>JASPKZ010009375.1:712500-1037500 GCA_030220185.1 Diploptera punctata | reverse complement strand
GTCCATCACTGGTCTTGCCTTCCTTTGGCCAGCAACCAATCGAAGGGACTATTATTATGCTTTCAAGTCTTATACGAGAATTTCCCATACGGGAAAATTTTCTATAGGATCGTAACAGGCCTTGGCCTAATACTTGGAAGGAAGAAGAAGAAGAATGTTATATATTATATATTTCAAAAACATGCCATTATTTTAACAATAGACTACCAACATATCTGCTTCCAGAATGAACTTAAGGTAGGCTCTATTATATTAGGCCCTACTATTTATATTACTATTATTTGAACAGACAGGTGAATGGAGAAGACTACATAACAGTGAACTTTATGGTCTTTATAGGAAGCCAGATATAATCAGAACAGTTACATCTCATAGACTGCGATGTGCAGGACATATGACACGAATGGGGAATGAAATACGTGCATGGAAGCTTCTTGTAGGAAAACCAGAGGCAAAACGCCCAGTTAGTAGACCAAGAATGAGGTGGAAGAATAACATTAACTATGATTTTAGGAAAGTATATTATACAGGGAATGATTGGAAAACATTAGCTCAGGATAGGGATGTATGGAGGGCTTATGTCCGCACGGTCATGCACCTATGGGTTCGATAATGCCGGTGAGTTAGCTATTATTATTATTATTATTATTATTATTATTATTATTATTATTATTATTATTATCATATAATTTCTAATTATTTTTAATTTCTTATGTATAATTGTTAATCAAAGCAAATTATTACTTTAAATGCTATTTTATTCTGTATTTCCATTATAATTCCAGGTTTGAAAAGAAGAATGCGTTGTCTATGTGGAAAGAATTGTTAATGTTTGTGCCAAGTCCAGAATGGTGTAGTGGGCTGCACACTAGTACGGAGAACTAGAGGTCCACGGTTCGATTCCTGGTTCAGACATTAATTTTTCTTTTCACAATAGCATAATATTATATGAAGAATAAACTTCATATTTTGCTTTAGCCCTTTCATTTAAATTCAAGTAAAATATTTATTCAACCTGCTATAGGTAAGGTTAGTTAACCGCATTCTTCATCCTCTTCTTCTTCTTCCTAATACTTGGAAGGAAGAAGAAGAAGAAGATGAAGAATGCGGTTAACTAACCTTACCTAGAGCAGGTTGAATAAATATTTCACTTGAATTTAAATAAAAGGGCTAAAGCAAAATATGAAGTTTATAAACTTTTAAGAAAACAGTTGTGTGGACCACGCTACAAAGTATATGCAGGACCATGTATTCAAATTGTATGACTGAAGGCTGTGGTCTGCTTATTATAAGTTACACACGAGTGGAGGAGAAAAGAAATAAGAGCACATAATACCCTGAAGGGATCTTCTTCTTCTTCCTAATACTTGGAAGGAAGAAGAAGAAGAAGATGAAGAATGCGGTTAACTAACCTTACCTAGAGCAGGTTGAATAAATATTTCACTTGAATTTAAATAAAAGGGCTAAAGCAAAATATGAAGTTTATAAACTTTTAAGAAAACAGTTGTGTGGACCACGCTACAAAGTATATGCAGGACCATGTATTCAAATTGTATGACTGAAGGCTGTGGTCTGCTTATTATAAGTTACACACGAGTGGAGGAGAAAAGAAATAAGAGCACATAATACCCTGAAGGGATCTGTCGCATCAAAGACCCCCCAACATTCAACATCAGCTCTCAATCCTCATGTCCACACATCAATACATTACTCAAGTAAAATTACTATTGTTTCTTTATCTGATTTAATGTCATCTATTTCTGTTACGATTCCAGGGATTCAATTACTATATTCCCAGGGATATGCTTCCTCATATACAATAACTATTTAACATACGACATGGGGCCGATATATGTTAACTATCCTTTCAAAGAAAGCAACGTTTTCGAATTACCCTCAATTAAAAAAATAATATATTCGATATTGTTTAGCCAGTCTGGTGATGTAATGTGAGTGCTTGCCTTACGTAAAATTTTGTTATAGATTAATTACTACATTATTCAACAGAACATGACAGTATCTCTGGAAAGCAGTAAACTCATTGAGTAATATTTAAAAAAGATCCATGTCGCGACAGGCCTAGATGGCCCTTGGCTTATCAGTCGGCTGCTGGTCTCATATCCACATTTGTTAGTCACAGAGATATAGGGGTGACATTTAAGCATATAATTTCCCTTGGTTTTCTCAACATGGAATTTTTATTTATTGTAGCTCCCAAATTCATCATCATGCTGGATATAGACACTGGAACCATACTAGCCGAAATTCCATGAGAAATGTTCTTCCTCTTGAGGACTCGCACCACAGCAAGTCCGAAAATTCGAAGAATGGATAAGTAGTATTCCACCCATAGTAATTCTGCCCGAAGGCAGGTCCTTTACTGCAATCATAGCACTTTCATGCTATGCTTGCAGCTTTATTAGGGAATTGTAGGTGTGGTAGCTTCCCGTTGCTTTCCGCACCGGTGAGGGATGATGATGATGATGATGATAATGATAAGGATGATGATGATGGCCATATAATTTCGGGGACCGTTCGGGCCTTGAAGTTTTCCTGACATTTGCTTTACAGGTGAGGAAAACCCCCGATAAAAACCTCACCCAGAAAAACTGCCCCGACCGGGGATCGAACCCGGGCCCGCTGCTTGACAAGGCAGCACGCTACCTCGAGACCACAGCGTATTTTATGTATACAGTAGTATTTTATGGGTATAATATATTGAATAATATTTGTAAGAGTATCAAGTTTCTGTCATCAGTGATAAATTCCAGGTGAAGTCAGTTAATAAAAGAAATTAGAGCAGCAAAAATATGTTTAGTAAGGTACATTAGATAAACATAAACAGTGATACGTTTCTGCTGTGTGGGTTATGTTGTTTCGTAATAGATTCAGTCCTCAAGGAAACCGTGGTTTTAACATAGCTATACTCGGACCAACGGATCTGTGTCCCTATAGCCAGTCCTTAGAAAAGTAAACGTCTATTACTCACACCATTTCACCGCACTCCCCTCCCACTACGTCAAACGGCAGCCATCGAGTAGGGATGTGTGTGTGTGTGTGTGTGTGTGAGAGAGAGAGAGAGAGACAGAGAGAGAGAGAGAGAGAGAGAGAGAGAGAGAGAGATAGGAATGCAGAGAGGAAAATAATTTGCTGAGGCAGAAAAAAAATTAGGCTTCAGTTCACATATCTTACGGGGGCACAGATCCGTTGGACAGACAATACAAATTCACATTATTTTATGTGAAGTCAATGTGTTACATATTTATTTCATATTTATAATCGTGACATTAAAGATGTCTATTTATTTTTTTACACAAGGTAAAGAGTAACTTTGAGTGTAACATTAAATAACTAACTAAATCACTGGCACTATCAAACCCGTAGATTCATGGCCGTGCGGACATCCCTATCCTGAGCTAATGTTTCCCAATCATCCCTGTATAATCTACTTCCCTCAAATCACAGTTAATGTTATTCTCCCATCTCATTTTTGGTCTACCAACTGGACGTTTTCCCTCTGGTTTTCCTATAAGAAGCTTCCATGCACGTCTTTCATTCCTCATTCGTGCCACATTCCTGCCCATCGCAGTCTACGAGACTTAACTGTTCTCATTGTATCTGGCTTCCTATAAAGATCATGTAATTAATTATTATTCAAGTCTTCTCCATTCACCTGTCTGTTCATCTCTCTTTGGTCCAAAAATTTTCCTAAGTACTTTATTCTCAAATACTCGTAATCTCCTTTCTTCCCTTGAAGTAAGAACCCATGTTTCGCATCCATATAATATAACTGGTAAAATAATAGTTTTATGTATTTACAGTTTAACGTTTTTTTAAGGTGTAGTGCAATTAGCACGGGGTGTCTAAAATGATTACGGTACTATATAAATTTATAACTATTTTTCCTTTTACTTATTCAAGTAAACATAAAACATTAATTTTCATTTATTTAGACGTAGCAGCGCACGCCGGATATTAGCTAGTATTAAATAATAGTACTTAGTGTAACATTAAGTATTATTATTTATTACTAGCTAATACCCGGCGTGCGCTGCTACGTCTAAATAAATGAAAATTAATGTTTTATGTTTACTTGAATAAGTAAAAGGGGGGATTATAAATTTATATACTAATTATTTTAGATACCCCGTGCTGATTACGCGGGCCTACTTATCTGATCTTCTTGACATAAATGAGTTGAAAACAAAAATCGTTATTGCGAGTTGTCCATAAAAAGATACCCGCCGTTCGCTGCTACGCTTGCCCGGGAATCTACTTATCCCGATCATCTTGACACCAATGAAAGACAAAAATGGTTATTGTAAGTTATCCGTAAAAGATAAACATGCTGTCGCGGACTTTTTTGTAGTTTTTTTTTTATATGTTCAATTATTTGTACATTAATTTTGTGTATTTGTCATGTTTTAAGCAGCGTAAGCCATTTAAGCGCCCGAAAAGCGACTTTTTTCACATTTTTCATTACAAGGGACAATTTTTAAGGTGTAGAAATTGAATATCACAACTCTCTTATAGCCTACGTTAATCCCGGGAATTTCCTCAACATTTTGCCAAAAGCCCCATCACAATCGGATGAACGGTATGGCAGCGCATAAAATACGAACAAACAAACATTGATTTTTATATAGGCTATTAGATTTTTATTATCAGGGCTCGCGGATCCTACACCGAACTCTTCAAGTTGAGGACGACCTGTCTGTTGAAACGATGTAAACAACACTTGCTTGGAGGAGAGACCAGAGTAATAGGAACACAAGGTCAAGACGGGACCAAGTATAGTTACGTGCTGCAAAAATTGTATAACACAGCAAACAATTACAATTGTAACTGAAACACTATGCAATAATGCCGATGCTAGCAAACACAGAAAAACATAAACAAAACAATACAGACTTTATAAGTCTACAAATATTGTAATACGTGCATCAGAACTGAAATGAATGTTACTCCCTGAACGTATTACACAGTTGTACAGTAATCGGACGATACTGCATAGGACCGCATAATACTCCCCACCTTCTCTCACTACTCCGCATAGTACATAGTAACCTGTAGCGTTTGCTTTGGAGTAGGATCTGTTATCATATAGGCCTATTACTTAAATCATGTCTCTTGAAGCTAGACCTACAATAATAGCGAAAGCAGTTCTGAAATTAATAAAACCGAAGTTACTCGGGGACAAAGTAGAATAATTAATTATTTGTAATTTATATCAATTCCAGAACAATAATTTCATCACCCAGAGTTCCGTAAGGATCAAAATTATTTATAACTTTATAAGGGTTCCGTACATGTAAGGGATTTTACTTTAAATATAGGAAATCCAATGATGGCAAAATATTTATCATAAGTAACGCCACGAATGATTTCCAAGTTATCGATAAATTCACGACTCACGAAGTGAGGAGTGAATTTATCTAGAGAATTTGGAAATCAAGAGTGGCATTTGTTAGGACTATTTAACGAATAAAATTAAGCTGTTTACTCACAAATCATTATTTAACTATAGCTATTTTAAAATATTTATATATTTAATGTAAACGACGATGTTTGAAAACAAATGAGAAACGATTGGTACGCTTCATCTGCTTCTTTTGTTTATCACTGCAACCAGATCATACTATTTATTGCCAAAGGAACGCAATATTGTAAGAATGCTCTCTAGTGCAGAAAAAATGAAACACATCAAACTGTATATTAATTAATTTCTGATGTCGTATGATGTAAATATGACAATTATATTTTTCTGGATTATTACCTGGGAAAAAATACATTTAAGAAAGTGCAAACAGTAGTTTCTTTTTTTGGTGGTATAATCAATTGCTACAAATGTTTTTATAATTAACTCCTGCAAGCGCTGTGTTGACATCCATGCACTATACATACAATCTGGTAGTCTATTTCTTTGGGGCTGGGACCTGTTCAGAATATTAAAAAGGAGGAGCTTTCTTTAATATGGTAAATTTAATATTGATAAATATTTGGTGAAACACGACTGTGATTGGTTGTAAAACAGAAATTATTGAAACGTGATTGGTCACTGACTCCCATTTGGGGCATGAGTTAAATAGTCATGGAAAGGGGTATATAGTTACTACTTGTGTTTAAATTAATCATAATGTAATAATGTTTAATATAATATATAATCTTTATTTTTAATTTAGGTGCCATTTGCATGCTGATGAAGTCCATGCGTACAAGAAAAAAGAGAGAAAAAGATACGGATCGGGAGGTCTGCCAATAGCGCAAATGTATCCGTTTGGCAGTAACGCATCTGCCATCATAAAATTCACTCACTTTAGTCCACTGTACCTACTCATTCATAACAGCCTACTTTTATAAAGCCGATAGGACCGATGATTTTTATATGAATCATAGATTTAAATAATCTGACAATTTTGGATTAAGTTTGAAATATCAGTTCAGTTGACAAGGAGTGCGTTTTTTTTCAATACTCATACTGTCGGTGTCTTTACATATAGAGATAAACTATAAGGCATATGATAAAATATATGTATTTTTTGTAGATACACATATTAGATGTGATTCCAATCTCGTATCAAATGTTCGCTGTGGATACAATACAGGCGCATATACGCGTGATTTCCTTAGTTAACCACCTCGCCTCTCATTTCCGGAATGAAGCACTGGAGCTTATTTCCGGACGCTCAATACGAAATTGAGGGACATGTGACGTCATAATTATGTTCCTAGTTGTGTAATAAAATGCGCATCACATTACAGGACATTGGCAAATTCAAGTACTGGTCATTATCCTCCATTATAAAGCATAGGCCTACTTAAATACAAATTAAATCTACGTAGTATTTGTAGGCCAATATAGGCTACTTATAGGTGTAAATGTTTTTCTTAGTAAATTAAAATATTCAGCATATATATATATATATGAAAATCAAAGTATAGAACAGGTGTCTAGTTTCAAATATTTGGGCTGTGATGTTGGCTACAATGTGGAAAGAGATATTGACTCCAAAATAAATAAATTTCAGACGGTGTGTGGAACAATACAGAGAACATTCAAAAATAAAATTAGAAAAGAAACCAAGATAAAAATGTATAATGTTATGGCGGTTGCCACAATATTGTATGGATGTGAAACTTGGGCTCCAGTAAAAAGACAGAAGGATAGGATACAGACGGCAGAGATGAGGTTCCTAACACAAGTAAAAGGATGTACAAGACTTGATAGAATAAGAAATGAGGATATAAGAGAAGAATTGAAAGTACAGCCTTTGTTGGATAAAGTCACGAATTACAGACAGAAATGGATTGATCACATGGATGGAATGAGCAAGGAGAGATATCCATTGTTAGCCAGAAATTATCAAGCAAGAGGAAGGCGTGATGTTGGAAGACCTAGAAGACGTTGGGCTGATGCAATATGAAGTCGGAACGGGCAATTGCCTAATCCTTGGAGTGATGATGATGATGATGATGATATATATATATATATTTTAATTAATCGAGATAATATACAGTGTTACACTTCCTTTCGACTCCCTGATTTTCGTGTTATAAAATCCTAATTAATTAGCCTATGTCTATTCAATAAAGTTGTAAGATAGGCATATGTTTTTGTGTGATGTAAGTTAATGATCATCCTCACATATGCAAGCAATAGCACTTCAAGATTTGATAATATTAGGCTAATTTAATATCCTAAGTTATTATAATCATAACATGTTTAAATTTAAATTAAATATAAAAGAAATATATAAATATCAAATGATTCTAGTAGAATGTGTATATATTTTATATATATCCATCCACAGTAATTCTGCTCGAGGGCACGTCTTTCACTGCAATCTTCGTACTTTGCTTTGCAGCTTTACCAGGGAATAATAATAATAATAATAATAATAATAATAATAATAATAATAATAATAATAATAATAATAATAATGCTTTATTTATTTTGGCAGAGTTAAGGCCATAAGGCCTTCTCTTCCACTGAACCAGCACAAATACAAATATATATTTGACACAGGTGTGGTAGCTTCCCGTTGCTTTCTACACCGCTGAAGGATGATGATGATGATGAGGGCCCTAAGCTTCCTGACATTTGCCTTACAGGTGAGGAAAAACCCCGAAAGAAACCTCACCCAGGAGCCTGTCCCGTCCGTGAACTGAACCCGGGCCCTCTGCGTGACAAGGCAGCATGCTACCTCGAGACCACAGCGGTGAACTATAAGTATATATATATATATATATATATATATATATATATATATATATATATATATATATCCATCCATAGTAATTCTGCCCGAGGGCAAGTCTTTCACTCAGCTGTGCTTTGCAGCTTTTCTAGGGAATTAAAGGTGTGGTAGCTTCCCGTTCCTTTCCACGCCAGTGAGGGAAGATGATGATGATATTTATAAGGATGATGATGATGGCCGGATGATTTTCGGGGACCGTTGGGACCTAAGTTTCCTGACATTTGTCTTACAGGTGAGGAAAAAACCTCACCCAGGAGCCTGTCCCGACCGGGAATCGAACTCAGGCCCGCTGCGTGACAAGGCAGCACGCTACCTCAGCACCACAGCGGTGGATATATATATATATGCACGCTACAGGTTACTTATTCCTTATTAATGTTTAATTCCAGAAGTCTACATACTGTCATGTGCAGCTATAATATCATTCAACATCATTAAGTATAGTACACCGTTGTACTCTGGACGTAGTGTGATGCCTTGTCACGCAGAGGACCCGGGTTCAATCCCCGGTCGGGAAAAGTTTTCTGGATGAACTTTTTTTCGGTTCTTTCCTCACTTATAAGACAAATGTCATGAAACTTTAACGCCCAAACGGTCCCCGATCATCACATGTCCATAATAATCAGCATCACTAATATTTGCCTTACGCTTAGGATAAGGGCTCTCCTGGCGCACCACCTTCATCATCGCCCATCATATCATCGGGACGGCCGTAATTTCGCCTTCCAAGCTCCCCAAACTCAGAAGTGAGTTACAATTACGCCAATGCCGGGAGAGAACACCAGAAATGACGAAATGACAACCTGGGGCACTGAATACTATATTTTTTCTGAAAATTCGATTCAGTGTTTCCACTCCTACTTTACTGGCTGCCAACAATGTGTTGTAGGTGATCGTTTTTTGTTCATGGAGGTCAGTGGAGTGCGGAGTACCACAAGGATCAGTATTTGCTCCAATTTTATTTTCTATGGTACATCAACGACGTAAGTGACTGCATTAAAAATTGCAAATATCATATCTACGCTGATGACTTACAACTTTATACATACACTAGACCTGAACTGATTAGCGACACAATTAAACAACTTAATGAAGACTGACTCCATAGCAAAGTGGACAAAACAAACGGATCTTATTATAAATGCTGAGAAGTCACAAGCAATTGTCATCGACCAACTATTAAACAAAATTGATTATTCATCGATAATTTCTGTAAATATAAATCAAAGTGAAAGTCCATTTAAAACCTCCGTGAAAAATCTTTGTGTGTATTTCGACCAACATCTTAGTTGGCAGGTTCATTTAAGAGAAACTTGTAAAAAAATATATTCAATCTTCGATTCTCTAAAACGTTTGAAAAATATATTTTCTTCTTCATTGAAGTACTTGTCTCAACTTTGATTATGCCGATTATTGTGACTTACTCTTAACTGACATGAGTATCACATCCGGACAAGACTAACAACGAGTTCATAATGCTTGTGCACGATATGTATTCAACATCCGTAAATCAGACCACATAACTACAGTATTTGAAATGTTGTCTTGGCTCCGATTGGAAGACAGGCGAAAGATACATTGACTCTGCTTCTTATACAACACTTTGTCCACCTTATCACCCCTTTATATTTCTACTCGCTTTTATTCGCTATCCATAACTTAAACACATGATCGAGAGAACATTTAAGTCTAGCTGTTCCTCTACATCGAACATCTCACTATTCCTCATCCTTCCTTGTTTGAGCCACCCGCCTCTGGAATTTCCTCCCCTCGTATATCAAAGACTGCCCGACTCAAAAAGAGTTAAAAAAGGAACTCACTTTATATTTCCTTAGACAATATAATATATAACCCTGTTCCATGTATACTTTTATTGTTTATTCATATTTTAAACTTTCTTTACCAAGCCATTTACTTAATCTAATTATAGGTTATTATTTTTGTTGTTGTTATTATTATTATTATTATTATTACTATTTTTCTTTCTTACCCTTGTCAAATTTATATTGTGCAGTCTATATCTATTATGTATTAATCATAATTCTTATTGTATGTATAATTTAACCCTGGTGAAGTGGAAGAGAAGACCTTACGGTCTTAACTCCATCAGGTAAAATAAATAAATAACTGGACATAGAGGGAAAAAAATCACATTGCTGACAATTTATAGGGGGTGCCTAATACAGTTTCTCCGTCATGAGTAGTAGATGACGTAACACAGGTATCTGAAAATGTAAATAAACTGAACAGAGATGTAGAAGAAGTAGCATTTAAGTTTAGTGGATATATTATGTCCTCGCTCTGGTTATAATACACACATCTGACTTTCCTAACCGTACTTGGATGGATAAACATGGTGACAACAAATGTCATTGCGAAGTTCCTAAATTCTGTCAGCCTCTTTATGGATCTCCCGTTGCATGTGATTTTGTAATTCGTTTCCGTCTGTCCTTTGTTTGATGTTTCCTGTACATTACATTTATTTTTCGATTATGAAGGAAAGCGATTATGTATAATTTTCATATATTCATTATGTCCGGTTAAGCCCTTTTTATTATCAGTTTTGGCAATAAAAGAATTTATGAATATTCCCTCTTTATCGTACACCATTTTATAAAATGTATAGTGGATCCATGGATTTGGATTGCACTCAATGTTTTATTATTAAGGGGGTAGAATTTGAATTGGAATATATCTAAATCGCAATCATAATTGGTTGCATTAAGGAGTAAAATGGCATGCAAGACAGTTTTAATTATATTTGGGCCTGTTATATTTTTTCAGAAGGTGGAAAAAAATCCCAACTGATTGGTGTAATCATGTCAACAGTAGGCAATAGTACGATGCGTTTGGGAAGTGGTTTTTAAATATTAGAAAAAAAAATTAAAAATCGAGTAAACAAAGTGAGTTTTTTATTTCCGAGATACTTTAATGCACTTCACAAACATAGCAGGTCACATGGATTTGTTTTGATGAGGATCACATTAAGAACGGACAGCCTTTTAGTGGTAATGTCGTTGTATCAGATACAGCGCGCATGGGTTCGATCTCCAGTCGGGATAAGTTCCCAGGATGTGGGGTTATCCCCTCTTGTAAGATAAATGTCAGAAAACAGAGAGGCCCTATAGTTCTCGAACACTTGTGGCCATCATAATCATCCATATCATATTTGTCTAGTTTATTATGAGTGTATGGTATATCTTGTATTAAATGTTTGCGTTATCTGGGAGATGACCATGGCATTGAGCTGATTACTCATCCAGGAAACTCCTCCATGTCCTTGTGTAACGAAAATAGTACGTGTTTGACCGAGGGTTAAAATCATCTTACGACAGTCGTGTCCTTGTAATGGGAATCTAAAACTACCTGACTAACTGGCTATCGAACTCGTAGGTTCATGGCGGCGAAGACATAAGATCTCCATACATCCCCATTCTGAGCTAATGTTTTCCAATCATTCCCTCTATAACCTAGTTCCCTCAAATCATGGATAATGTTATTTTCCCACCTCATTCTTGGTTTACTAACTGGGTGTTTTCCTTCTGGTTTTCCTACCAGAAGCTTCCATGCACTTCTTTCATCTCCCATATGTGCCACGTGTCCTGCCCATCGCAATCTATGAGACTCAACTGTTCTTATTATATCTGGCTTCCTATACATATCATGTAACTTACTACTATGCAGTTTTTTCCATTCGCCTGTTTGTTCAGCTCTTTTTGGCCAAAATATTCCTAAGAACTTTATTCTCAAATACTCGTAATCTTCTTTCCTCCCTTAAAGTAAGAGTCCATGTTTCGCATCCATATAATATAACTGGTAGAATAACAGTTTTATATATTCTCAGTTCAACGTTTTTAGAAAGGAGTTGGAATAGCATGCATTTCCAGAATTAAGCCTATGTCTATATTTCTTTGTGCATCTCATTCCTATTGGTGATTATTGTTCTTAGATACTTGGAATTAGCCACTTCTTCAAAATTTCCTTCATTTGTCATTAGCTGTCTATTTACATTATATAACATATTTCTATGAGTGAACATATATTTAGTTTCATTGATCTAAAAGTGCCTACAAAAGAAATGTTAAATTAATGTCAATAAAGAAAGAAATTATTAGCTCTTTATTTCCTTGACTTTTCATTCGTCTACTCATTAGTGATTCTACTAATACATTATAATCGCTTCTTCTTCTTCTTCTTCTTCTTCCTCTACGCATGAAAGCTGGCAGATTGTTGCGTGTTCATTCACTACAGGTCCGGGGTATGGTGACGTCCTTCCATCGTAGTTGTGGTCTTCCTAAAGGCCTTTTCTGCTGAGGTGTACAGTCACGTAATGTCTTCACTAGTCTACTGTTCTCCATTCTACCTATGTGATCGTTCCAATTTAGTCTTCTATCATTTATCCAGAGGTTAATAGGTTCAATTTCACATTCTTCTCTAATAACAGAGCTGCGAATTTTCTCTCTCAGCGATTTTCCTACGATTTTCCTTAAAACTTTCATTTCGGTTGTTTCATTGATTTTTTTTTTTTGAGTTTTTGTTCGGCATTCACAACCATATGTTAGAACGGGTCTTATGACAGATTTGTAAATTCTTACTTTTGTACCTATTCTTAAATATTTATTTTTCCAAACAGTATTGTTTAAACATCCCGATATTTTCTTTGCATTATTTGCTTAATGGAGGATTTCATCTGTTATTCTATTGCTGCTATTAATTTCTATTCCTAAATTAACATCGCATAGAAAATAAAATATCTAAAACGAATTTGGTATGGTAATGAAAACGTAGTCTTTGTGTTACAGTAGTACAATATCTGAGCGTATTGTTTGTAGTTTGTTGATGTTCTTCCTGGACGAGCAATTACAACTGTAACTGTTACATAATTATATGTAACTTGTCGGCCATGCTTTTGTCACCTGTCCATGCGTCTTCATAAGTTCCGCTCACTCGTAATCGGCACATTCGTTTGTTTTGCACAGCACTTTCAGAGTAAACAACTGTAATTCAATCTGATATTTACAAAAACAATGGCACGATCCATAACATGCGCTTTAAAAAGATGTTGAAATTTGTGAATGTATTTAAATTAATTTTAACTAATGAAAATAGTTTTACCAATATGACTGACTGCATGGTAGAGTACACAATTATAATAGGCTATGCTGCAGCTATGGTTAAAATAAGATTAAAACACCTACAGATCATGTATGTTTAGGAATTTAAAATAGGTTCAAAATCAGAGTGGCCAATCTGACCTTTTTTAAGACATTCCATTGACCCAGAAAAATATTCTAAAATTTGACTTCTGTTTAAGTAGTCACTAGGTCCTACGCCAAAACTTTCAGATATAATTTTTTTAATTAGGTAATATTTGTTAAAACAAAAATAACAGATTCATTTCCAGAATGTATGGCCTACAAACGAAAAAAATAAATAGATAAACGCAGTGTCAACAGAATTACAGGAAACGCTTCCTAAGTAAGAAGTCGAAAGTTGTAGGCCTATTTAATTGTATGTAAAACGATGTAATCAACAAAGAATGACAGCATAGGATACCAAAGATGGCACTGATGTATAATCCTGGAGGACAAAGATCGATAGGAAGACCAAGAAAGCGCTGGGCTGAACATATGTAAGATCGGAACAGACAAAGACCTAATCCTTGAAGTTGATGATAAAACGATGTAAGACATATTTTGAAATAAATATGTTTTCAAAATTAGTCTATGTGACCAGCCTCGTGGTTTTGTGGTCAGAGCTCCTGACTACAGTCCAGTTCTGTAACTGTAGCCATCTTGTGAAACCAAAGACGCGTGGCACGAGGAAACATTGCCGAGTGGGGGAGGGAACTGGTAGAAGTCATGCAAAAAAATTCTTATTAATAATAATAACAATAATAATTATCATCATAATAAAATTAATTGTTACAAAACGCACTTCAAACTTATTAGACATCAAAACTATTCACTATACTTACATTATTTTCCGAGAGGAAGAAGAAATGCCGGACGTCCTCGGAAGAAATTGTCTTAGATCTATTAGTGAAGACGGAACA
Source organism: Diploptera punctata (assembly GCA_030220185.1). NCBI lineage: Eukaryota > Metazoa > Arthropoda > Insecta > Blattodea > Blaberidae > Diploptera > Diploptera punctata. The sequence continues at coordinate 1,023,187 of JASPKZ010009375.1, read as the reverse complement.
GACAACTATGCCTAAACCAGGAAGTGAAGAAGAAAAAGAAAAACTATTCACTAACACAGAACTAGTAGATACGAAAATTCAACGTGTAGCAATTATGTTTTCAAATTTGTAGATAGTTCCTGGCAGTACGTGTACCTCGCCCTCCCCTCCTACTGCACCATACACCATTGATCCCTAAAACGGCTAAAGAAGCCAATACTGCACTACACTCTAATTCAACCCAGAAGTTACTACGGACCTTACGGGTTACGCTACAAGGGATAGATGTTGCCAAACTCATAATAACGGTATTTGTTTGTTTATGGAGGGGAGGAGGGGGAAGGTTAACAGTACTTTTTTTCAAATCTATGTACTATACATTTAAAAAACATGGTTTTTCTTTTACGGCATGCAAACTAGTTTTATAATAAATATGGACACTTTCACACAGGATAGTACAGATCCGCACGAGCTCAGTGACAAGTGATAACTGTTTTTTTTAAAGAGAGGGTGGCTTGGACGGCTACAACTTACAACTCTGTGCCTGCTGTGTTGCATATTTCTGTTATAAGTATTTTTCTCAAGGAAATCCTGTTAAAATGGCAACCCAGTTCCCTATTCCAAATACACAGTAACTTTCTGGGTTGAATCTGACTGTATATAGTTCGTGAAGACCCAGGTACTATTTCCGATCAGATGCAGGGTTTTTTTAAAGGAAATTATTCCCGTGACCACCCATGGTTTTGAATTTATATTAAGTTTAGGTTTAAGGACTCTTCTGGTGCTTCGTTATCATTTATCATCCAACATATCACCGGAATAATGTAACTTCGTCTTCCAGGCGTCCCAACCTCATAAATGGGTTAAATTCCCCCAAAGCTAGGAACATCATAATATATCCTGGTGTCATTGGGCAAGAATAAAAAAATCCCATGGTAAATGATTAAACTTCTAGTGAGAAATAATATCTTATATTTAAAAAATGCGTTACTTGATTTTATAGGGCCTATTTACTGATTTTATAGCTGTTCGGTTCAATTTAATTTTGACGACATAAACTCCTTTAGGGCCTACGGTAGTTGTAAAATGGCGAACACTTGTATTCATTACATTCTTCAAATTAATACACTATAATCAGTTATATAGAATCACCGACAATAAGACCCTAAACATTTTCTCTTTATTAATATTCTTAAAAAGTAATTAGCATTTCTCTATGAACCTACCTATCTCTCAATCGATCTATGATACACTCTACAGCCCATAACTTTTTTAACATTTTTTAAAAAGTTTGTATAAGTACAGTAAAAAATGAATCGAATAGAACATGTGATAGAGGGATCAAAAATGTATTTATTTGAACTAACTCACTCACTGGCACTATCGACCTGGAGATTCATGGCCGCTCGAACATAAGTTCTCCATATATCCCTATCATTTGCTAATGTTTTCCAATAATTCCCTGTATAATGTACGTCCATCAAATCATGGTTAATATTATTCTCCCCCATCATTATTGGCCTACCTACTGGACGCTTTCGCTCTGGCTTTCCTGCAAGAAATTTCCGTGTCCGTTTTTTTCCCCAATAAAGTCACATGTCCTGCCCAATCTATGAGACTTAACTGTTCTTAATGTGTCTGATTTCCCATAAAGATCATGTAGCTCACAGTTATAAAGTTTTCTCATACACCGGTCTGTTCATTTCTCTTTGGTAAAATAAATCATAAGCACTTTATTTTCGAATATTCATAATTGTTTCCCCTCTCTTAAAGTAAGGGACCATATTTGGTACCCATATAGTACAACTGGAATAATTCTTAACTAACTAACTCATTGGTACTATTAAAGCGGTAGGTTCATGGCCGCGCAGACATAAGCTCTCCACACATCCCTATCCTGAGGTAATGTTTTCAGATTATCTGAGTAGTCCCCGCCAGGAGAACCGAACGGGGGACTATTTTACCTCCGGAAAATTTTATCCCAGTGGAACCCTAAGTCTGTGTTTTTGATGGTTGTATTTTTTCGGTGAAAGATCTTCATTCTATCGACAAGGCACTTTTTTCGTCTGGCTTATTTCCTTCGACTTGTCCGGCATGTATAATACTTTTGGCAGCAATTCTACCGCCGACATAGCTCTCGGGGTCATTTAAGCGTGAAATACCAGTCCACTACAAGTAAAGATTGTAGTTAATTGTTTTACTTTCTTTATATGATAAACATACAATTAGGAAGTATGTAAAAAAGCAATGTTCATGATCGATTACACTTCAATTACTCATGTTCCATTCAGTTCAGTCCGTCCGTCGCCGTGGCGTAGTCGGTAGAGTCCCTACCTTCTACTCCGGCGACCCGGGTTCGATTCCCGGCGGGGTAGGGGATTTAAATCTCCACCTTGGGTCTGGGGTGTGTGTCCTGTCTTGTGTTTGTATGTGTGAATAAAATAAAAAGGTTAATAAAGGTAAACCAACAAGTAAGAACAGTGTAAACGAAAGAAGACGAGAAAAAACAAAAAGTAAGAACAGTGTAGACGAAAAGAAAAAAACGAGAAAGAAAGAAAGAAAAAGTCCAGTTTATTTATAGTAGGCCTAACAATAATAATAACAATAATAAAAACTGGTAGAGTTGTCATTCTAAGTTATACTGTAGCCTGAAGATTGAGTTTATTAAATGGTTAGATAGTGGTGGAATATAATGAGAATCCGCATTTCCGGATTTGAAAAAAAATACACACTTTGATAAATCATTAATTGTGTACTAAAACTGTTGTGTTATTGCGACTGAGCAGTGGAGTCAGGTGCAGGATTATCATCTTCTCACGAATTCAGTAAAAGTGACCCATAAAACATCGCGTGTTTTTCGTCTAACAATAGACATGCTCCGATGAGTTCGTGGTTATACCGTTCCTTCAATCTGTCATCCAAACAACTGTTATTCTGGTGGCAGAAATAATCAACAATATAGATCCTTTCCAAACACTATTAAGAATGTTCAGCAAAAACGATCTCTGCTTTTTTATAATTAGATTGGTCCCTGTTTTTATAATTAAATTTAATGTCCATCTTGTATAAAAACTGATAACGTTATAATCATCATTAGCTTGAAAATTTTGTAGGGTCTAATGTCAGACGCTATAAGCAGCTGAAAATTATATTTATACAAAAACTATCTTCTTCTTGAATTATTTCCTGTTGACTAAAAATAGTCCTAATCAATTCACTCTCACATTAAAAACAGTAATACGAGAGTCAAAACAACAAATATTGGTTAAAGTATTATTCAAGCTTCAGATTTGTCCGTTGTCGTGGTGTGTCGGTAGTCACCACCTTCCACTCCGGCTACCTAGGTTGGGTTCCCGGTGAAGTAGAGTATTTTAAAAGTCCACATTGGGTCTGGTTGTGTATCGTGTGACAATGAGAAAACATATAAAAGCTAAAAAAAAAGCAGAATCAAAATTATTTTTTACAAATAATATATAAATAGCCTACCTTTTTATATCAGTCTTCCTAAATTAGAATGGATTTTTGTTTTAAAAAACTTCGTTAAATTATTAAAATCATGAAGGCCTATCAAAACATGTTTCATCTTCGGCATGCTATTTGCTAAAACAGTAAAACGAAGAAATGGGGGGGGGGAAATTGTCTCAGATGGTAGTGTTTGAGACTTATTCGGAAATGTCTTAAATCCAAACAGCTTTGCCAACAATATGACAGATTTGCCTGTTTTTTTAATTATTCTTAAAAAGGCAAATACCGGAATGTAAGTTAATTATAAGGGCTCAATTCCTAACTTCAGCATAATGATTATAATATTCGCAAGTTCAAACTTGGCCAGGAACCATTTTTTTCAGGATTTGGGATTTGAAGTCCTGGAGTTATGACTTCTTTCGGAAAAAAAAAAAGGGAAAACTGTGGGACCCTTGATTTACCGCCTACCAAAATATCTGAGACAACCCATTTTGATACCCTATAAAGCAATGTACAGTGTACGTGTGTATGAGTGTGTATCTGTGTGTGTGTGTGTGTGTGTGAAGTGTATTGGATATGCTAAATATGGCATTTCGTCCTATATCCATTACATCTATCAATGTAGGCTTCAGTATAAGAGACACATGGAGTCTTTTTGAAAGATGGCCGAAACAAATTTTTACATATATTCCAAAAAGGAAGTAGATATTTGTGAAGACTTAATAAAGGTTAGCACGAGACCTTAACGGGCTCATTCGGATCTAATATTTAAAAGAAGATAATTAATAATGATATGTAGCTATCTGCAGGATTAGTATCTCGGTTAAAAGGAAAATAATTATAATTTACCATTTCTTTTAATCATTAGTTTAATAAAGAGAACATAAATTGGCAAACAATCTCATCGCCATATTTTCTAAAAAAAATGCCTTTTTATTATGACATTTTTATAGCTATTAATTTCAAATTTGAAGTTGTACAACATTTAACTTACATACTTATTCACATGAACATGAGACGAAATACGTAGATGTTCAAATTCTGATCTTATCTATGACACACAAATTTACAGCGGTCTAGCTATCCAGCATAGACAAGAAATATAGCAACGTCATATCATACATTTGAAGTACAATGCACACTATAGAGTTTGTAACAAGATTAATCATTATCTTAACTATGTAACTCAGTTTGAATATTGCTTAACAAAATTACCTACAGCAGATAATTTGTAGGTGATACAGCAAAACGTAGCACCTTGCATAACGCATAATTCAATTCAGATTACGTTGGTAGCTGTGAAATTAGTGTATACCAGAGGTATGAAAAAGAAACACTAGCATTTAACAAGAGGGAAATCTGTGTTTAAACTGTAAACAATCAAAAAGTGTGTAAACAGCTTGTAGGAAATGTTAGTGATTTCACGTCATGTTCATTTCAAAAGTGAACTTACATTAACAGGTGCACTGTTAGATCACAGCTATTACATGAATTGTTTCAGTGCAAAAGTAGTATTTCAGAATATATCTGCAAACATTAAGGGAATGGTAACCAAACTGTGGGTCGTGAATATTCTATATGATAGGGGTCGCGGTGGATATTTGGAGTTATTATTATTATTATTATTATTATTATTATTATTATTATGTCGATGGAAATTGATTTCTTGGGGAGAGCAGAAAGATGTTCAAAATTATAAAAAATAAGAAATACTGTCATACGAGAAAAAATGAACATTATAGCTATATTCAATAGTAGATTATATAAGATATAAGCAATTAAATTGATATGGGCACGTACAACGAATGCAAAAAGAGAGGTTACCCAGGAAAACGTTGGAATGGTGTCCACCTGGAAGAACAAGGGAAGGAAGACCTCGAAACTCGTGGATGCAAGAAATAACGCGAATGAGAACAAGAGGACTGGAGGATATGGAGTGGATGGATAGATACGAGTGGAAAAGAAAAATAAAACTTTAGGCACAGAAAGATGTGTAAACATTAAAAATCTATATTATAAATAAATAAAATTATAATTATTTTTATTATTATTATCATCATCCGTCACGTATTAGGCATTTGTAGACCTGTTTCGGGCCCATTTAGCAGTATTTTAAGCGGTCTTTCTGGTCGACGATATCCTTTGGATTTATATTGCATCATCATTTTTGCGATTCTTGAATTATCCATTCTTTTTTTACATGGTCTAGCCAGTTTAATTTTATATCTGTTGAGTTTTCCTACATCAAATTATTCTAAAATTTCTACTTTTTTTTTCTATCTGAAAGAGTATATCCTGCTGTCCTTCTGAGAAATTAATTTCCTTGCTTTGATTTTGTTCTTGTCTGTTGTTCGTAATGCCCAAATCTCAATTCCGTATAAAAGAGAGCGTAATATATATTTTTATACTTGTGGATTTTTGTACAATTTATCTTTTAAAATATGATTTATTATTCCTAAGATTTGTGTAAATTTGGTTATTATTATTATTATTATTATTATTATTATTATTATTATTATGTACATACCATCTCATGGACATCTCAAGAAGATGATATCTGATAAAATCCCAAAGAAGATCTTGGAGTGGAAAATAGAAAAAGAAGAGAGGGAAGATCTAAAGAAGGTTGGATGGACGGTGGGAGAAGTATGAGTGAACTGGGACTTACAGATGAGGATGTTCAGGACCGCTACAACTGGAGGAGGCGAATTTGTGAAAGGTGACGGAAAACCACTGTATTGTGCATAAATTAAAAAAAAAGATTATTATTAGTATTATTAAGAATAATACATGAAACAGTATAATGTAATATTAAAGGATGACTCATCATTGCTGCTACTACTACTACTACTACCACCACTACTACCACTACTACTACTACTACCACTACTACTACCAATAATAATAATAATAATAATAATAATAATAGTCCAATAATTTGATTGATAGAAAGTTTTTGGTATAAATTGTCATATTATTGAAGCGTCTGCGCAAAATTGGAAATTGATTATTATCAAGCAACGTAGTGAGCGGAGGGTTCGGCAATAATTTCATTATCGAAAAAAGGAAGGGAGTCGGATAAGTATTAAGGTGTATTCAATAGAAATGTGTAGCGAAATTCAATGGCCTGGGCATATGCAGAGAATAAAAGTTAAAGCACCCCCTAAAATCATCATGCAATAAATAATGTTTTGGAAAAATCCATTGAGCAAGTCAAGAATGATCAGATTTACTGACGGGATACGGTATCCAGTTCTTTTCACAGTATTTGAGTTTTATATGTACGTTTTATAAGCTAGACTTATTCGAGTGTAAATGACTGAAGGAATAGACTGCGGGCAAGCAAACATGTTTGAGATACTTTTGTGATTTACAATAGTTAATGGAAGCAAATGCACCACCTCCTCTGCTATTCAATTTTGTACTAGTGCATGCGATCAAATCTTTATACAGATTAAAAAAGATGATTGAATGATAATCACTTTTATTAATATTTAAATTTATTATTCGCAATTATGCTACCTCATCCCGCGTATTTGGGTGTAGCCTATACAAATTTCTAAGTATAAATTGTGGGGTCTAGTGAGAGAGGGAGCTATGCCACTTTGAGAAGAAATGAAAATAAATTGGGTTTTATATAGCATTGTTTATATCACAATATGTTTTCTGTTTTGCAATAATGTTCTATTGTTTTAATTTATTGTATATATTTTTGTTTTCTCATCATTATGGACAATGACTTCTGTCAAGTCCCCTGCATTTATATAAATAAATATTTGTACAATAAAAGGATAGCTTTTTTCTTCTTAACTTACTGAACTTATTGTTATGTAAACTATAGGCATATAAAGGAAAAATATATATTTTAATATAAATATCAATGATTATTTCCATTTCTTCTCAAACTGGCATAGCTTCCTCTCTCACTAGACAATCAATTATAAAATAGCTAAAAAATAAGTTTAATGTTATTCTTATTATTTCTTCTTATTAGGTTTTCTAAATTTGTATACATGTCTTATTTTGTAAGACAACTAATATTTACTTGATTATCTCGAATCTGGGTTATCAAAGCAAATAATTTGATTAAAATATATTACATACTTTATTGGTTAATATTGTGTTATTGCTCAACTGGATATTTTTGTTCCTGGACATTCAACAGAAGATATTCTGAAGTGGACGTGTTAATCACTGAACCTTATTCTAAACCGAGCATTTTGCGGATGTATACATTTTAATTACATTTTTTTAACTTGGGAGACTATCCGGTAACATTAATGTGTCGGACCGCAGTGAAAGCAGGTCTATTGCAAAATCATAAATTCTATAACTGTATTATGTCGTGTTATTGTTTTGTAATTTGGGTCAAATTTAAACAATTTCAACCGATTGATTTTGTCACTGTTTTATTAAAACTGTTAAATGTATCTTATCGTAGTAGATATTACATATTCTAAATGTGTGTTACATGATTTGATAATATTTAGCACAACTGCAGGGTATCGTGTTATAATGTTGACAGTCACCTAGCGAATTGGCTCAAGTGGTCGCGTCTCAGGCTTGTATTCGGAAGGTTCCGGATTCTAACCTTGATGCCTCAAGACTGGGTTGTGATTTCAACATTATAAAACATGATAGCCATTTCAAAGTATCATAAAAATGTAATAACCCGAAAAAAACATTGTATATTAAAAGAGTTTATGAATAGAATGACATTAAAAAAAATGACAATAATGGAAAAGAGAACATGCATTACCAATTTAAACATAAACGATAGAGACTCAAATTATGATGTAATAGTAGAATAAATAGAAGCAAACAATTCCAAAGAACAAAGCAATATTTGCGCCATAGGAAGGAGGGAGGGAACGAGATAAGGAGAGGGACAGGGAAGGAAGGAGAAAGAAAGAAAAAGGGCGAAGTTACGACGTAACATTTGCAAGAACGATGGCATGATTTCCTCCGATACTAAAACATGTGATCCGTAAAAAATTAAATTTTACATTATTCTGACCTCTTCCATTGGTCCATCTTGTTACCAAGCTAAGAAAAAGCAACAGAAATGTGTGGTTTTGATGGTTGGTTTGGTTTATAAATTGGTAAGACTTGATGCATGCATGAGTGGGTCTGGACAAGATGTTATCTGTCGTGTGATTACACACACAATTCCGCTACATATGCGCGTCTTCATCTCAATTATTCAAATTTAAGCCATTCCTTACAACCAACTCAATGTAAAATTAACGTAAAAACATTTTAAATCCCAAAGAGAATTGTTCCTATCTCCAGTAGGGTTACCTCACTTCAGTCTCAACTATAACTAACTCACTGGCACTATCGAACCCGTAGGTTCATGGCCGCGCGGACATATGCTCTCCATACATCCATATACTGAGCTAATGTCTTCCAATCAATCCCTATATAATCTACTTCCCTCAAATCATGAGTAATGTTATTCTGCCATCTCATTCTTGATCTGCCAACTGCGCGTTTTCCCTCTGGTTTTCCTACAAGAACCTTCCATGCACTTTTTCATTCTCCATTCGTGCCACATGTCCTGCCCATCGCAGTCTATGAGACTTAACTGTTCTTATTATATCTGGCTCTTCAGTCTCAACTATATATTTTTAAATCTTATTTATAATCTTCTATTCCCTCCATAGTTAATGACACTTGGAAATATATCCGTGGATTTCATGAGAAAAATCCCCCGGTCTTAAGGCGGATGTGTTACCATGAAATTACAAAGGCTGGCACTTTCGTTGAACTCGAATTCTGAAATATTTAATTACGGTATTTAATAAATAAATAAATAATAATAATTCCATTCCATTATCGCAATTTAACCTCTCACCTTATATGTATTATTGCGTGCCACACGACAACCGGGTCTTACAGTGGCACTACCATTCAGGAAAGGGATTTTAATTGTGAATCGCACACATATTTTTTTGACCACACAAGGAAACAACAATAATAATAATAATAATAATAATAATAATAATAATAATAATAATAATAATAATAATAATAATAATAATAATAATTAATAATAATAATAATTAATAATATGAGCTGCTGTCGTCTCTGACACTTAAATTGGCAAATTTCAATTTGTCTACTAGTTTATTGCAATGTGTTCTACCGCAATGAAAACAGTTAATGGATGCATAACTTTACTGATATTTTGTATTCTTTAATAATTTGGCAAAAAATTATCTCATTTACAATTTCATTTCCAATTTTTATTAAAAATATTACATATCAATGAATCTCCCAGTACAAATTGCTTATAATTTAAGAATTTAAAAAAATGTTAGTTGATAGAAAGGGAACTGGCTTTCTAAAAGTGTAGTAAATGTAAAAGTTGGAATAATTATTTGAAAAAATCTAAAGAAGTCAGTCAATATTAATAATAACAATAATAATATAATAATAATAATAATAATAATAATAATAATAATAATAATAATAATAATAATAATAAAAACTGGTGCTAATGCTGAGTTCTTCTGATGTTGATTCTACTGTGCAGAAAATTCGAGTAACTATGTTAGTAACAACGATTGAAAATATTAAATTTCTCAAAATTTATCTTTAAAATGGATCCTAAAATTGTAGATTTGATGCACAATTTTCTATAAATTTAATTTCGTTATTAATATTAATTTTTCAAGGGTCAAAATATTCCATGTTCTATTGATAACGTCTTATTTATATCAAGTTTCATTTTTAACTCTTCAATATAATATATACATTTATTTCATTCAGAATTTATTAAGTCCAAGAAAAGTGATGCCATAATTATCATTATCATTTTGCTAGAAGAAATGTTATGACCGGAGACATTTACATGAGAACGTCTTCCTTTTAAATATTATCACCATCTTTATGCTTTATGGAAATTAGATGAATGATACTTCCAATTTTACTAACATCTGCGTAATGTAGTTGTAGGACTTCTTGTAGAAAATTATTTTTCCCCGCATCCAGATTTAAATTCAAGAATCTCATGTAGCATATTGTTGATAGGCCTATGCTTTTATCTTTCTTGTAAATACTTCACGCTTCACTCCCACAATAAATTAATATTGTTACGTGTCACGCATAGCGACGTTTGAATTGCGCGGGTGAATCGCCCCTAGCGAGTTAGGTGACCCGCAGAGCCGCTTGAATTGTCTGGAATGTGTTGCCAGACATTTCTACCGGCGCGGCGCAGCGTCTCCTTCCCCTTGGAGAAAGATCAGAAGCCAGAGGTTTCTGGGCTTCGAAGTTGCTCGAATCTGTTACTAGAGCTTTCCTCCCGCTTATATAAAATAGCGGAGGAGAAGGCCGGTTAGTCAGTCAGTTTGCAATAGTCCCACGTTGGACAGGAGAGGTTAATTGTAAGCTAAACTGTGAGGAAGTACTGTGTCTGTAATTGTGTGATAAGTGATTATCAAATAAACGTTCAAAAAAGAATAGTTGTGAAGCAAAATTGTGAAAATTGTGAGACGAACATAAAGTGAAAAGAAAAATTTTACATAACAACTGTGTATTTATTTAAGTCCAAATACGTTAAAGGAAAACCCTGTGCCATCTTGTGGCAATATATTGATCTAGTAACTGTCTTATATGAACGAAAACTGGTAGATTTAAGTAGTAATGCACATTTCAGAAATTAATTTTATCAGCTAATAAACAATGGAAATCAATATAGTTTTAAAATCGTCTTCGGTGCAGACACATAGAAGTGTGAGGACTCATAAAACCTTTTCAAGACTCAAGCTTGTCTATGGAAGCAAAGTTTGGAACTATTCGGAAAAGAGACACAAGTAAAACTACAGCTTTTTAGAATGAAGTTCACGAGAAGAACAGCTGAGTGCACAAAATTATAAAAGAAAAATTCAAACATCCTAGAAAAACTTCAAATCTCTTCTGTTATGACAATATATCTAATATACAAAAATAATTGGTAGCAATAACTTCAATGTGTGGATCAAACCTGCATCTCTCGTTAGATTTTAAATTACCATCCTAGAAAAAAGAGACAACTTAAAAGACAACATAAAAACCGTAACAGGCCGTAGCAGGAGGATGATTACGATGATGCTCTTAGATATATTAATTATCAAATTTTTATCCAATGGGTCTAAAAGCAACACTGTTCCGAAGTTTTAAACTTCGAGATAGAAAAAAAAAAAAGTAATCGAAGAAAAAATACCATAGCTCCTCTAGCACCAAGATTTATATTCGCCACATTTGGTCTCCATAAAAATTTCCTTCCTACAACGACTTTTATTGTTTATTTTTTCTGAAGCAATCAATCGCTCGCTAACAGTTATTTAGTTCGGCCAAAACATTTGTTTCTGGACTCTGTTAGTTGGATTTTAGCTAAACGCTTAGATGCAAGTTTATAACTTGCGGTCAACACATCGAAATCCTACTGCTTTTCGCCCGAAGTTATTGTTTTTAATGTAAACCTAATTTCACAGCGCGAGTACTATATTAGGGCAGATTACATGTTTAATGTTGTATGAAAAATGTAGTACTATTATATGAATAAAATAAGAATTAACACATTTTCCACCAACAACTCCAAAATGTAATATTAACAAGAAAAAATAAAATAAAACATAATACAATGGTAAACTTAGTCTTAAATCAACGATGCTTTTTTATATGGCAGTGTTTTAGTTACTTGATTGTACAATTGTAATTGTCTGCTGCATTATACAATTTTTTTGCAGAACCTAACTATACCTGGTCCCGTCTTGATGCTGCGTTCCTATTACTCCCCAGTCATCAGCCTGATAATTGCTGTTGTCATCCATAGAAACAGTGTTTCGTAACAGTAAGATCAGAAATAAACTAAACGTTAAAATATTATATCTTATATTGTTGGACACCAAAAGCCACAGTTTTACCTTTTTTTACAGACACAAGTTGTCTTGCAGGATTTCCAAAATTTATAAAAAATAACACAGTACGAAACGTATCGGTAATATCGCAAAAACGAGGTAGAGAATATAAGTGCATCATACAGAAAATAAGCGACACTTTTAATTCAAATTTCAACTGCAAAAATATAAGAAATGGATAACAATAAGAATCCTGTCCATTTCTGAGACATGGCCTACTACAGATACTGTACCTGGATATCAGTTTTACTGCAGACTATAGAAAATCATTTCATGAAGCAGTACATAATACAACAGGAAACATCAATACACGTAATTACTGTATAACTTAATTTACCTTCTAAACCTGATTGACCATGAATGCAATGCAATGTTTTTAAATATAAGAAAATATGTGTGAGTCAGCTATTCTGTGACGTCATATCCGTGTACGAGCCAATAACAGTTTCAAGAGAATGTAATGTGATCTTTCAATGCTTACACTTTTATTGAATTTCTAGAAAATCATAAACTTTGATTCAAGCTATTAGGCATTTAACTGGTTCTGATTTTGAAACTTCTAAGTTCTATTAAGTTTTATATAATATTATATCCTACCAAATTTCTATATTATTATAATTTTATATCGGGACTTAAAAAAATATTCCCCATGGTAATCAATGTCATAATCATAATAAAACTCATTGATTCAGGCGATGTTGATAAATTCTGATCTCATATGTTCTCAGCTGTTTCAATGTTATTCATATATTAATTTTTCATCAATTTTGAGAAATAAATATCATTGTTTCATATATATTTACATCTTGAGAGTAACAACACTGCTGTTGAAATTATTCGTCTTTTTAAAAATCTGATACTGGTGAATATGTTCTATTTAATGTAATATTTTATTAATATCAGGGTTAACAAAATAATAGTACTGTAATATTACGATGCGAGGTTGGGAATCGCTCGGTTTTTAATTTCCGAGATTCTGTAAAACCCTTCACAAATGTGCATTGTACATAATTTTTTGCCCGATGGTGTTTTCAAAATAATAAATAATAGTGAAATAATAACATCTTTGTTGGAAATATTTGTGTTCATTGTAAACAACTGACTAACGTTAAGAGTGGGGCAATGTTTATTACTTGAGACTACAGCAGGCCGTGACACCAATCAGTCATAAAATGACGGCAAGTACATATATTTATTGTTTTATATTGTTTCAAATAAAGTTCAGTTCATTTAAAATACAGTGATTTGTTTCGTATAATGTATATTAACACTACCTTTTAGATATATTTTTGTATATACATTGTACATAGTATACATAAAGGGCAGTGGTTTTACTTCCCTCACGAGGTTTGTAATATTTAATATAACAGTATAGTTAGTTAGGTTGCAATCCCGAAATACAGGAAGCTAAACTTTCAATCCTGGTCGCCATTGCTGTAAGTACGAAAAAAACGCACTATCGCGAAAAAAAAGATAATTACATAAACCACCAAAATCACATCATTTATACAGTAAGACTTAGAGAATAGCAGGCTAAAATGATTAATCGGTTAATAATATCACAACTAATAAAACGATGAAAATATTCGCCGAAAATCAGCGAAATCCGAATCTTAGAATTACCTGAAACCCGAAATTTAAAAAATCACTCTATCAGCCTTCATGTTTATATTGTCGCTATGTATCTGTAAATCATACATTTAATATTAACCCTTAAATTGGCAATGTAACTCCTATACGATACATTGGTTTAATTCATTTAATATTTTTAATAAATCTATGAAACATTAATCAGTGAAAATTATTCATTATTTATTCACAAAATAAAACTATCAAAGTTTTATTTAATTTCAATAGTATATTACAATACGAGGTTGGGAAGTGGTTTTTACAGAAGCGAGGAAATGATTAAAAACCGAGTGACAGCAAAGTTTTTAATTTCCGAGATTCTGAAAAACACTTCATAAACGAGCGTTGTACATTATTTTTTGCACGATGGTGTTTTCAAAATAATAAATAATAGTAAAGTAATAACATCTTTGTTGAACGTAGTCGTATTTGCGTTCATTATAAACTGACTAACGTTAACAGTCTGGCCAATGTTTGTACGGTAAATGCCGAAAATAATTTAGTTGAGACTACAGTAGGCCGTGGCACCAATCAGCGATAAAATGGTGGCAAATACGAATTTATCATTTTATATTGTTTAAGTTCAAGTTCATTTAAAATGCAGTGATTTGTTTTGTATAATGTATATTAACACTATCTTTTGGATACATTTTTGTATATACATTGTACGTATACATAAGGAGTGGTGGTTTTACTTCCCGCACTAGGTATGTAATTTGTAATATTACAATATACTTATTTAGTTATTTATAGTTTGTCAACCCCGAAATTTAGGAAATTGATCTTTCGATCATGGTCTCCATTGATGTTAGTACGACAGAACACACTATCATGCAAAAAAATATTTATTTTAATCCATTTTCATGACAGCTGTTTTGATACACTGTATCTTCTTGAGATGTACTATGCCACAAATGCAAATAAATTTTCTTATATAAATCTGTGTCAAATTATGCAACAATATGCATTTGGTAATAACTTACAGTTATGCATTTTTTTCTGCAGTCCGGCACATTTAAATAAGCTGGCATAAAAAATTGAAGAATTTGCTTGGTTCACGCAGGTACTGCATGACATATTTTTTATATGTATTCCTTTTAATGTATTTACTCATGGGTTTAACTGTAATAATACAGTCTTTCAATTAAAATATAACATTTTGACTTCCCTGTAGATGTTCGGATGATTAATTCGAAGTCAGCGCGGGCCACGAGACATATTCTTTGAGGTCCAAATTGTTGGCGATGAAACGAATCTTTGAGATTCTTCAATATGTCACCAAAATGACAAGTTTTGTGTCATGGACTCATCAAAACTTACGCAGTAACTTGGTTTTAAACCCCTTGACAGGATTATGAAACACACTGTAGTAGTACTAGTAATACCAATGACGATAGTAGTAGTAGTGGTAATACCAGTAATAGTAGAACCTAATTTATTTAACGACCCAGGACACTGGCATCGGAACTGAAAGCTAGACGTGAAAGAGTCAACAATTTTTGCACAGAGACCTTATTCAGCTTGAGTTTCTTTTATATCCCATATATTTATGTTACGAAACCCACAGCTTCAATTCCCTTCCGAAGAAAGCCACTCTCAATATTTTCATGCCCTAAAAAACCCACCGACTCTGATCGGGTTTGAATTCGCAAACCTCAGAACCAGAGCCATGTTCACAAGAACTAACAAAACACATTGGGTGACATACATTTTAATAAACAGCTTAAATTTTGTTTAGGGGTACCTTTAACATTCTGTTAAATTAAGTTGTTAAATGTGATGATTTTGTGCTGGTATGTGTGTCTAGATTTGTTGTTAATGGTGAGCATATTATTTGTAGATTTACGGAAAATGCTTAGGCCTATTTCACATTTTTTCTTCTTTATGTTTTTCGTTATCGTAAGGTCTAGATAGTTTATTTTATTATTAGTTCAATCTCCTCTGTAAATTCTATTTATTACGTATTTTGCTTAGTTCTAGCAGGATTTGGAAATTATTTAAACAACTACCGAATGGAATTATAAAATAGTTGAAAGTGGAACAATAATTTAGACAAGTAAAACATAAACAAATATCCTCAACTCATGTCCAACTCAGGGTAGGGTCGAGGGATGAGATGAGATGAGATGAGCCTCCTATAACAGTCTGCTAACAATTCCTCTTCATAGCACTTCCTATTATTCTACTTCCTTCACAGTAGCCTCTGCCCGCTCCTGGAATTCCTCAAGATATCAGGGGTTGCCGCACACTTGGCACTTTTAAGTCACGCTTATACAGTTATCTATTGTCAAATATTTAATTTTTTTCTATTTATTTAAATGTATACTGTCATTAATATTTTTTTCTCGTTCTTTTATATATCTTGTACATATTATATATTTAATTCGTTAAATCTAGAGTAAATCAGAATACATTATAGATATTAATTGTATTGTATTTATAACATGTAATCGTTTATGTATATTGTAATTTACATGTAAAACTACTTTTTTTTAACCTGGTTGAGTTGCAGACAAGGCCTTAAGGCCTTAACTCTGCCACGTAAAATAAAGCTATTATTATTATTATTATTATTATTATTATTATTATTATTATTATTATATAGAGGTCTTTCTTCTTTATGTTTTTTCGTTATCGTAAGGTCTAGATAGTTTATTTTATTATCAAGTTCAATCTCCTCTGTAAACTCTATTTTGTTATGTATTTTGATTAGTTCTAAGCAGGATTTGGAAAACAATTTAAATTACTACCGAATGGAATTATAAAATAGTTGAAAGTGGAATAATAATTTAGACAAGTAAAATATAAATAAATATTCTCAACTCATGTCCAACTCAGGGTCGGGTCGAGGGATGAGATGACATGAGCCTCCTATAGAGAGGTCTGTGAATGACGGAGAGTGCCGGCCGACCACGCCTGACGCACCATCACGGGAGCAGATGAACGAAACGAAATGAATGCGATGAATATGGAGAAATGGTGGAATGAAATGGTGGCAGGAGAAAACCCCGAGAAAAACCTGCCCAATCTCCGTTTCGTCCACCGCGAAACCCACATGGAGTTGCCGAGACTTGATTTCGGGACCCCAGCGGTGAGGGGCGAGCATCTAACTGCTTGCGCCACGGACAAGTATTTTAAAAAATATGGGATGTGTAAGCCATTAGCTTTATTTGACGAAGGTATCATCCATTGGAGGCAAAATCACCGTAAGATGCGTAATGTTTTGGAAAAACTTGTGAACACGTGGCTGTTTATTAATACGCCGTCGCTAACAGCTGCAGATGCCGGTGTACTCCCGCAAAACAAACATGAGGTCAGTCCTCTACACATTCACATCTGGTTCTATTCACTATCCACACACCCACACTACATATTCCGTCTACATTCCAAGTCCAATTCCTGTTTTGTCACTATGCAGCATTGCACTAGATAATTCAATTAGCTGTTGCAATCTGTTTCAAATGAAAATATGTCAATTTCAATAAGAATAACGTGACACAGCCATTTTCTAATCGAAAATATGCGAATCAGCAGACTGCTTTCCGAAGATAAACATGGCCTGGTACACTCAAATTAAATTCAAAATGGTCGCCAAAAGGACAACCATAGTAAAATTCAATTAAGATTGTAATTGATATTTTTTTAATTCAAATTCTACCCCCTCAAAAATAAAATTTTACGAATGCAATTCAAAAGCATGGATCCGCTACAAATTTTATAAACTAATGCACTATACCAATGGAATATTTATAAATTGTCCCCTCCTTACAGCCGTTCATCACAAGGCTCTGGTAATATATATATACTATTCTATAGTGCTCTGCCCTAAGGCAGGATTTTAACTGCAATTATAGCATTTTTATGCTATATTTTACAGTTATTAGGGAATTATAAGTGTGATAGCTTCCCGTTGCACACCAGTGATATTAGATCCCACAATCCGTTTTGAGACTCATAGTGGCCAACCTGAGGAAGTTGACTGTGAAAAGAAAGCCATATATGAGCCAACAATTGAATATTACATAGATACATATCAAGTAGATATTATAACTGTCACAGGATTGATGATTGGGGCAAGAGATACTATACCAGGATTCTTAGCTAAATTTTGGAATTCCTTAGATTTGGACAGGGTGTATCTTTCTAACATTGCCATCGCTGCAATTAGAGGATCAATTTAAATTTTAAGAAACCATATTTACAAACTTTCTACTTTATAGTATGTATAATTCAATTACAATTCGAAAATTTTTAATGTATATACAAAATGTATTTAATCAATTAAAAAAATTAATTGTCTGTATCGCTTCGTCCTTGAGGCAATCCTCTAATGAGGAAAGTTATATATAATAATAAAAAAATCTTAAAATTGTAATATGTATGTAATTTTTGTATAATTATACTATTCGCTGGTTGAGTGGAAGAGAAGGCCTTGTGGCCTTAACTCTGCCAGCTAAAATAAAGAATTATTATTATTATTATCTGGTCATCATAAGCATCATTTTCACATTTGCCATGTTTAGTATGAATGTGTGTGCGTGTGTGAATAATGTGTTTCGTTTTAATATTAAGTGTCGTCTCGGAGGAGCTGACCACTCATTCGGAGAGGCCCTCCATGTCCTGTGTGGTCAAAAAAGTACGTGTGTGATCCATTGTTAAAATCAATCTTCCGACAGGTAGTGCCACTGTAAGGCCCGGTTGGCGTGTGGCACGTAAAAGTGCCTACAAGGTGAGTGGTTAGACTACGTCAAGGGAATGGAATAATGTTTCCTAATTCTTACATCCAATTCGTCGTAATAATAGTGATAGTATCATGTGTTACATATTTTAAAAGCCGATAATAGTATTTTTATAATCTATTTTAAATTTTAAAGCCTAGTTTAGGTGCCTAAATTAATATATTTTAGAGCCTAAATTCCGAGTTCAGTAATAATATAGGCTACTTATTAGGCAGTTGAGATAAAAATAAATTGTATTTTCGTCGTAAAATGATACCGTGACATTAGCAATATGTTATGATGATGGATTACAGTTATTGAAATTCAAGTTACCTATTTATATTAATTACACAATTAGACCTATTGACGTTACGCCTCATAGGCTGCGATGACAGGACATGCGACACGTATGGGAGATGAAAGAGGTGCATGGAAACTTCTGGTAGGAAAACCAGAGGGAAAACATCTAGTTGGAAGACCAAGAATGAAGTGGGAGAATAACATTACTCATGATTTGAGGGAAGTAGATTATATAGTGAATGATTGGAAAACAGCTCGGGATAGGGATTATGGAGAGCTTACATCCGCGCGACCATGAACTTACGGGTTCGATAGAGGCAGTGAGAGTTAGTTAGACCTATTGATGGACTTCCATGTTATAAAAGTTTAGATGTAGGTCAACTATTCGAAGGAGATTTGTACTAGAAGGTGGGGTACAAAAGCCTAGGACGATAAGGCACCATAATTAATTTTGATGTAAGATTATCACTTATTAACGATGGCGCGCAGTACACGCAACTCAATGCGCAATGTTTAATTTGAAAAGTTTTTGTTAATGATTACCATCATGCAACATACTTTTTCCGCTACCCGTTTCGCAAAATTCTTATCTTTCCTGTAGATCTGTATTGCCCAGCACAGTCTGGCCTTCAATCTTCCTGGAACTGAATACACTGCGATCTTTCATTTACGCAATCTAATTACTTTAATTCACACTCATATCAAAATCTCATCTTCCAGTCGAGTCACTGTACATTCCTACAGATTATTTGAGCTTCTGATTATTACAGTTCACGAAATCCTGTATTGATTCCCGGTAAGATGAACCGAATTTTTTCTTCAAGGAAATTAAGTTTAGGTTTATGGACTCGTCTGATATTTCATTATCATTTATCGCCATAATATCATAGGAGAATTAATTCCACCTTCCAGGCGCCCAATCTCAGACGTGTTACATTTCCTGCCATTGCCAGAAGAGAATGCCAGAAATGTCGTAAGAAGATCTTATGGTATTATATAAATAATAATAATAATAATAATAATAATAATAATAATAATAATAATAATAATAATAATAATAATACTACACCCGTAGTAATTCTGCCCAAAGGCAGGTCCTTTACTGCAATCATAGCATTTTCATGCTATGCTTGCAGCTCTACTAGGGAATTGTAGGTGTGGTAGCTTCCCGTTGCTTTCCACACCCGTGAAGGATGATGATGATGATGATAATGATAAGGATGATGATGATGGCCATATGATTTCAGGGACCGTTTGGGCCTTAATGTTTTCCTGACATTTGTCTTACGGGTGAGGAAAAATCCCGATAAAAACCTCACCCAGAAAACTGCCCCGGCCGGGGATCGAACCCGGGCCCGCTGCGTGACAAGGCAGCACGCTACCTCGAGACCACAGCGGTGAACTATAATAATAATAATAATAATAATAATAATAATAATAATAATAATAATAATAATAATAATAATAATAATAATAATAATAATAATAATAAAGGATATTGTACAAGAGATTGAAGAAATCCAACTAAGATGGTATGGACATATAATGAGAAGAAGGGACACTGAAACAATTCAAGACAACATGAAGAAAATAAATATATGACAGAAGCAGACACGCAAGACCGGGAAGTATGGAAGAAAAAAAATGGTATATTTTGGTTGAGGATACCTGTATAAATAACACAAACAATCCAGAAATAAATAAAATAATAACAATACTGAAGAGAGGATGTGGTCCTTTCACAAGCCTAGTCTCCACTTATTTATATCCAATTCCAGTCTTCTGGTTCTCATCTCTCTTATTATCGCCTCACTCTGATGGTTAACAGTTTATATAAAAGCGGGCGCCGAGAGGGCAATGCTTGACATGCGGTGTTGTCACGTTTCTCATAGCGCTATGGGCGTTTATTACACAATGACAGAAGACATTGATTATTATTTAAGTTATTATTTAATTTTTATGTTATTTGGTATTGTTAACTTTTACAATTAAAATTATATATGTACTCATTTATTAAATAATTTAATTCCAACATTATATAGCTCGTAGGTCTACATAAATTTAATATTCATACAACATCATGCTCAAATTTACATATTTTTATTTTATTATTATTATTATTTATTATTATTATTATTATTATTATTATTATTATTATTATTATTATTATTATTATTATTATTGATCGTTCGGGTCTGAAACATTTTCCCATGGCCGCCACATGTTGAAATCACTTATATATTAAACAAATATAATTTGTAGATATTGTATTATTATTCAAGCTACATATCACAATAAATCACAGATAATTATAACAATTAATTACGGTATACATTTTTATAACTGGATCGACTGTTCCACGTTCCGAGTTTTAATTGAAACTGAGGGAAGAATAGCAATGTGGCAACAACGTGGTACACGGGATCTTTGTATTCTAATATCATATAACAGCTGCGGGGAAACAAAGCGAGCCGCTTGTTAAGCATCATAGTGAGGCGATAATACCATAATTTCCTTCTTAGTCTTCCTCTCTTTGCTCTTCTAGGATGTTGCTATAAGATGATCTTCGGACACCCATAATTCCTCATTTTCATCACATATCACAACCATCTTAAATATCTTAGTTCAATTCGTTGATGATCGTATTCTCTGCATCTATCACATTTTGTCTTAATTCCTAAAATAATTGGCACGAGAATTAGGCGTTTCCCCAATTTATGAGTTATTATTTAAGAAAAATATTTAAATAAATAGTGCTCGAAATCCTTCACTCTTACGGTTTTAAGAACCTAGACCGCTGTTTTCCGAACATTGTTTTATTAAAGAAATAATGTACATGAGCAAGTTATGTGATTTGGCTGGAGAAATTATTAAAACGAACAGGTGGGGAGGAACAGGGCACGCCATCGGGAAGTTGCCATGGGGGAAGTTAACGTGGGAAAGTGTTGTTCCGCCTCAGGGACGTTCTGGTTATCTGACATGATAGTGCACCATTCCACAAACTGCCCTCCAGCACCATAACAACTCCAGGCACATTAAAAATCAAAGTATTCATTCATAAAATGTTCATGAAATATTCTCTAACTAACCCACTCCGAAATACAAATTAAATAAATTACATATATTAAAAAAAGTTTTACATTTTGAAAACATACATATCATAGTTTAATTCCACTTCAATTTTACCTTAAACTATATAAATATATTATTTCCATCTTTTTTATTCTTAGTTTAACCTATTAGTTTTAGGTAGGGGCTACTTGTGTGTGTCCCATGCCACTCTGCCCTTAGAGTGACATATCGGAAGACGATGTCTTATCTTTAGATCACATAAGTTACATATTTTCTTGACCACGCAAAGACATGAATTATCTCCCGGAATGAGGGTTCAGCTCAATGCGGGGCCACCTCCAAGTCAGCACGAACATTTAAGATAAGACATACCAATAACACACGCGAATATGATATGGTCGATTAAGATGGCCAAATGGCGTATGGAGATTTCATAGCCTCATCAAAAATAATTAGAAATAAATTAAAATTTAAATTTCACCCAAAAATTTACCGACTACTTGGGCCTTAAACTTTCCCAACATTTGACTAAGAGGGAGGAAAAATTACGAAAAACCTCACCTAGAAAACTTGTCCCTACCGGGAAACGAACCTGGCCCGGTGCGACAGAGATAACGATGTTATCAAAAGACCACAGCGGTATATTTAAATATATTCACTAAATTAAAATAGATAGGGTCTAAAATCCTACTCTATTCATAAACGTATACACGTAAACATCACAACATTACGTTATTGCAATTATTTATAGACTAGAATAACATAGTTTACGTGACTTACCAGCTTTAAAAGCTCTATTTGGTAATTGTTAAATGTATTATACGTTAAAGGGCTTTAGTCTTAGAGGTCCAAGGATAACATGAAGTGACACAAAATTATTATTTGTACCAGTACTTCAAAATTATATGAATATAAAAAATAAAATTATTGTATTAGATTAATAGCTGCAACATGTATATATAATAAGTATAATATATGAATACTTTGTTGAATTTATCTTAACAATTTGTCAATAATTGCTCGGTTTAATTACACGAGCCTGCATGTTATAGGCTAAATAAGACGAAAGAAAGAATTTTTTTTCTTTGTTTGTAATAATATAAACCTATCCGTAGTTAAAATACAATTAAAACGTTGTATTAAATGTTTAAAAGGATTGTACAGGTATTAAAATGAATTTAAAAATAAACAAGTCATCTAAATTATACTTAAAGCAAATTTAAACTTTGTCAAAACATATATATTACTAATGTAAGTACAAATGGCCGAAAATGTCAAGCTTATTCGAAAATAATTTGATCCTGCTGGCGATGGGCAGGATATGTTGCGTAAGTAGAGAATGAAAGGGGAACATGCAAACTTCTTGCAGGAAAACCAGAGGGAAACACCCTGTAGGTAAGCGCAGAATGAGGTAGAGAGAAATATCAACCACGATTTGAGGGAAGTAAATTATGTAGGCTGAAATGACTGCAAAATATTAAATCGGGATGGGGATGTATGGAGATCTTATGTCCGCACGACTATGAACCTCCGGGTTCGATAGTGCCAGTGAGTTAATTAGTTGGTTTGATATTGGATGTGAGGTTTTTTTGTTAGAGGCTCTGCAAGTTGTTGGATTGAAAGATACGAAACAATCGTCCAGCCTCCTAGATCCCTTTAAGGCCTACTCATTTTCGCGGTGTTACGTAATACATAAAAACTACTACAATGCAGGCCCCATCTGAGAATTTTAAAGCCAGATGCTAAAATAATATCATAAAACTATATTTAGAAAGATTTCGTCCTCTTCTCCATCCTTTGAATATTTACAAATTTCTCAGATCTATTTTCTGTCTATTCTATAGTAATCCTCTTCTATTCATTCAGAGAACTATTTCAACTTAATGTTGACGTATGTATTACTATATTCTTACTTTACCTGAATTAATTATTTATAAAATTATAATTATAATTTTATGACTAATACCTCAACTGAGTTTTATCATGAATTTTATTAATGTTAATTATTTACTAAAAACTTTAAGTCTATATTATTCAGAATAGTGAGAAATGTACTTTATCTACTATAGTTATGATCCCCCCATATATATATTTATCCATCCATAGTAATTCTGCTCGAGGGCAGGTCTTTCACTGCAATCATAGCATTTTCATGCTATGCTTTGCAGAGTTACTAAGGAATTATAGGTGTGGTAGTTTCCCGTTGCTTTCCACACCGGTGAGGAATGATGATGATAATGATAAGGATGATGACTGTAATATATATAATTTAGCACTTTATTTCGACCACCTAGTTCGATTTGTGTAAAAACATTCAATTTAATGGTATTTAAGAGAAAATGATTTAATTGTATATTTAAATCTTGATGATTATTTAAGACTTGATGTCCTCCTTTTTAGTGGAAGCTAGTGACCATCAGGGCGTTGCACTGGGTCGGTGTTACTAATGTAATGAATATGTTTCACAGCAACACGCGGGCGGGCGGTCAGTGGAGGCGGCAAATAACGTGTAGGAGACATTAACAGGTGTCTTACAACTCACCACAGGGGCTTAACACAAGTAATTCTGCATTTGTTACCACTTACTTCAATTGTAATACATATTATGTAGGTTAAACAAATTGGCAACATTATAATATGACAAAATAATCACCCGGCCAGTTTACGCAGTTTCCGTAACAAAATTACAATATTTACAGAGGAGGTAACAAGAAAAAGTCATTGTATTTAATAAATAGGATTTTCTTGGTGATAAACTTGTATTACACTAAGTCAATAAAAACCCAAATCACCAATTAAAAAAGTTAAAAGAGTTAACGCGTTTCAGTAGCAACGCTACCATTATCAGGACATCAGTACTGCATTGACTCTTTTAACTTTTTAAATCAGTGTTTAGGTTCCTGTGAGAGAGATGTATAGACTAAAATTGCAATGGCAAAAAATGCAACTAAGACAGTACATGGAGTAATTTGGAACAAAAATATTTCAAGGGAAACTAAAATGAAAATTTATAAGAGCATAATACAGAATATTTTGTCATATGGAAGTGAAACTTGGTCTTTGACGGAATTACATAAGAATAAAATTAGAACAGTTGAATTTGATTATTTTAGAAGAAGCCTCCAAAAAACAAGACAGGATAAAATAAGAAATTAATTCCTTTGGAGAGAAATGGATGTCACCACATCTGTTGTTAAGAGGATTGAAAATCAAACACTTAAATGTTATGGCCATGTACAAAGAATGGAAAATGAAAGATGGCCAAACATATATATACCAATGGTCACCCCCTGGAAGAAGTAAACGTGGCAGACCAAGAATGGAAAACCTACGTCAGAACAATAATGGATGATAGGAATTTGGAAGAGGGAGATTGGAATGATAGAGATAAATGGAAACTGAAGACGGCAAACCTATAAGTGGGGGAAAGCCGAAGAAGAGAAAGCAGAAATTAGTGATTTGGGTTTTTATTGACTTTGTGCAATACAAGAAAAAGTCATACAAACATAATACCTAAAGTTAATATTTTATGACCACCTGGGGGTTTAATACTCTCACATTAGTTTTTAACGTATAAAGCAAAAATACAGCGAGTGCAAAAAATGATCGCACAGTGGGTAATCTGATCAATTAATTAATTTGTTTTTCTCTAAATGACAAAGCAGTTTCTTCGGGCCATTCTTCCATGGTATTCATTATCTTTTAGGAAATTACTAACTATAGAATTTCTTTCGATATTTCGGGTACTGATTTGCATTTATTATGCAACCGAACAATCATTTTAGGTTCTTTTTCTGTTGTCGCTTTCTTTTTTCATTTCTTTTCAGAGTCATTTAACTGTTTTGTGTATTTTGCAACAACTGTAATGATGATTTTATGTTCTTCTGTTATTTTTCTTTTCTTATCGGATTCATTTAATAGTTTTCTGAATTCTGCACAACAATAGTGGTTACACTCTTGAAGCTGTTACAGTGTATGTTGTGAAGTTTTTATATGGGAAGAGGGAGGACACTGGATACTCACTTCTTACTCGCAGAATAATGGCTAGACTTTTATAATTGTTTATTTTCATGATTCATATAGCATCTATTTTTTGTATATTGATTTGAACGAAACACTAAAGATATGAGAAAAAAACTAAGTAATGTAATTACATTCGTCAATTGGAAATATTTGGACTTCTAGTAAAAAAAAATTACACTCACTGCACATCAGATTGTAGCCATAACCATCATTATAATAAGGGTTAAATATAACTTCCATTAATACAATGCATTCTTATGCACTATATTCGATGGAATCTCGCTTTATTTGAAACACTGCTAGTGTTTATAAATATTCTGATTGGCACCTAAGGTGCGTACACCATACTCTTTATATGACTTCATAATGACATATTGCTAAAGCGTTAATGATTAGATATTTTTGATATTTGTATTTAACAACACTCTTTAATAGCTAAGGCCATTGTCGTCACAATCCAAATCAGGGTGTTGAAATGGAGCTTCTTTCTTTAGAATCTAGTTTTTTTAAGTGCCGCAAATCTACGACGCTGAACCTACGGCTTTGCTCCCTTCCGAAGGAACTCATACTTGAGATTATTACACCCTAAAAAACTCATCGACCCTGGTCACGTTTGAACCCCAAACCTTGGAACCAGAGGCGAGCATAGTAACCATATCAGGATCGTCTTAACGGCAAGGGACTATGTAACCAACAATCAATAGAGATTCTGCGACAGACATCTCAGTGGTTTTTAATTTTAGAATTAATCTGTAAGAACTTTTTTTTTTGGTTGTGATTAATATTGCTTTCTCACTGAATGATATACACACACACATGCATGCACGCACGCACGCACGCGCGCGCACACACCCACATACACACATACACATACACACACATACACACATACACACATACACACACACACACACACATACACACATACACACATACACACATACACACATACACACATACACACATACACACATACACACATACACACATACATACATACATACATACATACATACATACATACATACATACATACATACATACATACATACATACATACATACATACATACATACATACATACATACATACATACATACATACATACATACATACATACATACATACATACATACATACATACATATACATACATACATACATACATACATACATACATACATACATAACCAATACTTATTTAAAAAGAAAACGAGTATTTTGTAGATTGCGACAAAAAAATCTTACTTAAAGTAAACTTTCTTGCTTACAAGGTATTACGTCCATTTATCTAATATATTTTGCTCCATGAGTATTCTTCATTTGTCTAAAATATGGAATTTACCTTAAGATAATAACTCTGCTTTTCGTATCATAAAATATTATTGATTATTCTTCTTAAGGGAAAATGAAAGATGACCAAAAAATATATACCAATGGTCACCCCCTGGAAGAAATAAACGTGGCAGACCTAGATGGAAATGGAAAACCTACGTCAGAACCATAATGGGTGATAGGAATTTGGAAGAGGGAGATTGGAATGATAGAGATAAATGGAAACTGAAGACGGCAAACCTGTAAGTGGGGGAAAGCCGAAGAAGAAGAAGATCTTCTTAAGGTAAAAAAAACAATCACAGCTTCATTATTTACGATAATGTGTCAAAGATTGTCTGCATGCAAGGTTTTCGAAATAACTTACTTGTTGAAATAACTTGATACTATATTTTCCATTATAAAAGATTTCCACCGCAAATGCTTAAGGAAGAAACAAAAAAGCAGAGGTGGATATTAGTTACCGTAGTATGGACTGGCCAGAATTCATTGCAGTAAAAGGGTGGAGTACCACCTTGCTGTTATTGATGTATCTAGAGTAAAGCTAGCTCGGTCCCACCTCAAAAAATAATGACAATGAGCTCGGATTTGTCCTCGGGGTAA
Organism: Diploptera punctata; assembly: GCA_030220185.1. NCBI lineage: Eukaryota > Metazoa > Arthropoda > Insecta > Blattodea > Blaberidae > Diploptera > Diploptera punctata. Next base: position 995,163 of record JASPKZ010009375.1, on the reverse strand, counting down.
TTTGTTTTTTTAAAATATTTATTAAAATCCAGAATACATCCGAACTTTTTATAAAGAAGAGCTGTATCATATTTAAATAATTTCTAAAATCTCTACCAAATGTTCTACTAGTTTTTTTTTTTTTCAGTGATTGTTTCAAACATGGAAACTGAAAACTAGAAAAATGAGTGTCCGCCCATCATTACAATATACAATAGACTTGTGGGGCATGATATTGACACGGAAAAGACCTTGAGAGGGACAATGCAGGTCATCAAACAACCCACACAGAGGGACAACCGTTACATACATATATACATATATACTAATTCAACATCACTATTACACCTCCTACATAACCGGAATTCTGGACCACTTCAGTCTTCCAAGTTTCTCGTACAGTTTTTGTGAAACAATGCTTCACACCTTGAGGAACGCATGGTCGTTGGAGTGAGTGATGGCTCAGCGTAGATCCTAAATCTATTAATTTAATAGCTGATTTTTATAACAAGTTTGTAGGTGTATATTACAGTTTTATTTACAGTATTTGCTTTTAAAATATCACAAAGATCACCATAATCATCGCCATCACTATCTTGGCACTATAGCTCAAGGTGAACCTATCGTCTCCTCTAACGTATGTTGCCAATTTTTCACAATCTTGTGCTACAGCCTTCGAATTCTTATATCTCATCTTCTTCTATTCCATTTATTCGCGTTCAAATCTGCCAGATTCTCGCTCCCACCAAAATTTGAAGACTTTTTTTTACACATTATCTTGTTATCCATTCGCACGAAATGACCTTCCTATCACAATTTGTTCGTTCTAATAAATCTCTTGAAGCATTGAGAGTATCGTTACTAAATTCTAAGCACTATATTTATTCCAAAAATTAATACAAAGAAACTTTGAAATTATCTCAGTTTTAGATATTTAGATACACAAAGTTTATATTTTATCATCATCATCATCATCTTTTTCTTCACGGTATAGGCTCCATGGCCTGTTCCGGCTTAATACTCCATCGCTTTCTTGGTCTGCCAGGATCTCTTTTCACTCGTGGTTTGTACGTCCAAGCCTGCTTCGGAAATCTGTTGTTATCCATTCGTTGAAGGTGTTCAGTCCACCGCTTCTTGTAATTACAGATTTGATGTGTAATTGGCATTACTCCTAACTCTTCTCTTATAGTTTCATTCCTTATATGATCTCGTCTTGTCCTTAACTGCTCGTAAATATTTCATTTCTGTCAATTGGATATTCTTAATTTCTTTCTGTCTCAGGACCCAGTTCTTACTGCCGTATAATAGAGATGGGGACTGCCATAATCTTGTAAAATTTCTACTGTGTTTCCTTTCTCGTTTTATTTCCAAGTGTTCGCCAAATTGTACCACACATAAGTTGGTATCTGGAAAGTTTTGTTTGAACGTCTTTGTCGTAATCGTAAGATATATTGTTTCCCAGAAAATTCAAGTGTGATACTTTATATATTTTTAATTTCATTGCTTCGGATATCATTTGTTTTATAAAATTAATTGAATGTGTCCAAACTCTAATTGGAGTCAGAATTATCTTATGAAAAGTTATATCGCTTTCATCGAACATATATAGATCTCTATTAGCGGCAACACATTTCCAATTAAAAAAAGTATATAAGAATAAAATAATGACAAGTATACTATAATATTATATTATAAACTTCATGCAGATCTTTCCTTTAGTACCAAACATATCTTCTGTATACCAAAGGGGTCTGAAAAAAAAAACTGCGAGTTGTCTGAAATTTCCATATACGTCGTTGTGTCGCATTCGATACTGAATACAGCTAAGAGATCGAAAGATAACACGTTGATATTTACACAGCACTGTAAATATTTCCAAGAATTTTCCGTGTTTTTTTCAACACCAAAAATATGCACACTTCAAGAAAATTATTTCAAGTGTTCACAGCTTCTTCTAGCATCAAACATACATGTGCCCCCCCCCCCCGCAAAAAAAATAACGTCAAGTGACCTGTCAGACTAACCCATATTCATAATTCAAATTAAAATATTGACCGTAATTATAGAAGACAGTAAAATAATTTGACGTCCGAAAAAACATTGGGTAAAGTTTTTTTCGAAACCGGAACGGACCAAGTGGTCTAATACGTGAAATCAATGACGATGATGAATAAAATATAAGGAGTTACTTTGTTTCGGATATACGCCTAAATGAGGAAATTATTTTTTCAGTTACATATCTATCATAAACAAAATATAAAATTAATGAATATAGGTCTAATGTTGTAAAGAAAAGTAAACATTTTGTACACTATATTTCTGAAAGTAGGTCTAATTATAGGGAAAGTGTAGTTTTAGGCTTGTAAGTAATTTCATGTTTAAGATACTAAATACTTTTATTATAAGTAATGCGACTGAATTGAATTTTAGTTGGTTGTAAAAAGTTCAGCAATACAAACAACAAGATGATGAGAGAGCATAAATGCGAGTACCCATGTACTGTATTACGGCTACTGAGAGTCATAAAGTGTAGTGAACTGGATTAACAACTAAATATGGAAGCATCTGAACCCTAAAGGCATAAATTTCATGCAACAGAACATTGTTTTTAGTAATAAAACAAATATTACAATCCAATCGCAACTCTCATGCCATCTTATACCCAAATTAAAATAGCATTTGTCTTCAGAGCTGTTTTATAGTTTGATTTTGTGAAAATTTTAAATAAGATTACACAAGAGTTACAACTCCCAATTTTCTGGTTATTTATTAAGAAATGTTATCTTGAATGATAATGTAAAATTCTGTTGTGTTTACATAGAGTAATTCCTCCCATTTCCAAGCCTTCATGCAAGCCTACATTGACTTTCCTCGTTTCTGTACAAGATCTGAGGTAGCTCCTATACCTGGAAACTTTTCATTATGTCCAAAAATATTAATGTAGAAGATTAGCATTTATCATTATTCCCTATATTTGTTCCCCCCAATATATATATATATATATATATATATGACATGAAAAAAAAATGCCTGAGTCGGGATTTGAAGCCGCGTTTCAAAACTCTGTACGTTTAGCGCTCTAACCATCTAAGCTACTCAGGAATCCTAACACAAACATTTATTTTTCTTATATAGATATATATATATTATTCTCGATTTACACGAGAGATAGCAGCAGTGTATAGTTCCAGCTGCCACCAAGTGGCATGACATGTGAACGAACAGATTTTAGTACAAGATTCTAAATATAAACTACAAAAATCTGTATTTGAATTAATCGAAATATGCACAGAAAAAATCTTAGAATTTGACAAATGAAACGAAGATAGTAGATTTTTGTTGAAAGAACGTTACTGAACCAAACATACTAATAAATGAACTAGGCCCATGCCAGATGGATCACTCATTTTAAATATATGGGATGTGAAATGATTACAAATACGATAATTATCTACAAAAGTACAGAAATTTCAAAGAGAGAGAAACAAAAATCCATACGCCTTACTGGATCGAACATGTAAACCTCGGATTCACATCTCCAAGTATTTTATGTTCTCATTGGGAAAGAAAAGACATACGCATACAGTCATTTATTCAGCAGTGAAATAAACAAGTGAAAATATAATGTAAACAACAAAAGTAAATAAAAAAATCTTCATTGGGAAACGTAAAATTTCCTCCGAGTACTCAGCTATTCCGGAGGAAAAAAATATATCGCATTTCACAAAGTAGTCGCTATTAACCTATATTTGATTGCACAATATAAATTGAAGGAATCATTCTCCAATTACAAGCATGTAGGATCTCTTAACTCTTTCCACAAAGAGAACCAAACATTAAATTTACATTGTAGTAGACCGATTGGTATGCGGAAGACTAGAGAATTGTAGAATTTCATGTAAATGTATGTAATAAGAAGGCAAGACATGACAAAACAATAGGCACATAACCCTTGTCTGTCCGTGTTTCTGTTGCTCAACACCGCACTACGCCGGACTTCCTCAACACGAGGTTGGGATTGTATGACAGGATTTGGTAGTTTTATGAGGACAGCTCTCCATGTCCTTTACAGAAGGACATCAATGACAGGAGACATGCTTATAAACTGTTAAATTTTACAATTATTTAGATAAAATGCACGATATACTAGCTAAACCATTGTTTGATATCATACTCGTTATATGAAGGTTAACATTTTTTAACAAATTACAAAAAAAAAATGAGCCACTCTATCGTAAAGAACGTCACACTTACATATATCACCGAAAAAAAAAAACAACACCCTCAAGGACAAGTTAATTTTATTAAAAAGTTATGTGACAGGTGGTTTATCATATAGGAATATATGATAGGCCTAAATTCAGGCCAAATTAAATAGACATGTTACTTTAAGGAGTGCCAAACAACCAGAGCAACATTAATGTACACACCAATGGCGGCATCGCAGGCCTGTATTCTCACAGGCCTGTTATGTAAACAGTCAATGGTGCCGAATGGCATCCTGCAATTGGTCGGACTTGGTTCTCTGTAGCTGGCGTGTCGTATTTTACATTTACTTTATTGCCCAATTTAAGTAGGTCGAATTAACTTTTCTGGGTAAATATCCTTATTTGTTGTCCAACTTACGTCAACCATGGAAAAAAAAAATCTAGTTTTCAATGGGATGATAAAATTGTAAGATGTAATTTTATATATCTCTTATTGAAGTAGGCTGTTCAACTGTTACGATGAAATACACTTTTATTATGAAACTATGAAATATGGAACTAGTAATAAAATTGCTTTCATAAGAAGATAGCTGTCTACTTGACTCAATACTACAATAAGCATAAGTTTTATTGCATCTTTCTCATATTCACCTGCTGGGAAAATACATGTGACTGTAATGTGCCAGAGGGCCACTTCCCATATATCACAATTTTTGTTACTACAGCACGTGTTGCCAACCAAGTAAAGCGACACTAACATTTTTAAACATAAAAATACGAAGTTTGTAGTTGCGTGAGATTGTCTGAAACTGTTGATATTAATCAGCTGACTGTTGTAGAAATCTTTTAATATTTCCTCCTGACGTAATGACCACTTTCTTTTACAGCAAACTGCAATGTTAAGACAGTAACTATATCTCACAAGTTCAGAAAAGTGTAAGATAAATAACCTGTAAGACAGATATTTAAAATGATCAACATAAATAAGACAGTCCTTTCGCGTTATAGTTCTGAAAGAACTGTAAAAGTCTGCATGAAATTTCCAGCCATCTTTTCCTAGATCGATCTAATGATATTTTATCATGTCGTTGATATTTTATTACCCTAGGAATTTTGGATCTGGACATGTGGCTCAACTTTTAATGACAATTCTGCTGGTAATTATGAACAATACTGACAATTGTCACACTTTCCAGCACTTCACTAGACAACAAACAAATTCACTTGTACTATCGTTGCCCGAACATAAGCTCTCCATACATCCTATTCTGAGATAAAGTTTTTCAATCATCCCCTTACTAGATAACATGTTCCATTACTAAAATAGGCAAACTACATGCTTATCTTCGTCCCCTGCTATATATTCCAGCATTTTATCCTATTTCTACTTTACTTTAATATGTAGTAGTGTTTACTTTATAATATCAAATGTATTATAGAATCGGTGTGTTGACCGCATGCCATTCATGACATGTATGGGCAAATAAGGTAACTAAAAATTAACTTGGTATAGTAACTCCTAACAAAGGAAAGGCTATGGTTCAACAATGAACTACGCCATTATAGATAGATTATAATACCAACATTTTTTATTGATCCCCGTTTATACTTCTCGGGACATGGATGCCCCACTAGTGGAAAGTTCATTCGTTAACCAGACTAATTTAGTTACCCTTATCTCCCTATCGATATCAGCGAGTAACATATGTTTAGTACATCGTCTCGAGGAGACATCTAATCGGAAACCAAGGTATTATTTGGATAGAGGAAGATCAATTAAATTTTGCTCAGGCTTGAGGTTCTTTACGAGCCTAAAAATCTTCAGACTCTGGATTCGCGACTTAAAGTCCCTCCCGTAGGACTTGCCCATTGAATTCTTCCATTCTAAAAGTCCACCGACCCCGGCCGGGTTTGAATCCGCGACCTTCGACTAGAAGCAAGTATTAAAAACGAGACAATTTCAAAATCAAATAAAAAAGTAATGTTTTAACTTTTTTGAAACTTCAAATTTTAATACCGCATTAGGTCCATTATTTAAAATATTTTAGAGCAACTTAAATTGGATGAAAGTGTTTGATTATAATTATTCCAGGAACTGCCAAAAACATTCTCATATCACTATTGTATCTGTAACAGTAAAGTGACCATGATATATTATAGCATTTGTTACTATAAAAGAATCTCGCCCCCTCCTTCGTATAGCCTTTTCAATTTTAAAGCCTAACGTGTACGAATGATAAGTATCTCCGCAGGGATTCGAACCGGTATATTTTATAACACCACAATCCTTTGTGCTGTAGCTGGACACGTGTGAGTCATATAGTGGAATTGAATAGTTTTGAAATCATAAAAGAATATAATGTGGTAGGGATTAGATAAAACTACAACCAGTACATACACCCACACCTATCTCAGGTTGGGTCATCACCTGGCTACTCAACTAAACAACCCCGTGCCAATATCATGAATACAGCTGGGTAACTGACGAGATGCCTAATGACATATGAGCCTTTGAGTAATAAAATGGGTCATGTCCATTTTTGGTGCATTTACTAGTGAGCACATCTACTGAAAGGATAATATTACATTTCTGTTTTTGCGCGATAATGCGTTTTGTCTTACAGCAATAGCGACTAATTTCCTACATTTCGAGGTTGCCAACTTAAATAACTGTACTGTAATATTACATATTACAAAACCACGTGCGGGAAGTAAAACCACTGCCCTTCATGTATACTACGTACAATGTATCCTATACAAAAATATATCCAAAAGGTAGTGTTAATATACATTATACGAAACAAATCACTGCATTTTAAATGAACTGAACTTTATTTGAAACAATATAAAACAATAAATACGTACTTTCCGCCATTTTATGACTGATTGGTGTTACGGCCTGCTGAAGTCTCAACTAATAAACATTGCCCACACTGTTAACGTTAATCAGTTGTTTGTAATGAACGCAAATATTTCCAACAAAGGCGATATTACTTTACTATTATTTATTATTTTGAAAACACGATTGCGCAAAAAATAATGTACAACGCACGTTTGTGAAATGTTTTACAGAATCTCGGAAATTAAAAACCTCGCTATCGCTCGGTTTTTAAACATTTCCTCGCTCCTGTAAAAAACCATTTCCCAACCTCGCATCGTAATATACTACAGTAATATAATTTTATTTTTATAGTGTTACCAAGTGTCTATTAAAATAAGTAAAATATTTATTCTACGTTTACAATTTAATAATAATACACTATTTAAACCAGTATACAGAAGAAAACTTTACTTTTCTCGATATGAACACGGATCATTTTAATACACAAGGGCTCATATGACGGGCAGAGGGTATTATTGTTATTGTTTCTGAGAGAACCGAAGCCATGTGTTTACCGTCATGCTCAATAAGGTGATCTCTGAATTGTGAAAGTATTAATTTATAGAGATTAATTCTATAGTTATAGTACATCCAGAGATATAACTTGTTGAGAATGTACACAGAAACCGGCGATTTGTACATTGGCAGCGATGTTGTTTACATTTTAAGTAAAGTGATCCCACCATAGGCCATAGGAGACCCTTGGGGTAGAAGGAGGTTAAGGCTTCCACTTTTTCTAGACAATCGGCACTTGATGTCAGCCGGGTTATCAGCCCTGCGTGACGGCCGCCTTTACCCCCGGAACAAGCGTTTGGTGCTCATTTCCGTTAGGGGCTGAGTTCACCCCAGAGTCATGGTGCACTAGATTGAGTCAATTTAAAAATCCTGACCACACTGGACTCGAACTCTCGAATTTCCGGTTTGTAGAGTAATGCCTTAACCAACTACGATACGGCGTGCCCCGTTGTTAACATTTACGTTTTCTAATATTAATCAACCAAGCTCGGTAGGATTGAGATAATGAGTTCCCCATGCGTTACCTAGTTTAATCTATCTGGAATCATTACTTATCGCAGTTATTCAAACATTTCACGATATAATGGGTAGGAATCGGTATGTACCATACTCTTGGCTTTTATTTATTACCGCAGTTTAACCTCTCCCCTATATAGGTACTTTTACATGCCACATGTCATCCAGGCCTTACTGTGACATCACCTGCCGGGAGAGGGATTTTAACTTGTATCACATACATACTTTTTAAACCACAAAAGGTAATGGAAGGCCTCCCCGAATGAGTGTTAAGTTCAATGTCAGGGCCTCCTCCGAGACAATACAACATAAAGACGAAATGTGTACACCATTTATACACATATTCATTCTATACATGACGAATATGAGAATGATTATTATGATGGCTAGATAATATTCTGTAAGAAAATGTCTTCCCTCGTTGCAGTGTCACCGGCATCCGTGATCAAACGTCTGCATGAAGGCAGGATAAATTAAACCACTTAGCGACTCGGTGGGACTTCTCAGATAGATATGTCGATATTATTTCATTTAACGACGCTCTTCAACAACTAATACATTAGCATCACTATTCAAAAATGGGCATGAAAGGGTCGACAAATTTTGCTCAATGGCCTCTTTTTTCAAGCTTGAGGCTTTTTACCTGCCGTAAATCTAGGAACGACTTTAGTTCCCTTACGAAGGAACCCATACTCAGGATTTTTATGACCTCAAAAGACCATTAACCCCGACAGAGTTTAAACTTGCGTATCATAGGAAGGGAAGTGAGCATGTTTACCTTTAGTCCACCAGGATCGACAACTTAACAAAGCTCTATAACATCTCGGGTATTTAGCGTTACAATTATAAAGCTGGTCGTGGAAGAGCCAACAGATTTTACGAAAAGATCTAAGGGATATAATTTAGAGATGGTTTTATTAAGATATCTAATGTTTTTCCATATTTTTTAAATTTTACTTTTCTATATTCTTTGTGTCCACCGCTGTGGTCTCGAGGTAGCGCGCTGCTTTGTCACCTGATTCGATCGGGACAATCTTCCTGGGAGAGGCTTTTATTTCCGGGGTTTTTTCTCACCTGTAAGACAAATGTCAGGTAGCTTTGAGGCCCAAAAGGTCCCAGAACATTATCTGTCATCATCATCATCACCATTATCATCCACGGTTTGGAAAGCAACGGGAAGCTACCTATAATTCCCTAGTAAAGCTGCAAAGCATATCATTAAAATGCTATAATAGCAGTGAAGGACCTGCCCGAGAGCAAAACACTATAAATTAATAAAGAAATATTATTTGTATGCATTTACCTCCTTTAGGACGTGGAATGTATTACGGTTCATTAACATTTTTACATACTTGATCCATAGGACTTTTAATCTCATATCTAACAATGGCCGCAGCCTTTAAATTACGGCATGGAATCAACGGATTTACTTCCCTTCTCAAAGAAAGAACATTTTATGATAATAATCAATCGATCTCTACCCGGTTTGAATTCGTAAACAGAGTCCCGCACATTAGCACGAACACATTAAATCTGTGTGACATGATTTTGACAAGTTATTGGAATTTGTGTGCCAAATATCACGTTCTCAAATCTTTGTGTAAACATGAGTTGTTACGTAACATGAAATAAGCAACACTGTATACTTCACTTTCTCAACGCATTCCAAACCAATTACCAGCACACGATCAAATGTTTATGATTATACTTTAAGGTATGTACGATTTTTACAACAATTTACATGAACTAGAATAACAAATATTTTGTTAAAACGTGTTTGCTCAGGTGGCGGCATGCGTGCTTCTAGTCTAGTGGGCCCGAGTTCGATACCCGGCGGAGTTGAAAATTTTAATTCTTAAATTAATTAAATTACCGGATTAAGGAGAGACGAAAACCAGCGGAGACAAGGGAAGCGTTAAAAACGTAACCAATCTACTACTTCTACTACTACTACTACTACTAAACACACACACACACATATGCACATATACACAAACAAGCACTAAACACACAGTCATATACATACACATACACAAACAAACAAAACACGCCTTATTTTTATTTTATGTAACAACTACACACTTTAAAATACCCGAATTGTATATTTATTGTGTATTTCAAGATTAGATATAGATAGGGTCACTGAGCAGACCCGGGGATAAGGGCATTTATGCCCGAGGTAACCCGGGGGGTGGTGGTGAGGCTCAACATAATAAATAATTAGTCCTCCAGGACCGACAGAGATAGATAAATACCACAAAACTTAAGAAAGCTCTTTAACATCTCGAGTAAATAACGTTACAGCTCTAAAGCTAGTAGTCGAATTAAATTAATTAAATTCCAAAATGTTACTAGATTGTGCATCGGATTCCTGCATTAAATTGCAAACCTTTCAGCAGTATGTATGTTGATAGCGATTCGTCCGTACAATGGGACAGTTCATAATAAAACATTCTATTTCAATGTAAAAATATTAACCTTTAATAATAAATTGTCCACCGCTGAGGTAGCGTGCTGCCTTGTCATGCAGCGGGTCCGGGTTCGATCCCCGGTCGGGGCAGTTTTTCTGGGCGAGGTTTTTATCGGGGGTTTTCCTCACCTGTAAGACAAATGTTAGGAAAACATTAAGGCCCAAACGGTCCCCGACATCATATGGCCATCATCATCATCCTTATCACTATCATCTCATCATCATCATCATCATCATCATCATCCTTCACCGGTATGGAAAGCAACGGGAAACTACCACACCTACAATTCCCTAGTAAAGCTGCAAACATAGCATGGAAATGCTATGATAGCAGTGAAGGACCTGCCTTCGGGCAGAATTACTATGGATGGAATAATAAATTCATTATTTTTAGGGTTAAGCCTGAAGGTCCCCCTTGGCGCTTTTCGATAGGAGTATGCTATGTGCCGGCACCAGGTTTCATCTTCTCTTTCTCTTCATCATCAAGCCTCATACAATACAACTTTCACTGCACAAACATAGACATACACTCATCCTGCACTCTGTACAGAAAACAAGAATACATCATCTACGTACAGTCCAGTTCTGATAACTGTAGCCGTCTTGGTGCGTGGCAGGTGGGAACATTGCCGAGTGGGGGAAGGAACTAGTAGCCAAGCAAAAAACACTTTCTTGATAATAATAACAATAATAATAATAATAATAATAATAATAATAATAATAATAATAATGACAATAACAATGACAATAACAATGACAATAACAACGACAATAATAATGACAATAATAATGACAATAATAATGACAATAATAATGACAATAATGATGATATTAATGATGATGATAATGATGATGATAATGATAATAATATTAATAATGATAATAATGATGATAACGATAATAATAATAGACTAATAATAATAATAATATAATATAATAAGTTGCTATAAAAACGGCGCTATCCTATAATGAACACTCTAAACTTACTAGACAACAAAAATATTCATTAACACACAACTATTAAATAAGAAACATCAACGTGTAGTAACTATTATATATTGACTTAGGCTTTCACGACCGGAGTTCTTATGATGATCTTGTAGAAGATTTCCGGGCTGTTGGCCGTGGTCATGAGGCTTGTAGTTCCCCGACGTTTCGCCAGAGACTGCGTCCGGCATCCTCAAGGAATGTCTCAAGACTTGATTGAGACAAGCCTCAAGACCACGGCCAACAGCCCGGAAATCTTCCTCAAGATCATCATAGTAACTATTATGTTTTCCAAACTGAGGATAGTTGCTGGTAGTACCTGCAATTCGCCTTCCCCTTTTACAGTACTAAACACCACAGACCCCTCTAAAGAAGCCAGAACTGAACTGTAAACATGGTCTGCCGAAGTGATGTGTAAATTGAAAATAGACCATATTTAAGTCATCTATCCTTCCAGCTCGGATCTCGAAGCACGTGAAATGCAGTGTGTGGCATCAGAACATACGCATATTCTTTCTATATAATAACTATCCCACTGGCACTATTGAATCGGGAGGTTCAAGCCCGCGCGGACATAAGCTCTTAATACGTACCGTATATTCTGAGCTAAAATGTTCTAGTCATTCCCTGTATAATTCATCTCCCTCAAATCAAGCTTAATGTTATTCTCTCAACTCATTCCTGGTCAACTGGACGGTTTCCTTCTGGTTTTTCTAAGAAGTACTCTTGTCTCCCTGACATTCACCATTCGCGTCACTTGACCTCAGACTACGAAAGACATATATTGTTCTTACTACACCTCGTCGCCCAACAATATAATTTAGCTCACTGTGACCTATATAGTTTTCTGCATTCACCTGTATGTTCGTCTCTGCAGGGCCAAAAAAAAAAAAAAAAAAATCCCAGTAACTTTATTCTCATACACTGTAATTTTTTTCACTCTCTCTAAGTAGAAGATCACGTTATATCCATCCATCCATCCATAGTAATTCTGCCCGAAGGCAGGTCTTTCACTGCAATCATAGCACTTTCATGCTATGCTTGCAGCTTTACTAGGGAATTGTAGGTGTGGTAGCTTCCCGTTGCTTTCCACACCGGATCACGTTATATATATATCAGATTAACATTTTTCTTTAGAGAAGTGAGCATATGTTTAATTTCTACACCTCATACCTGCTTGAATTCTACAAATAACTATGTTAAAAAATAAATATATTAAAATATTTTAAAGTGTTTAAAATGTTAATTTTCTGTAAAGTGCATTATTAATATGCTCTTCCTTCATTATTAACATGACAAAGATGACTTTTTAGGACGTTTCAAAGATAAGATATAAATATATTATGTAACTTATATAGGGGGTATTTTCGTAGGTGTCGCCCGCAGTGGTCTAATGGTTATGTCCCTTGAATCTAGTACCGAGTCCCGGGTTTAAACCCTGCCGGATCGATGGATTTTTATTTTTAGGATGAAAAAATCCAAGGGACAAGTCTTCCGGGAGGGACTTTAAGCCGCGGGTCCTGAGAGTGAAGATTTTCAGGCTTGTAAAAGAACCGGAAGCCTGAATAAAAATACATCTTTGTGCAAGATTGAACCTATCTTTATCCAACCAAATAATACCTTAGTTGCTACTAGATGTCTCATAGAGGTGATGTGTTAACTACAGTGCACAGACGAAGTGTATGAAAGCAGTAGGTATTTCATACTCAGCACATTATATCATAAAGGATTGTATTATAACTTACCTTCATTTAGACGCTAAGCGGGCGTGTTAGTTCCGAGTCTCACGGACACACTTCAAAATTGTAATCATCACCTTTAGACTACCTTACAGTGTACTACGAAACATTAAATTATAAATTAACTAAACTAAATAAGAAGAGCGAATTTAATTAGCGTAAAACAGAAAATATATAACTTAAAATTGAATACGCTTGAAATAATCTACAGATGTGAGTGACATCAAGAACTGTTCCTAAATTTTCAGGTAAGCCATTGTATCGCTCGCAATTCCCCGTGCCCCCTTCGTCCCTTGCTGTCATTATTCTCGTCTGTGGACTATACATGTTACTCGTTGATATCTGTAAGTAAATAAGCGTAACTAAACTAGCCTGGTTAAGAAACTCCCGTTAGGGAGCACTCATGTCCCCACGTGGGACGTATAGGGACCCTATACAAAGATAAATACATACATTCGTAGATAACTTTATTTTACCAATAACACTTACACGAACAACCGCATAATTTAAAAGGTGCTCCTTTTATTGCGATGCGATAAATTGTATGTGGATATAGACTAGTAACTGCCAAGAACACGAATAAACAATAATATCGTGTATGTGCGGGTAATTATGCGAAGCTTTAGTAACCCACATTCTGTAAAGAGCTGTTTTCTAATATCCATCATAAATACACACTTACAAAACTGAATTACACACCTGTAAAAAAACTTTACTATATTTAACGACGCTCTGTAACAGCTAAGATCATTAGAATTGCATCTCAAACTTGTGCATAAAAAAGCCGACGGTTTTTTTTTTTCAGATACCTCTTATTTCAGGGCTGAGGTTTTTTACACGTCCATAAATCTACACCGTTGGACACACAATTTTACTTATCTTTAAAAGGAAGCCATACAGGATTTTTCGGATTTAAAATTCGGAGTTCATCCCGGAAATATCAGAGCGGTATGCATGTATTTTTTTTTATAAGTTGATATAACATTGAAGTCCACCGCAGTGGTGTCGGGGTTTCCGTGTAATGAACAAAATATCGCGGTTAATACTGGAAAAATACATTCATATGCATATTAGCAAGCTTAGAAAGTGGATGACTTAAGACTGCAGGCGGCAAGGTTAGTTACGGTATGGCGATAGTGCATTTAAGCCACCCTCACTTCCTGTAAATACAAATAGACCACGTAAGCAATAAGAACTGTGCCCTTACATGTAGAACACATCCCAGTGAGATACTTAGTTTATTTATTCGTACAAATTGTTTTCATAAGTAGTTACCTAGCTGTATTATCCGACACAGCGGAACATTTACCATCTTCTGTATTCACGACCACGGCCTACAGCCCGAAAATCTTCTTCAAGATCATCATTTACCATCTTCGTTTGTGGAAGATTTGCGACCCAATGCCCTGCCATCCCGCGTGTATTCGCTTCACGTCATTCTGAGAGTTTAAATTAATGTTTGTATGCGTGAATACTAGCAATGATGAACAACGTTAAGTGCTTCATTTGCTATTTGTTCCTGACTCTACAAGGTTAGTATCTACGTTCATGCGATGCATCAACAGTGCTGCTATGACTGGAGGTAAACGTTTCGCTGTATCGTATAATAGCACTGCAGCACTGGTTTATTTACATTCAAATTCTGTTTTCATAGTGCGCTTTAAATAAGATATAGTGCTGCGTAGGTATTATACGACACAGAGGAACGTTTATTTTCAGTCATAGCAGCATTATTGCTGTATCGCACAGACGTAGATACTAACCATGTATAGTCAGGAACAAATAGCAAATGAACCACTTACCCAGCTTACTTAGGGCAATAGCTGATCCACACCCATGTTCATGACCACGTCGTGTAGCGGGTGTACGCGGGATGACACAGCATTAGTTCGCAAATCATCCACAAACGAAGCAGGTCAATGTTCCGCTGTGTCGGATAGTAACTTCATAGTTAACTCATCGTGGTCCCTATCCTTACACATCACCCATGAAACTTTAAGCGAGGTGATGGGTGAAATTTTCGACATTTTCGGTCAAATTTAGCTTTTTTTTTGTATTCAAAAATACTACGTACCTTAAAGTATAAGTTGGCGAAGTTTCAGTGTCCTATGGCGCTTGTAAGTCTCCCTAATGACTGCAGGAGAGCATGTATGCTACATTCTAATTTAACTGCACGCAAACTTTCAAATTGGCTTTTCCACGCTTTTATTTTCATTGCATTTCAATACATTCAAATCAAAATAGCATTGACAAATTTAATGATAGAAGCATGAAATTTTCACTGTATCTCCCACACACTATGGCTAATAATTCTATGCATGGAATTTGAAACAACGTTGATAGTGTGTAAATAATAAATAAAATATGTGTAGTAATTAAAAAAAAATACATTTTCATATGTGGAGAATGCATATATATTTTTTCTTCCTTTATTATAATTATCAACTTTTATAAGATTCATGATGTGTTCCGTTGAGGTTTATTCAAAATTAATATAAAATTATAGAATATTCACCTGAAAGGTCCGTCTCCTCAACTTAATTATCATTTAACTGTAGCGCTTTCGGGACTTGTCCCATCATCGGCAGGATTCAAAACCAGTTTTGAATCCTGCCGATGATGGGACAAGTCCCGAAAGCGCTACAGTTAAATGATAATTAAGTTGAGGAGACGGACCTTTCAGGTGAATATTCTATAATTTTATATTACTTTTTAATTATTATAATTATATACAAAAGATAATGCATAGTGTTGTTCTAAATAAGTCAGTGGTCGTGTAGAAAAAAATTCAAAAATTGTACTAAAAAAATTATGGGACTTATTAAAAATTTTAATATGCAAATTTTTAAATGGATTTTTTTCATTAACTCAAAAACCTTTGAGCCTAGAAGGACGAAAACTTCAATATAATATTACCTATTATGGCATGAATGTGTGTACAAAAAAATCAAGTAGGCCTATGTAGCTTAAAAAATGTAGAAAATAGACATTTCACCCATCACCCCCTTAAAAATCTGGTGATATGGTCATGATAATGTAAATGACTAGAAATAAAAATGTTTTCCCTGTTTTGTTTCATAGTGCGCTTCAAAGAAGATACATGCATACGTAAGTAACTTCATAGTTAACTCATCCTGATCCCTATCCCTACACATTACTCATAACTCTAAAAAATCTACCGATATAATTAACTCGTGTTTATTAAAAATGACTACAAATAAAAATGATTCGTGCTATAGTGATATTTTACACTAGAGACAACAGGTTAGAATCATAATATTTATTATAATTTTGATGTCGCGCAGAAATGAACTTCCTTAGAAGAACAAAAGGCTGCACAAGACTGGATCGGATAAGGAATGAAGATATAAGAACAGAGTTAAATATATATATCCATTGGATGAGAAAATCCGAGAATATAGAGACAAATGGTTTACACATGTGGAAAGAATGAATGTATCAAGATTACCAAGAGCAGCATTCAACTACAAGCCAAGAGGTTCAAGGAATGTAGGAAGGCCAGTGAAAAGATGGACAGAACAACTATGAGGCGGAACAGGCAA
The DNA here is from genome assembly GCA_030220185.1 of Diploptera punctata. Classification (NCBI taxonomy): domain Eukaryota; kingdom Metazoa; phylum Arthropoda; class Insecta; order Blattodea; family Blaberidae; genus Diploptera; species Diploptera punctata. The sequence goes on along the minus strand of JASPKZ010009375.1, from coordinate 978,304 downwards.
TTTGCCTAGCCCGTGAAGTGAAGAAGAAGAAGAAGAAGAAGAAGAAGAAGATTTAGATGTCCACAGCTGTGGTCTCGAGGTAGCGTGCTGCCTTGTCACGCAGCGGGGGCGGGTTCGATCCCCGGTCGGGACAAGTTTCCTGGGTGATGTTTTTTTTCGGAGTTTTTCCTCAGCTATAAGACAAATGCCAGGAAACTTTAAAGCCCAAACGGTTCCCGAACATCATCTGGCCATCATTATCATCATTAGCATATTCATTAAGTTTAGGATTAAGACCTCTCCTGGTGCATCATTACCATCATCACCATCTATATCATATAACGGGGCAGCGTAACTCCAGGCGCCCCTACCTCAGAAGTAGGTTACAATAACGCCATGCCAGGAGAGAATACCGGAATGTCGAAATGAGAATCAGGTGGGTTTGAATAAAAACAAATATAATTTAGATCGTTGTAATTAGAATCGATAAATTAGTCTATAATCCTAAAAATATTAGTAAATAAAATTGAAGTTTCTTAAGTGTCTGGAAGAAACACTGAATGAGAAGAACTGACAATATAATTATAGCCAGGTATTTATTGTGCCTTGAGCAACACCAAGTAGCGCAACACGCAAGACAAGAGAGAGGGGGAGAGAAAAGTATAAAAAATGGCGAGAGATTTGTGCATATGAAAGAAAGCGCCAGTTTTTAGGTTGAATATTAACAAGTCACGAAGCTACCCTCATTCCACCTGTAGGGTGCGTTTTCTCATGTTCTATACATAATAAGGAAGTTTACTGCCTCTTACGTCAAACACAAACCATGTATACAAACGTGCATCTTCATATAATTGCGAAATCACAGTAAGAATAGACTCAGACAACGCGGCAGACGTTTACTGAAAATTTAAAATAATCCTTTCGTGGTACTCTAGAGTTCATTGATTAACATTATAACCGGAAAAATTACCCTGATTTTAATAATAATTTGGGATTCCATTTATCTATTTTTAATTAAAAAAAGTGACATAAGTTAAATAATTCCAAGCTAATAATTAATTAATCAATTGAGTTGGTGTTTACTTGATGAAAATCCATATTCATTAATTAAATAAAATTAAAACTTAGTTTTATTTGATTTTCATATTTATTAAGATATAATTCTGTGACAGCTGTTTCGCTACACTGTACCTTCATCAGACATGTTAAATTATAAATTGTGTTATAGTACATATCAACTGATCTAAGAACAATACAACAATAATTTATTTAAATTTTTAAATTTAAATTAAAAAAATTAAATAGATTATTGTTGTATTGTTGCTTAGATCAGTTTTTAAATTTAAAATTTAAAAAAAGTATTGTTGTATTGTTGCTTAGATCAGTTGATATGTACTATAATAACACAATTCATTATTTGTTAACATGTCGAAGGTACAGTGTACCGAAACAGCTGTCACTGAATTATATCTTAATAAATATGAAAATCAAATAAAACTAAGTTTTAATTTTATTTAATTCATAATAATTATTTATTGAATAATGATAAACAATAGATATTGAAATTTACTGACAAATATTATGACAAGAGAATGTTTAAATAATGTGGGCTTGAATCGGCAGAACATAACATATACAGGGATGCAAATTCGCTCATAAAAAACCTCGATGTTAGAACATCCATGTTTTAAAAAGTAGAATATCGATATCGAAAAATCGATGTTTATGAACGATATATCGATGTTCTTTCGATGTTTTCAAACAAAATTAAAAATACAAAAGAGTGTTGAAAATGTTTATTAATTATTTATTTCGCGAAACAGAATTAAAAACAACAATTTTGACAATCTTGTGCCTAGTAAGCGGTTTCTTTCTTGGGTAATCGTAGTTCCAGCCTTTGAAAATAGCCGCTAACTCTGAAAATAGCATCGACATTGCTGCAATAGGCAAATATATCATCGCCAGTGTACACAGGCCAGGAAATAAATCTTTCATGTAATCCCACATTCTAAAGACTATGCTTTTATAGGAATTAGGCCTACGGGAGACGACATAAACATGCAGAATTCTGATTCTGCTTTATCTGACGTGTTATGTTCATCCCTTTTAGATTCATCAGGAGACTCAGTAAAACTGCTGCTTGCATACTGGTTAAATATATTATATAAATTGTGACTATTCTTAGCAGTCGCATCTTTGAAATGAATTAGATTGAAGCGTGGATCTAGACCGGTTGCGATAGCCAAGGATGAGCAAAGTTTTATGGATACCATTTGACACCTCCTTTTCAATTTCTGCTTTTAATGAAACCGTGCTTTCAAATGTTGAACATTTTCCTGACATGCCCCGTAGACAGTTTCTGACAGGAAGCGAACGAGCAGTGAAAAATAATACAATAGATGGCGCTAGGAATGACAAGATATCGTTCATAAAGAGCCATGTATCATCGATGTTTTAACATGGCCGTCGCCGTGGCGCAGTCGATAGAGTAATATTCCACTCCGGCGACCCGGGTTCAATTCCTGGCGGGGTAGGGGATTTTAAAAAATTTCCACCTTGGGTCTGAGTGTGTGTGTGTGTCCTGTCCTTGTGTCTATGTGAGAATTAAAGAAAGTTATTTGATGGGTAAAACGAGAGATGAAAAAGGCAAAACAAGAAGGAAGCCCAGTATAAACGAAAAAAAAAGTATTGTAAAATGTGTACAATTAAAAAAACATGATATTTATGAATGAATATTTACATGTATATACAAAATGCTTAATATACTTGTTATGTGTGTAGTATTATCATTAAGTGAAAAAAAAATACAGAACCAATGAAAATATAGGATGCGCTCTCGCTGTCGTAACCATATTCCTATGCTAGAATTATTTCCTCGAGTATATCAGACGATTTCTAAATTTAAATACAAAAGTAATATTAATCCTAAATAAAATTAAATATAGCCTATTGCTATAGGCCTATTTCCCGTACAATCACTTTATAATTTCTTTGATCTTTTTATTTAAAGAAAAGAGTATATAAACAAATTACATTTCAATTTAGGCGGCTGCCTTACGCGTCGCAAATTATTTTAACCTAGATTCTGGTGTTCCATCTCTGGGTCTCGAAATCGCGTCTCGGTCACTCCATGTAAGATACTGGACCCAGGACAAATTTTCTGGAGGTTTCTCCTGTTTCCTCCATTTCTTCATACTCATAATTATAATCCATTCCGTTCTATTTAATTTCACCTGCTACCCTGTGGCGGTGCGACAGGACTGGTCAGCCGGAGCCCGTGTATTTCACAAACATTCAATAATAGTATCTTCATCTCATTCCTGGATCTGGTTTTACACCCGATACAAATAGAATGGTAACTTTACATTTCGATTTTCTATTAAAATAAAAAAAAACGATAAAGTATTCTTTTGAACATTTACCAATATTACTTGTAGTTATAAAAAAATTACCATGAAATAATGTAATAAGAGTATAACAAAATTACATGTACAAAGAATGCCAAATAATCGTTTATCAAAACAGCTGCTTCATTATAAACCTCTAGGCCGAAGAAATGTAGGAAGATCAAAACGACGTTGGAAGGATGAACTGCACCTGAAGCATATAGTGCACCGGGGACCGGAAGGTACGTACAGGCCCATGCCTTGAAGATGATGATTAAAAATGTACTATGAAAAAATGTAGTATTGTCTTGTAAGTCCATGTTTCCTTTAACATATATTTAGGCGCTCTCCCCCTACAGGGAAGAATTTGAACCATACTAATTTAGTTAGACTTGTTTTCGTGTAGATGTCATTTGAGTGGTCCGTGGTCAGCGTTCCGCCTCATACTGACATCTAAGAAACCAAGGTAGTACTAGGACGGGAAAATTCGGTAAATTTTGCTTAGAGGCCTTTTGATTCAGGCTTAAGGAATTTTTACGAGCCTGAAAAATCTTCAGATTCGGGATCCACGGCTTTAAGTCCCTCCCGGAGGACTTGCTCCTTGGATTTTTCCATCCCGCGATCCTCGAGACCAGAGGCAAGGAGCACAATCACTAGTCCACCGCTGCCGATTGAAAAAATATAGTAAGAGTGTAAATAAACCCATATATCATTATAGTTCCGCAGAGCAAAGCTTCTCCTTGGTTCAATCTATCCCATGTAGGTACTTGTGCGTGCCCCACGCTTCAGGGTCTTACAGGGACACAACCTGTCGGGAGGAAATTTTAAACTCTGGATCAGATGCTTTTTGACCAAACAAGGACTTAAAGAGTCTCTGCGGATGAGTGATTAGCTCAATACCAGGGCTATCCCCGAGACAACATGAACATTTTAAGAGAAAACTCACAATTCATTCGTACAGTCATACTTAACAAAACGAATATGGTGTGGATGATTCAGGCGACCTGTTGATATTCGGGTACTATTTGGCCTCACATTTTCCTGTAAGTGATGAAAAGCCCCGAAAAATTACTAGGCCTATATCCGAATTTTTTCCGACCGGGATAGAACCTGTGATCGCTACGTCTGAAGCAATGACGTTACGAGTAGATCGCAGTGATGAAAATAATAATAATAATAATAATAATAATAATAATAATAATAATAACAATATTATTATTTTTTTTAAATGCCGCAGGTTGTCTCCTGGCATGGCTTACTTGTAACCCACTTATGAGGTTGGGGCGCCTGGAAGACGGGGTTACGTTGCCCCGATGATATGATGGGTGGTGATGATGATGATAATGGTGCGCCAGGAGAGTCCCTAATCCTAAGCTTAACCTAAGATGAATATGAATAATGATGATTACGATGGCCATATGATTTCGGGGACCGTTTGGGCCTTAAAGTTTTCCTGACATTTGTCTTACAGGTGAGGAAAACCCCCGATAAAAACCTCACCCAGAAAAACTGTCCCGACCGTGGATCGAATCCGGGCCCGCTGCGTTGCAAGGCAGCACGCTACCCCGAGATCACAGCGGTGGACTTTATTATTTATTATATGCTAAAATTCGTTACACGCTCCCCAAATAATTTAAATGTTGGGTGTTTAACTCTTAAATTAGTAAAGTATCCTAAGAGATACATTGTTTTAATTTATTTAATGTTTTTTTATAAAAGAGTGAAAAACCAATGAGTAGAAATTACTTCAATTTGTGAATGACACAATATACAGTAATAACTTATAGTTGCATTTGTTTTCAAACTTGGGTATTATCTTTCTATCTGGGATGAAAAGAATATCCCTGAAAAAATTGCTAGTTATAATAAAAGTTCGGGAATTATTAATCAAGTTGTGAAATCATCCCTTGTACAAAAAAACCACCAGATTACGTTTATATAACACTTTGGCTAGACCAGTGTTGACCTATTGTAGTGAAGCATGGACACTAAAAAGACAACATGAAAGCAGAATAACGGCTTGTGAAATGAGATTCATGCGCAGAACAGCGGGTTACACCAGATGGGATCGGAAAAGGAACACCGATATCTTAAAAGAATTGATGACTATGCCACTTTTTGGAATATATTAAACAATACCATTGGAAACACCGTCTAGAAAGAATGAGTTCAAATCGGATCCCCAAAGCTGTATATATATATATATACCAAGAGGACGAAGATCACTGGGCTGTCCTATGAAACGCTGGAGGGAAAATTTTCTATAGGATCGTAACAGGCCTTGGCCTAATACTTGGAAGGAAGAAGAAGAAGCATTTGTTTTCACTGCGGTCCGACACGTTTAAATAACTTGCACAGATATTAGTTTTTCGTCGATTTTAGGATTAACTCTGGATCATGTACCGATATCATGTAATATTCCAGACATTTAATTTAGAAATCAAAATGGTTACAAGTTGCTGTAAAGACATGTAAATAATCAGAAAAACTGCAACAGGATCAGGACTAAGTGCAGCAAGACATTACTGTATTAAGATTATAATTATAAGAACAGTGTTGTATATAGAAGGGAAAATGGACCGGTAGCCAAACGGGTCATTTAAGCAATAAGATACCCCGAGGTGACGATGATAGTCTGGGCAGGTTGGTATGACTGCGGGCGGTACAATAGCATGTGACATACATTTCAAAAGGGCAACCCATGACGCCATCTTTGCACATGCACACAGTTCATTTCTGTTATTTGTCCTCTTGTTACTGTGTGTGTGTGCTTTATTGTCTTGGGTCATTTTAGCTGTTCTTACAGTTACAAGAAGTTCTGCCGAATCATACTCTAAAGTGCTGTAATCTGCCCAATCTATACAAATTATTATATTTTAACTAACAATAAATTAGGAAATGATACAATGAGTACTTACATAGATGCTGACAGTTGCACTTCAACGTTCCACTTATAAATTAGCATTACTTTACTATTAAATATTAATAATTATAGTATTTAGTTTGAATACTCAATTAGTGTTTTTTAATACTGTGAAAACAAATAAATATAAAATTATGCTTACAGAAATTTGATTTCAATATTGTTAATGCTGCGACAAAAGGGGCATTTTAGTTAAGTATGCAAATTCTTTTTATTTTTTTCTGACTATTTAACTCATGCCGGAAATGGGAGTCAATGACCAATCACAATTCAATTAATTTTGATTTAAAACCAACCACAGTCTTTTTTACCTCGATTTTATCAATTTCATTTTATCACTTTAAAATCAAGCCCCTCCTTTTTAACATTCTGAATATCAGACCATTATTTTGTAGTAACTGACTCTCTAAGAAATACGTTGAATATAACAATTTATATATTAATATGTAAGAATTCTAGAATGCATGTGGCTACCAGATTGTATATATAGTGCACGAATGTAACCAGATAATGCTTGCGGGATATAATATAAAAAAACATTTGTAGCAATTGATTATACCACAAAAAATACTGTTTGCACTCTCTTAAACGTATTATTTCCCACGAATTCACGCTCCAGAAAAAATAATTGACATATTTACATCATAGGACATTAGAAATTAATTAATAACCTATAATGTTGGTTCATTTTTTCTCCACTAGGGTGCTTTCTTACAATATTGCGATCCTTTAGCAATAAATATATGATCTGGTTGCAGCGATGAACAAGTGAAACATAACAAAGTTTCTCATTTGTTTTCAAACACAGCCGTTTACATTAAATATATAAATATTTTAAAATAACCAAATTTAAATAATGATTTGTGAGTAAACAGCTTGATTTTATTCGTTAAATAGTCCTAAGAAATGCCACTCTTGATTCCCAAATTCTCTAGATAAATTCACTTCGTGAGTCGTGAATTTATCGATAATTCGGAAGTCACTCGTAGCATTACTTTTGAAAAATTATTGCTCACAGTATGATATATATATAATATATATATATATATACCCACCGCTGCGGTCTTGAGGTAGCGTGCTGCCTTGTCACGCAGCGGGTCCGGGTTCGATTGCCGGTCGGGACAGGCTCCTGGGTGAGGTTTTTCCTCACCTATAAGACAAATGTCAGGAAGCTTAGGGCCCAACGGTCCCCGAAAATCATCCGGCCATCATGATCATCCTTATCATTACCATCATCATACATCACCAGTGTGGAAAGCAACGGGAAGCTACCACACCTATAATTCCCTAGTAAAGCTGCAAATTATAGCATGTAAAATGCTATGATTGCAGTGAAAGACCTGCCCTCGGGCAGAATTACTATGGATGGATGGATATATTATATACAATACCCTAAATGTAATAATAAAATGTTCTAATAAAAAGTCTGTGTAAGTAAACTTAATATGTTCTGACTTATGATCTATTAAAAAGCAGCATCTATTTTCTACCCCGAGAAAACATTTTACGATTGCACTGAAATACGCAGACGTTTGAACCTAACACGAGTCTTCTATGAGCGGTGGATTGCTAGAGGAAGGTCAGTGTCTTATGAAATTAACGTAACTCACTGACAGACCAATAGTGTAGTAAACAATGTAACAACTTGTATAGCTTACTCTTATGTTTACTTATTGCTTGATACAAATATATAAAATGATGTGCTGCTTCATAGTATCAGACATCTAGTAAAATATTTTCTCATTCGTTTTTTGGCAAATTCCTCGGACCAGAAGATAATATATGTCAAGGTGATGACATAACTCATAGGATATTAAGTTTATGAACCATAATTATATAAACACTTTCAATTTTTTGTCGAATATTACATTTCTATAAATATTGGGGAAAAAAAACAAAATATCTGTATATACATAATTAATAAATAAAATTGTTTTTCTGGTTTTCAGAAACTGCTTATGTACAATATAAACAAAATTTCTGGAGTCTTATCATAATATACTCGCAATATTATCGCGAGGTATGAGGAAAAATCGAAATTTGAAGACCTATTTTCAACTTTCAAATAACCTACCTAATTTGGTATATTATTATTTTTGGCCAAACTGTAAAGGATATAATTAGACTTCAATAATTCTTGGACTATAGCCAAGAGTTAGAAGCACATTTAAAAGCAATTATTGTAGAAATCACAGTACTCCTGCAGAAGAATTGAGAGCAACAGAAAAATAGTGAGGAAGCAATTACACAAGTTTATTAGAGATTCACTTAATTCGTTTCGCTACTTAAATTGCTGTACGGCTACCAAAAAAAAATTGTTTTTGTGGATCCAAAGTGCCTCAATTTGGATAAAAGTAGATTAATTGTTATTGCAGTGAACTATTTGTAATTATTCGTTTTATATTATTTTCCGGGGGCACGGCGTAGCGTAGAGGTTAAGGCACTGCGCTATAAGTCGGATGGTCGAGGGTTCAAGTCCCGGTGGGGACAGGATTTTTAAATTGACCAAAACCTTCTGGCGGCACTATGACCCTGGGGTCGACTCAGCCTCTAACGAAATTGAGTACCAGATGGTTGTTATGGGGATAAAGGCGGCCGTCACGCAGGGCTGACATCACGTGCCGGATGTCTAGAAAAAAACGGGATCCTTAACCTCCTATTACCCCAATGGCCTCCCGAGGCCTGTAGTGGGATTACTTTACTTTATATTATTTTCCAGTAACGAATTTCTTAAACCAAAAATTTCATACATTTTCATACACATATTATGGTAGATATTCTTATTCAGAATTATATACGCGAAAATAAAATAGGTTGTAAACTTAAATCCCGGACTAAATTAACTTTATATCCCTCCTCATCACACTGCATACTATTCATTACCTTTTACAGTCTCACTTGCCAACACATGGAATTCCCTTCCGCCCTATGTCAGAGACTGTCAAACTATAACATCCTTCAAAAACAAACTAAATAATTATTTAATAACAAACTAACTTATACACCTCACTGATAGTATTCTTTTAACCATTAATAAATTCAATTATTTATGAAAATAATATTAAGATTAACAAATATTTTCTTCTGCTTTGTTTTAAATATTGTATAATCGTAAAATTAGTTTTCTATATCACATTATTTTTCTTTGTTTTTTATATACATTAGACAGGGACAATTTAATATGTTTTGCTTGTATACATTTTATTATTAGTTTTAGTCTTAATTTTAACTAACATTAACTGGTTGCAATTAGATCGTAATATAATATATATTATCGTTTTGATCAAATTTTTATTTAGTATTTAATATTAGAGTTAATTCAACTTGTTATATTCTGATGTAATATATGTTTGCCCTGGTGAGTGAAAGAGAAGGCCTCATGGCCGTAACTCCACCAAACTAAATAAATCTAAATCTAAAATCTAAATCTAAGATGAAAATTTCAAAGACAAAATTTCTTCGTTTATAATTTGGCAAAAGGAATTATTCTTACCCAATTGTACAAGGGTACTGATGCACAAACATAATTTTGATTAAAAATAACAATAATAATAATAATAATAGTAATAATAATAATAATAATAATAATAATAATAATCCCTCCATGGTATCTTTACCTTGTCGTGGTGGAGTGGTTTGCGTGCTTAAATGATCCCGAGAGCTAAGCCGGCGGTAGCATTGCTGCCGATAGGGTTACCCATGCCGGACTGGTCGAAGGTGATAACTGATAAGCCACACGAAAAAAGTACCTTGGTCGAAGGAGTGACAATCTTTCACCGTAAAAATACAACCGTCAAGAAATGCGGACATGGGTTCAACTGGGGTAAAATTTTCCGGAAGTCAAATAGTCCCCCATTCGGTTCTCCGGGCGGGGACTACTTCAGGGAACCCATGCCAAAGGCTCAAACAATGAACAGACATGTGAATGGAGAAGACTTACATAACAATGAACTACATGGTCTTTATAGGAAGCCAGATATAATAAGAACAATTAAGTCTCGTAGACTGCGTTGGGCAGGACATGTTGCGCGTATGGGGAATGAAAGACGTGCATGGAAGCTTCTTGTAGGAAAGCCAGAGGGAAAACGCCCAGTTGGTAGACCAAGAATGAGGTGGGAGAACAACATTAACTATGATTTGAGGGAAGTAGATTATACAGGGAATGATTGGAAAGCATTAGCTCAGGATAGGGATGTATGGAGAGCTTATGTCCGCGTGGCCATGAACCTACGGGTTCGATAGTGCCATTGAGTAAGTAAGTAAGTAATAATAATAATAATAATAATAATAATAATAATAATAATAATAATTCATTGGCACTATCGTTCTTGGGGTTCATGGCCGTGCGGACATAAATTATCCTTGCATCTATCCTGTGCTAATGTTTTCCAATCATTTCCTGTACAATTTGCCTCCCTCAAATCATGCTCATAATGTTATTTTCCCACCTCATTCATGACTTACCGCTGGGCGCTTTTCCAAAAGAATAACTTGATCAATCTAGTTACACCTTCCCGTACACCTACTTCGTTACGACTGGTTTACTTATAAGAAGTTTCCATGCCTTATTTTCATTCCCCATTCGTGCCACATGTTTTGTCCATCGCAGTTCTTGAGACTTAACTGCTCTTATAACATCTGGTTTCCCATAAAGATCACGAAACTCTCTGCTATGTAGTCTTCTACATCCATTGTGTATATTCTTCTCTCTTTGGCCAAAAAAAAAAATCCTAAGAATTTTGTTCTCAAATATTCATAATCTTATTTTTGTCCTTTAAAATAAGTGACACTGTTTTGCATACATACGGTATAATGTAACTGGAAGAATAATCGCTTGTTTGTTTTAGTTGAATGTATTTTGAGAGAAGTTGGGGTAACTAGAGTCCCTAAAACAACAGTTTTTTTTTTTCTCCAGAGTTGAGTGTATGTTTAATTTATTTCCATCATTTTGATTTGTTTATCTGCATTTAAATTCAGCCATTTCTTCAAAATTTCCCTCATATGTTATTAACTGTCCATTTCCATTATATAATTAATTTCTCCGTACGACCATATATATATATATATATATAGTTTTACTGATATTTACTTCCACCTCCAGTTTCTCAGTGTTATTTAATAATAATAATAATAATAATAATAATAATAATAATAATAATAAAATAATAATACATATATACATTTTAGAAACATTCGAATGAGCATTTATGAGCTTGGTATAAAAATTAGTTTGTGAACAAAAGAAATTAATTAACTGAGGAGTTGATACAATTATGTTAATTGTTTTCTTTTTATTTTTTTCTTGTTATTAAGGACAACTTTTAAAATGAAGGATACAAATAATCGTAATCCGATATTTGCAAATTTTTAAAATGACAAAAATAAATTTTAGTATCAAATGGAAATCCACTATTTCAATTATTATTTTATCCACTATTTAAGTGAGAAACAACATTTTGTACAATAGATAGATAACTTATCGGAAAATAATGCCGAATACATCAGCAGGAAATTTTAAAGTATTATATACTTTAAGCTACCTTTTATGAAGAAACGTGTGCAGATCCTTGATGGATGTTGTGGTAATTAATATGAAAGTAGGCAATTTTATAATAGGCAATAAATAGTATTTAACCAATGATAGGGCCTACACACAAAAAAAAATATTTTCTACTAAGCTTGATAGAGATTGTCTGGCGTGTGAGTGAAATTCAAGATTAATTGTTGTTATATGATGGAAGTTAAAAATTAAATTGTACCTGTTGGTAGGTACCGTCGTCCTCAACTTTGTTAATATATTGTATATAAAATTAACTGGAGGGCTTTCGGAAGTTACCTTCCATCTTCTGCAGGTTGAGTTTCCGCTACTTGTTATTGTTCCAAAAGCATTCAAGATTAAAAGTGTATAAAACACTGACTCTTCAACTCTTTTGTATGGTAGCGAAGTATGTACGTTGAAACAGAAGGATATACAGAGACTTAGATCTGCTGAAATGAGATACCTTCGGAGGACTGCAGGATACACACTACTAGATCACAAAAAAAAAAGAAGACATCTTAGAAGAATTACACATGGAACCTTTAGAAAACAAAATTTCTGATTATAAGTCAAGATGGATGCAACATGCTCATCGAATGGAAGATCACAGCATACCCAAACAAATGTTAAGATATCAACCTACAGGAAGAAGAAGACCAGGACGTCCACTCAAAAGACTTTTGGATGGTGTTTCTCTTGAGGCCGAAACAGGTCAACAAATGTACTAAATTCGTGAATGTACTATGATGATGATGATGTTATTGTTGTGTACGGTGATGTATACTCCAATGTGACTTCACCTCAACGGAATTTGATATGAATGTCACTAGTATTAATTGTTGTTACTTGTGTATTATGCTACATGCTTGAGGTGGTGATTGCAAAAAGGAAACATAAACCATCTTTTCATAGCTTCAAAATTTTATCTCTAGGCCTATAACAATTTACTTCACTTAAACTTCAAGGACAAAAAATACACATTTTTATTTTGTTGTTACTTGTGTATGAGGAATGGGGCACGCCGTAGCGTAGTGGTTAAGGCACTGCGCTACAAGCCGGAAGGTCGAGGGTTCAAGTCCCGGTGGGGTCAGGATTTCTAAACTGACCCAAACCTTCTGGCGGCACTATGGCCCTGGGGTCGACTCAGCCTCTAACGGAAATGAGTATCAGACGCTTGTTCTGGGGATAAAGGCGGCCGTCACGCAGGGCTGACAACTCGGCTGACATCAAGTGCCGATTGTCTAGAAAAAGTGGGAGCCTTAACCTCCTACTACCCAAAGGGCCTCCTGAGGCCTGTCGTGGGAATACTTTACTTAACTTATTGTGTATGAGGAATAACACTTAAAACGTAATTAAATATATAATAATTTGGCTACTTACTGTTAAGCCAACATATTAACAAGCGATTCCAATTCAGAGAAACGGTAGCTGCACTTACCTGAAACAATAAACAAACGCATAGTAAATATGTGTAAAAATACAAACATTAATTCTGACCTATAGAATTATTGGAATGTGGGTCTACAGATTGAAGGTAAGATATAAAATATTAAAAATGTAAATTCTTAAGATAAAGTACATTATCAGCATTCATTTTAATTTGCTTAGGACTATAAAATAGTATTTTAAGTTTCTATTAAACCTATAGGCCTAATCTAAATACAATATTCAAGGAATGTTAAACTTTTTTTGGAAAATATAAGCAACATGTAAAAAACATCTTTCACTGATGTGAATGAATTACAATGTATTTTTCAGAATCGGCAGTGGTGATCTAGTGATTGTTACTTGCCTCTATTCCCGAGCGTCGTGGGTTCAAACCCGGGAGGTGTGGATGGACTTTTATCCAAGGGACAAGTCCTTCGGGAAGAATTTTAAGCTATGAGTTCCGATTCTGAAGATTATTAGGCTCGTAAAAGGACCTCAATCCCGAATAAAAAGGCCTCTGAGCAAAATTTAACAGATCTTCTTCCATCCAAGTAATACCTTAGTTTCCTAGGTAAATGTCTCCTAGAGACGATGTACTAACCACATGTCACTCGGTGACATCTATAGGGAAATAAGGATAACTAAATTAGTCTGGTTAAGAAACTTCCCACTAGAGGAGCATCCATGTTCCCAAAGGGACGAACGGGGAGCAGTCAATCAATTGCAGAAGTATAAAGGACAAAAATGTGACTTTCACCATTCTGCATATAATGTATAGACGTTCGGCCTTTAAGAGTCATATATTAATTTTGTTTAAGTCACGGAAAATATAAATGTTTCAATGAAAATAATAAATTAATAAAATACATTTTTATAGCAATGAGGATTGGATGAATGAGTATAAATAATTGCATATAAAGGTAACGATTGGTAGAAAGCGTTTAAAATATTGACATTAGGATATTTCATAGCATTTTTTTTTTCTTGTGTCTTGTATCTTGTAAGCCCATGTTTCCCTTAACAGATATTTTAGGCGCTTTTCCCCTACAGGGAAGAATTTGAACCATACTAATTTAGTTACACTTGTTTTCGTATAGATGTCATGAGCGGCCCGTGGTCAGCGTTCCCCTCATACAGACATCTAGGAAACCAAGGTAGTACTAGGACGGGAAAATTCGGTAAATTTTGCTTAGAGGCTTTTTCATTCAGGCTTAAGGATCTTTTACGAGCCTGAAAATATTCAGACTCGGGACCCACGGCTTAAAGTCCCTTCCGAAGGACTTGCTTCTTGGATTTTTCCGTCCTAAAAAATCCATCGACCCCGACCGGGTTTGAACCCGCGACCCTCGGAACCAGAGGCAAGGAGCATAACCGCTAGTCCACCGCGGCATTTTTTTAAGAACTTAAAGAAGGAAAAGTGTGAGCGTCCCAAGCAGAAAAGGTGAGAGCAATTCCAACTGGCTTTTCAAGCTAATCATTGTTAAGGATACGTAGAAGAATAAGAAGAGAAAGAAAAAGTTTGATAAATAAATTATCTAATAAAGGATGGGTTATTAACCCGTTTCTTTTTCACAAATAGACGAACTTCTTAATTGTTGGAAGCTTGTGAATTTATATATCTGGGCTGATAGGGATTTTTATTTGTTTTCTCGATCGTTGAGCCAAATTCTATGTTCCTATTTCCATTATCATGATCCGTTTAATCATAAATGTCGATCCTAGACACGAAATGTTGAAGGGTCTATTTTAATGACATTGAAATAAATACATTTAATTACTGACACGTCGTGACGTTCTAAGATTGCAATCTCCAAAACTTTTAATAACAAAAAATACACACTAAAGAGAGCTACTAAATTTATACTTTTTCAAATAAAAATCAATTATCGTATTTTAATATTGGATACAGGGTTCAAAATATTATAATGTTAGTATAGCCGTCCTTGAATTGAGGACCCTGATGGTTCGCCTGGTGACCCAATGCACGGAGTTTACACAGAGTTAGGGTCGCACAAAGCAACGGTTCTCCAGCCTGTACCAGTCCTGCTGTTACCTTGCCCGGCCTCCCTCCAGGCTGTTAGTAACCCGTTCCGTGTGGGAACACGTATGTACATTACTCACCTTATAAACTTGGTTACTTCTCATCTATCCATTGTTTCAACTTATATGCGTAAACAAATTGCGACCTTCTTATAATGCAGTTAATAATGGATATTGGAAGCCAATGAACAATATTTAAGATGGTATCACATAAGAAATAAAGAAGAAAGAAAACATGTAAAAATGTAAGAACATTTACAACAAAAAAATTGTCCCGACCGAGGTAACGACATTGCCATTAGGTCACGGAGAAGAACAATTACACTGGTCAACATGATTTTTGTCTCATGAGTACCAATAGTTGTACTTAATGCAGTTTTTTTACCGTGTTTTCAAATATGTATTCGTCGGAATTTCTCCATCACCCACAGTTTTTTTTACTTCAATTTCAATTAATGGATTTAAATAATTGTTTTTTAATAAACGTTTTTTCGTACATTTGTCCATTGCACAATAAAACTAAATGAGCTAACTCAGGATATTTCAGCTATGGAAAAGAGATTATCAAGGCGAATGGAATTCTAATACTCTGGCCGATTATTGTTGGACCATGAAGAGGGATACTCCACAGGCGAAATATAGCAGAAGATCGTCATTTTTTACTTTCTAGGTGAGTCCGAATGTTCGAATATTGTGTAGTTACAAATGTAGAAAATATTAAAGTGTTTGAAATTATAATAAATGCCTGTCTCTCGGAAACCTTGCGTGATGTAGAGAAACCGATATCATATTTGAATTCAGGAGAAAAAATACTATCAGAATCACATATTTTTCTTTCCGAGACAAACAAAAAAAATATTTTTTGTTGCTCAGAGTTATCAAAAAAAGTTGCTGCAAATTAATCAGAAACTACGCTTTAAGTAGTATGGTGTTCGAAATTATCAAATAACTTGGATATAAATGTATGAAAAAAGTATAATATATAATAGGAAGCGAAATTAATTAATTAATTTCGAAAATATTATGTTGAGTAACTACTGATCTTTTATATTAGGCTGTAGTTTTTAGTCAAATAGATGGTTTTAGTTTGCGCCATAAATGTGGAAGGGTAACATTATCAAACCTGAAAACTTGATTTAAATTAGTGTATTATAATTCATGAGGTTCTGGGTTCGATTCCCTAAAATTACAATTATTGATAATTGTGAGTTAGAAATATTCCAACTTAAATTCTACCCCCCTTAAAGATAAAACTTTTGTGGAATCTCATAATCAACCGGACCCTTTATAAATATTATAATAATTACACACATACTACAGGAATATTTTATCCTTAAAGGGAATTATTCCTGTGGTTGCCCATGGTCTGGAATTTAAATTAGGTTTAGGTTAAGGACTTCCCTGGCGCTTCATTATCATTTATCACCCATCACACCATCGGAGTAACATAACTCCGCCTTCCAGGTGCCCTTCCTAAGAAATGGATTACAATTCCGCCAATGCCAGGAGAGAAAGCCAGAAATGTCATGAAAGGCAACCTTTTGGCACTAGACAAAAAAAAAAGTCCTAAGCGAATACCCAGTTATCCCTTAATTTAATTTTAAGGCTTGACCCGGTTTGATATTATTTTCTGATGGAAGATTGATTTCCACCATTAATTTCCAGGATTATAATTTAGGCTTATTTTAAAATATCAGGTTTATTATGAAAATAGATGGATATTGATATCTGCCCTTTATACAAAACATTAACCGGACCAATTATAGGTCATGTTATGGGAGAGAAGCATATATATATATATACACTTCAGAAAAAAATATATAGACAAGAGTTTAGAGATTAGATTTATGCGCCGAACAACCGGTTATAGGAAATGAGACCATACTACAAATGAAGATAATATGCTAGGCTAGAATTTAATACTGTCACCAGTCCTGGACTACTTTCCAGTTATCAGCAAAAATGGATAAGAAACATCATGAGAATTTCCTAGGGCAATTTATGAGATATTAACCATCCTTGTCGCATCCCATAAAAGGTGCTCGATGGTTCATTTTCCAGGTCGTAACAATTATAGGATTGATACATGACAGAATTAAGATGCTGATAATTAAAATTATCTATATTGGCAGTCAGTTGTGAACGCGAATGTCAATGACTATGTAAGATCGTCGAACTCGAACTGTTCAAAGCAAGTGGAAAGACTTTGATTGTGAAAGTACGCGGCGGCAGTTGAAAACATTATGAATTTGAATGAAGGAATGGCTGATGGGGCATGTGGCCCAGAGCTAACGGCTGGCCGCGCCCAGAAACTCGATGCTTGCCAACACTCGTACAATTTCCTGGCCTGCAGCCATCCTCCATGCGAACTCCGACGAGAGTACATTCGGTAATCTTGCTTATAATTCCATGTGTAATACAGGATAATTTGTATTATTCAAACTACCTCAATCCATACATCTTAAACCATACTTCAAAATTGAAACAACCTATTAACAGTAGTAGGAGTAATTACATTTTTCATCTGGAGATATTAAAGCAGAGTTTTCTATTAAAGATAGTAACACACAAAACTGAAGATGTACGTAGCTATAAGGAAAGTGTATCCCAAAATGTATTGGGTCAAATGAGTGTAAATGTTAGAGGGGTAACAAGGCATTCAGTTTTCACAAA
Organism: Diploptera punctata; assembly: GCA_030220185.1. Lineage (NCBI taxonomy): Eukaryota > Metazoa > Arthropoda > Insecta > Blattodea > Blaberidae > Diploptera > Diploptera punctata. The sequence goes on along the minus strand of JASPKZ010009375.1, from coordinate 960,336 downwards.
TCACTCAGATACAAATAAAAATACAAATCTTGCATTGAAACTGGTTGTTCAATAAAAATTGGAGAAAGTGATAACTCTGCCTGCAGTTTTGAACTCCACAGATATTATACCTAGTCATATAAGCCTATACTGACACAAAACTTACAAACCTATTCATACGTTATTCCAAAAGCAGTTATAAAATACTGTCAAATATTGTAAGGGAATTTGTGAACATTACACAAGATCCAATACTATTAAATTCAGTGATATTGCTCGACTATGTTAAATTCGTTGTAATTATTTGCTATATGAATTTTATAATACAGCTGATTTATTTTCGAGGTTACAACCTGGATTTAATGCGTTCAAATAAAATGAAATAATAACAATTAATTATTATTAACTAACTCACTGGCACTATCGAACCCGTAGTTTCATGGCCGTGCGGACATAAGCTCTCAATACATCCCTATCCTGAGCTAATGTTTTCCAATCACCACCTGTATAATCTGCTTCCCTCAAATCATAGTTATGTTATTTTTCCACCTCATTCTTGGTCTACCAACAGGGCGTTTTCCCTCTGGTTTTCCTACAAGAAGCAATCAAACGATCAAATTATTATTATTATTATTATTATTATTATTATCATTATTATTTTATATGAATCAACATGCCAACAGTTTAACTGCAGTTGAAATGGATTTTTGGACAAAAGCTGCCAGAAAATATCGATTGGAAACAATTAGAAATAGGCCTACATAAATTAGAAAATGGATGAATGCAGAAAGAAGTATAATGGGTGAGATTGGACACAGAAGGCTAATATGGTATAGACACGTAAGAAGAATGTAGGATGGAAGACTACCAAAGGCCGTCTATACATGGAAAATTGAAAAGCAGCAGGAAAGGAAGACGTAGAACAACTTGGAAGAATTCATTCATAGTGTTCTGCTCAAGTGCAGGTCTTTCACTGCAAACTCAGCATTCTCCACTCTTTCTTTGACTCAGCTTTCCTTTTTGTATCTGCATACAAACCATTTATTTTAATATTGTCTATCATCTGATGTCTTTTTTTGCCTCTAACTTTCTTTCCGTTGACCATTCCTTCTAGAGCATCCTTCAGCAGGCAGTTTCTTCTTAGCCAGTGCCCAATCCAATTTCTTTTCCTCTTCTTTATGAGTTCCAGCATTGTTCTTCTTTCACCCACTCTGTCTAGCACATCTTCATTTCTTACTTTGTCTGTCCATTTTATACGTTCCTCTTGGAAATGAGGAAATATGGTGTAACGGATGAAGACACAGAGGGCAGAGAACGATGGAGAACTTCAATTAATGGAAATTTGTGAATGTTTATTACAAACTGATAGTCTATAAGTCTGTAGTTATTTATGTATTTTTTAAAACTCATGTTAATTATTAAGATTGGTTGGAGAAAACCCTCAATGATGAGGAAAATTCTCAAAATGAATTAATGAATTATTATTATTACTATTATTATTATTATTATTATTATTATTATTATTATTATTATTATTATTATTGATCTGTTTCTCAGCAGATAACAGTTCTAGGAATAATACATGACAGAACGATGATAATTTTCTTCATTGCTTTAATTCTGAAGATATAAAATTTGAAAAATATGTAAATAATTCAGATTTTTTACAAGAGGCATTTCCATAAAGCAAGCAGACCACATTATATTTTATAGGAGAAAAAACACCAGATCACGAACTCTCCATTCATTAAGTTCTTCCTGTAGCCTGAAGTAACAGTTTATTATTGGACCTTCGGAAATCGTGCTTTATTATGAAGTCGAAAGATAATGTGTTTTCAACATTTTAGGAAAAGTCTCATCATTACAAGCAATTAAAACATGGAGAAAGGAAAGGTAATGACCAACAAGAGGATATCCATAACGTCTGAAAGGGAAAGGAACAGTTACAGAAGTTAATTTCTCAACACCATGTTTGTGAAGATCAAGATTATCTCAGAGAATTACGCTACCACTATCACTTTTATATTCGTCGCTTCCTCTATATTCTATCTCCATACAAAAATATTTATCTTATGTATTAATCTCATGAAGGAAAATATTTATACAATTTTCTTATAAAATTAATTTTTATTCAAAGACCCGAAACATGCAGAAATCATCGAGATGTAAGCAGACTACAGAGCCAGCTTCTGTTTTTCTAAAAATAAATATTGATAATAAGATTGAATAATATCCAATATCTCCATATATGATTGAAAGTAGAGCTGCCAAGCATAGAGATATAACAGTTAAAACTATTCATTATAAATTTTAGTTCAAACTCCTTTTGTATGGACTGTAGAGTTGAAAGATATTTATGCACAAAATGTTACGTATATTTTTTAAAATATACCCGATAACGCAATATATAGAAAAATATAATATTCATAATTGTGAAAACGAATCGCAAACAAATTAAGAGGGAGAAAAAAGATAGCATAAATGACCATTACGAAGGTGTAAAATAACGTAAAAAACAAATATGAGAGAGAGAGAGAGAAAAGAGAGAAAGAGAGAGAGAGAGAAGAGAGGAGAGAGAGAGAGAGAGAGAGAGAGAGGAGAGAGAGAAAGAGAGAGAGAGAGAAAAGAGGAGAGAGAGAGAAGGAGAGAGAGAGAGGGAAAGAGAGAGAGAGAGAGAGAGAGAGAGAGAGAGAGAGAGAGAATGAATTTGTTTATCAGAAAAATCAAGGAAAATATAATACATACACATAAAAGTAAGGGTGTTACAATATATATATTATAAAGCTTATTCAGGAGATATTTATATTTATAAAATTGAACTAAACCACTGTTTCCACATTTAGAAAACATTTTGTATCGTTTTGATTAGACCATTTTAGCATTAGTTTTATATGTTCACTAAATACGTTCATTGCTTCTAAGAAAATAGCTTAATGAAAGTAATTATCAACATTGTGAATTCAATAGCGAACAAAAAGCTCTTTATTAGAAGTGTGTTTTATTCAGGACTCAAAATTTCATTTCAACATCTAACATATAAAGTACTTGGTCTGAGTATTTTATTGGCAAAGGAACTGCCCCCATGAACTTGAAAGACGAGAGTTTATTTTTGTCTCTGGTCGGTGGATTTTAAGTTGAAATCCTGTTACATCAAATATATTTGCTACTGATCACATTCTCAATAGTTATTTATAACAAAGATGTAGAAAAATGTCATCATCATCATCATAAACAAGGATTAAGCCCAATGGCCTTTTCCGATCTCATTATAGGTCGAATTGGTCCTTCCATCTCTTCAATGGTCTTCCCAACATTCTTCTCCCTTTTGGTTTATAATTATACATTCTTCTTGGTATGCGCTGTTCATTCATTCGTAATACGAGCTGAAGATAAGCATTTTGATAATATTTTATTCTTTCACAGAGATTAAATATATTAAGTTCTGTTCTTATATCTTCGTTTTTCTTTTTATCGGTCCTTTGGTATCCTGCTATTGCTCTCAACATCTTCAATAGGAAAAAAAAAAAAAAATCACATACAATTTATAACTATAACTGCTATTTCTAAGTAATTCTTGTAAGTAGTAGAGGTACTACTGAATGTTTTTCGCAAGTCTTGGCTTATTGAATATGAGGTTAAGGAATGGTGTAGTGCTTCTGCTCAGTAAATAACAATTAACAACGTATGGAATAATGTGTCACAAGGACATCTACTCTGTCCAAGTATGCTTGACTAACTTATTTCAAGTTGTCTTCAATAAATGGTGTAATCTGCCTCAGGAATTGTAAACATTAGTTACTGTGAAGTAAACTGCCTAGAGTAGGCCTAGGTCCGGTTACGTCATTTGTTGGAATGTCTGGATTTAACATTGGGAGATGTAATTTATATAGTGAATATAATGAAAAACACGATTCCCAAGAACTGAAATCCTCATATATAATTTGTAATTCTGGTACATTCTAAGGTATCTATGTTAAGAAATAGATATGTAGGATGCGGAATGAGTTTTTTTGTCTAGTCTCAAACTTTACTCGAAGTCTGGATTATTATGCATAATCACTTTTTTTTATTATTACATGGACTCTTACTTTAAGGGAGGAAAGGAGATTACGAGTATTTGAGAATAAAGTTCTTAGGAAAATTTTTGGACCAAAGAGAGATGAACAGACAGGTGAATGGAGAAGACTACATAACAATGAACTACATGGTCTTTATAGGAAGCCAGATATAATAAGAACAGTTAAGTCCCGTAGACTGCGATGGGCAGGACAGGTTGCACGTATGGGGAATGAAAGACGTGCATGGAAACTTCTTGTAGGAAAGCCAGAAGGAAAACGCTCAGTTGGTAGACCAAGAATGAGGTGGGAGAACAACATTAACTATGATTTGAGGGAAGTAGATTATACAGGGAATGATAGGAAAGCATTGGCTCAGGATAGGGATGTATGGAGAGCTTATGTCCGTGCGGCCATGAACATACGGGTTCGATAGTGCCAGTGAGTAAGTAAGTAAGTAAGTAAGTAAGTAAGTAAGTAAGTAACTTGAATAATTTTAACTTCCGCATATTTTCTTCGAATGTTTTAAAGCTTTGTTGCTCTTAACCGATTTTTATTGTTTTCTGGTCATTTTAGTGCAATTAAATTAAAATGCATTTTTCTCTACAGGCGAGAAAATGGATTGTAAAAAATCTACGTATTTAAATTTTGCATAATCGTATATAAAATAATTATTTAGGAAATCGTTTATTACAGAGTAACAATCTTACTCTCAGGGTCGGTTTCACCAACAGAGGTAACTGTATTACGCCAGTTTAAGCTATGCTTTATACACGGAAAAAAATGGCGTAATGCAGTTACCTCTGTTGGCGAAACCGACCCTAAGTGTTAGAAGTGTACCCATAAATGCAAACGATGCCACGCAAGAAGGGACAGAGAGAATAAAGGCCTTCCAAGTGAAGGGGAATAACATTTCCTAAAAAATACAGTGTGTTTATATACTGCATGAGGTTTTATATATTACATTCGTGCTATAAAGGACCGAGTTTCACCAATGCACATGCATTCAAATCAGTCGAATTTGAATTTTCATCTCTTAATACTGATATTTATTAAAAGTATTAATTGAGAAATATACCTACGTACATGAATTAATCTAACCAAAGTTATTCTTACAACTGTAAAAACTAAAACTTTATAAATGCTTACATTTATATAATAGTAAATTTCAATATGAGATACATCAATACATACCTTTAATAACAATTTCTTATATTGGATCATGAAAGTCAAAACTATCTATAACGAACTGGACTTTAGGAAAGATAAAAACAATCAGTTCCTCCAACTACGTTAACTGCGTTTGAATACTTCAATTTCCTGAAAAAAGTATCATCCTTTTATCAAAAGATCCATCGAAAAAAGAGTATTAAAAAACTCCTGTTCATTATTCGATTTAATCGAAATTAAAAATTAACAGATGAATTTTTGGAGGCGATCGACAAGAATTTCAAGAAGGGATAACGTCAAAAACAGCACAATAAGAGATATTATGCAAGTTGAAAAAAACATATTAGGAAAAAATAGAAGAAAAAGTTTGAAATGGTATGGACACCTCATAAGAATGGAAGAAGAGAGAATACCAAAGAAGATCCTTAATTGGAAAGCTAATGGAAGAAGTGGAAGAGGCAGGCCTAGTGAACGATGGATGGATCGAGTGAAGAGAAGTATGGAAGCTAGAGATTTGAGGGAAGAAGATGCTTTAGACAGGAACCTCTGGCGACAAATCACTTTGGGTTGAAGGAGAAACACTGTATTGTGGAATATTCCTAAAAAAAATGAATAGATTTCCCTGCTCCAGTTAAGTAAAGTCTCTTGTTACATTCAAAATTGTGATGTACAAATTTTGAATGAAACAAATGTTATAATCCCAAATTTAATCTGGGGGTCCGCCGTAGCGTAGTGGTTAAGGCACTGAGCTACAAGCCGGAGGTTCGAGAGTTCAAGTCCCGTTGGGGTCAGGATTTTTAAACTGACTCAAAACCTCTGGCGGCACTATGGCCCTGGGGTCGACTCAGCCTCTAACGGAAATGAGTACCAGACGCTGTTCTGGGGGTAAAGGCGGCCGTCACGCAGGGCTGACAAAGTGCCGATTGTCTAGAAAAAGTGGGAGCCTTAACCTCCTACTACCCCAAGGGCCTCTGGGCCTGTTGTGGGATCACTTTAAAAAAATAAGTTATTTCTGTATAAATATAATTAGCAATTTTAGTATATCACCGTAACATTTTAAATGTAATGATTGATTTTATTACTTAAGAACTCTACAAATTGGCCATACAATTAATTATTCGACTATATCCTGTTTTCAATAAAATATCTAATTATTAGCTAGAATTTCAGAAGTCTCCTATCTAATTAAAAACTTCAGGGCGCAACAGGCCTAGAAAGCCTACCAGTCGGCTACCCAATTTCCTCATTATGCTAAGTGAGCACCAGTCCCATATTGGCTGAAATTCCATGAGAAAATGTCCTCTATGGAGACCCGAAACAACTCTGCGCCAAGCCATCAATCTAATTAAGTCAGTTTAACAAATTTAAATTATAAAATGTGTCAAGTTTACAGGGTCTACTTTGGTCTTGTAGTAAAATTGTTAGATCTCTTACTTATTTTGATAGATTATTGAGAAGCTTTTAATAATTTAAAGAATATTTAGGATTTTTCGTTTCACAGATGTTGAATTCCAGACGAAAGCACATTACGTGTAACATGAATTCGAGTGTACGTGTTATTAGGACTTTTATGTAAGATATTCGCGGTTTTCAACTTTTTTCCCCCTGATGTTAGCAGGCGCTTGTAACACTCAGAATTACCTGACCAAGCGAGCTTAACTACCGTGTGATCATTAAATTCGTTTCCATACAACTCAAATCACGGCAGCCACTTTGTTTTTATCAAATATACTTTTATTGTTATCAGATCGCAGGATACACACTACTAGATCACAAAAAAAAAATGAAGACATCTTAGAAGAATTACACATGGAACCTTAGAAAACAAAATTTCTGATTATAAGTCAAGATGGATGCAACATGTTCATCGAATGGAAGATCACAGAATACCCAAACAAATGTTAAGATATCAACCTGGAGGAAGAAGAAGACCAGGACGTCCACTTAAAAGTCTTTTGGATGGTGTTTCTCTTGAGGCCGAAACAGGTCAACAAATGGCCTACATTCGTGAATGTACTATGATGATGATGATGTTATCAGATCTATTTTTAAGTTTTTTCAATCATTTCTTTATCATTTTAGCGAACTTATCGAAACAGTAATATTAATCAATATTGTCGGAAGTTAAATTTGAGTAATGAGAAGTGTATGTATAAAAAGGTGGACCCGTAGCGCAAGCGGTTAGACGCTCGCCTCCCACCGCTGGGGTCCCGAGATTGAGTTGCGGTCACTCCATGTGGGTTTCGTGGTGGACGAAACGAAGCTTGGGCAGGTTTTTCTCGGAGTTTCTCCCCTTTTCGCCTGTCAAAATTTCATTCCACTATTTGTCCATACTCGCCTCATCCATTTCGTTCATTTGCCCCTGTGATGGTACCTGAGGCTGGTCGACTGGCATCCTTGTCATTCATAGACCTCTATATATAGGGGTTCATCTCATCTCATCCCTCGACCCGACCCTGAGTTGGACACGAGTTAAGGATATTTTATTTATATGTATAACCAAGAGAATTAGCTGCGAAGATACTCTTCCTTGTAGGAAAACCAGAGTGAAAGCGCCCAGTAAGTAAACCAAGAATGAAGTGGGAGAATAACATTAATCATGATTTGAGGGAAGTAGATTATACAGGAGATGATTGAGAAACATTAGCTCAAGATAAGGATGAGGAATAACTTATGTCCACCTACGGGTTCGATAGTGCCAGTGAGTGAGTGAGTTAGTACCGTACTCGTAATCTCTTCTCTATTATTTTATTCAATTTTTTTTTGCTGCAAAATCTCAGTAAAGGGGACAAACATATTGTGAATATCATGCAAATAAAAAAAATAGTAACTACAACTCTTAATGCAACAAGTGAAAACGAACTTAACTATTTGAACACGAATATCAGAGAATGTTTTATTAGCATGATACATGTTAAAGTACAAAATACTAAAACCTTTCTTACGCTTGTTACAAAAAGGAAAAGGTGTGTTTTTTAGTTAGCTATTCTCTCTTAAAAAAAAAGCATTACTAACAAACAACAGCGTATGTAATTGAACCTCTGTTAATAACAGGAGAAAGTTGAGTAATTTACAAAATTGGTCTTTTTTTTTATACTAACACACATGAATACTTTAGAAATATCTGTATTGTAGATATGCGTGGTACAATTGGTGTGAAAGTACCGCGTGGTATGTCTAAATTACTCATCAACGGAACATTTGAATGCCGGTATAAAAGTAATATAACTTTAATGTAAATTAAACAAAAAGCACAGTGAGATTGTAAGTACTTTCTCTTGTATAAAAATATGTTATTGTGATTAGACATTATTAGATTATTTTAACTTCAAATCCATGCCATGATAATTTGCAAGTTTTCTGAAATTATACATCATCAACTTTTATAAGATTCATGATGTGTTCCGTTGAGGTATTATTCAAAATTAAAATATAAAATTATGGAATATTCACCTGAAAGATCCGTCTCCTCAACTTAATTAATTATTTAACTGTAGCGCTTTCGGGACTTGTCCCATCATCGGCATGATTCAAAACTGGCGTTTCACTGAATATCTGGTAGAGGGGGTTACATGTATTGGGTTCGTTTTCGTTTATCACATTATCGTTGTTGTGAGCTGCTTTCATGATTTCCATCTCTTCGAGTACGTTTATCTTCGCTGGATTATTTTCTCTGTGCATTACTGTTAGGGTGTTTTCAATATTTAACATGCGACGTCCTTCATGGATAATGTGTTTTGCATAGCTTGATTTTCCTTCTGCGTGAATGAAGTCTCGAAAATGTTCTTTAAATCTGATGTTAAAACTCCTGTTTGTTCTTCCTATAAAAATTTGTTGCAGTCCTTACATGTCAATTTATAAACTGCTTTGCTGTTGAAAATGTTATTTTCTTCAATGTTATTGTTTATTATGTAATTAAGTTGAGGAGACGGACCTTTCATATGAATATTCCATAATTTTATATTTTAATTATACATCAACAACTAACTCACTGACACTATCGAAACTGTAGGTTCATGGCCGCGCATACCTGAGCTCTCTACACATCCTTATCCTGAGCTAATGTTTTCCAATCATCCTCTGCATGATCTACTTCCCGCTAATCATGGTTAATGTTACTCTCCCACCTCGTTCTTTGCCGTATACTGGGCGCTTTCCCTCAGGTTTTCCTACAGGAAGTTTCCATGCTCCCATTTCATTCCCCAATCTTGCCACATGCCCTGCCTAACGCAGTCTACGAAACTTACTCTTCTTATTATATCTGGTTTCCTAAAAAGATCATTAGCTCACCGTGAAATTACATCAAACAAAGCTTAATTAATCAATTGAAATGGTGTTTACTTGATGAAAATCCATAACTTATTTAATTAAATAAAAAGAAAACTTAACAGTTTTATTTTTAATCAATTGAGTTGGTGTTTACTTGATGAAAATCCATATTTATTTATTAAATAAAAATAAAACGTAGTTTTATTTGATTTTCATATTTATTATATAATTCAGTGACAGCTGTTTCGGTACACTGTACCTTCTTCAGACATGTTAACAAATTATGTTTTATTTTTATTTAATTAAAAAAGCTTAATTAATTAATTAAATAAAAAAGTAACAAAATAAAACTTTTTTTCTAAAAAAAAAGAACTGCTAAAATATAATATAGTTAGGGCCTAACTAACTAACTCAGTGGCGTGACAAGCCTGGAAGGTCCTTGGTACCACCCGGCTGCTGGCCTCGCATCAACATGTGTTAATCACGGAGGTAGACGATCATATAGCCTGAGTAGGGGTGACATGTGGTCAGCATGTCTGGTCACCCAGTCGTTATAGCTGGTTTTCTGAAACTGGTGTTGATACTTATTTTGGATGTAATTCCATGAGGAAATTTGTTCTCCCATGAAGACTCGAATCAGCGCAAGTCCCGTAGTTCTGCGCCAAGGCATCTTGCCTTAAACACTCGGCTACGGCGCGGGACATAGTTAGGATCTACTCTAGATAAAACGCCTTCTTCTTCTTCTTCTTCACTTCACGGGCTAGGCAAATTGCCTGTTCCGCCTCACAGTTGTACTGTCCATCTTTTCACTGGCCTTCCTACATTCCTTGAACCTCTTGGCTTGTAGTTGAATGCTGCTCATGGTAGTCTTGATACATTCATTCTTTCCACATGTGTAAACCATTTCTCTCTATATTCTCTGATTTTCTCATCCAATGTATATATATTTAACTCTGTTCTTATATCTTCATTCTTTATCCGATCCAATATTGTGCAGCCTTTTGTTCTTCTAAGGAAGTTCATTTCTGCGCTTTGTATTCTACTTTGCAATTTTTTGGTCATTACCCAAGTTTCGCTCCCATAAAGTAATGCAGGAACTGCCAATGTTTTATAAAACTTCAATCTAGTATATCTTCTTGTTTTATTCTTTAATATTTTATGTATAGTTACGCATATCATTTGAAATTTCGACAGTTTCATATGTATGATAAAACGTTGCCATGAAATTAAGACGAAGTGTAAAAGGTTCGGTAAAAGAATACTGTTCAATTGAAATAAGTTATAGTAACAAACATTTATTTTATGACATTAGTAGAGGATTATATACAGTCAATGTAAAACTGTAAACTTCTAATCATGTAAGGCGTAATGGGTAGAGGGATGAAAAGAGATGAAGGCCACGTATTATAGCGTCACTGATCATGTTGACGGTGGAAATTAAAGAAGTCGCCGCCAGAGTGATGATCAGTCGGAATCAATTAGTGGTTTATCTTGAGACGAACTTCTAACAATACCAAAAAACATTATTAGCAGAGAAAAAAAAAAGCAAGCCGGTCGTCATAGCGATCAGTGACCCTATAATACCACAAATTCAAAAGAAAAATGAAAGAGGTGAATGTCTCCCCCACCCTTTTGTCACATCAAAACTCTTTAGGTGTCTACCGCTGTGGTCTCGAGGGTTGCATTGTCACGCAGCAGATCAGGGTTCGATCCCCAATCGGGGAAAACTTTCCTGCATAAGGTATTTTCGGGCTTTTTCCTCATCTATAAGACACATGTCAGGAAAATTTAAGGCCCAAACGGCCCCCAAATACCTGATCTCATTATATTCGCATCATTACATTTAAGTTTAGTTTAAGGCCTGGCGCATTATTACCATTATCATCACCTTTTATATCATCAGGGCAGCGTAACCCCACCTTCCAGGCGCCCCGACGCCATGCCAGAAGAGAATACTAGGAATATCGAAACGCAAACTATAGGCATTAAATACATAAATAAAAAAAATATTTTAGGTATAATTGCTTTCAGTACTTCGAGATAAAAACAATACGTTACAATCCGGAAAGTCTCAGATTCGATTCCCGATGGGATCAGGATATTTAAAGTGGCCTAAACCTTCCGACGACAAAATGACCCAGGAGTCAACTCACCTTCTAGCTGAAATGAACACCAGATGTATTTTCGTGGATAAAAGGGCGGCCGTAACATAGGGCTGATTCTCGTTTGGATTATCTAGAAACATGGCATTAAACTCCTATTGTCCCTGAGGTCTCCTAGCTCTATAATGGGAACACTTTATTTCTTACTTCAAGATAAATAATATGATTGAGGAGGCATCAAAATAGATGGCCTTCTGAAGTAAGCCTATCTGTATTTACTATTAACCACAGAATTGGGACATTAACGCTGTATGCCACTAAAAAAGAACATCCTTTTTTCGACTTCATCTTAATAAAACACAAGTTTATTTTTTATTTATTATTTCTTTTTGTAATTACAACATGGCGATCGTATGGAATAGTATATTACGATGCCAGGTTGGAAACTGGTTTTTACAGAAGCAAGGAAATGTTTAAAAACCGAGCGATTGCGAGGTTTTTAAATTCTGACATTCTGTAAAACACTTCACAAACGTGCGTTGTACATTATTTTTTGCACGATGGTGTTTTCAAAATAATAAATAATAATAATAAAATAACATCTTTGTGTCGGAAATATTTGCGTTCGTTACATACAACTGATTGAGTTAACAGTGTGGGCAATGTTTATTAGTTGAGACTACAGCAAGCCGTGACACCAAGCAGTCATAAAATGGGGGCAAGTACGTAATTATTGTTTTGTATTGTTTCAAATAAAGTTAAATTCGTTTAAAATGCAGTGATTTGTTTCGTATAATGTATATTAACACTAACTTTTGGATATATTTTTGTATAGGCCTATACATTATACGTAATATACATAAAGGGCAGTGGTTTTACATCCCGCACAAGGTCTGTAATATGTTATATTACAGTATAGTTATTTAGGTTGGCAACCCCGAAATGAAAGAAGTTGAACTTGCAATCATAGTCGCCATTGCTGTAAGTACGACAAAACGCACTATCGCGCAAAAAATAATTACATAGAGGGACAAAAGTGATGGTGTAAAATTCTCAAATATAGATACTTCTAAACGAAGCCGGGCGTTGGCGATGACAGTGTCATCTACCTGACAGCGGACGAAAGGAGAATTATAGATTTGTATTATGTATTTGTAATATATGTGGATATGTGTATATTTGTATTTGTAATATATGTGGAAAGAATTGGTGGTGTTCGTGCCAGGTGTTGAATGGTGTAGTGGGCTGCACACTAGCCTGGAGAACTAGAGGTCCACGGTTCGATTCCTGGTTCACACATTAATTTTTCTTTTCACAATATCATTATAATAGTATAATATGATCCATTATTGGAACTGTGTTAAAATAACAGTATTGGAAAATGTTAAATAACATCGTTTACTACTTATAAAAGTGGTGGTGTAAAATTCTCAAATATAGATACATCTAAATGAAGCCGGCCGTTGGCGATGGCAGTGTCATCTACCTGACAGCGGGCGAAACGAGAATTATAGATTTGTATATGTGGAAAGAATTGTTGATGTTTGTGCCAAGTGTGGAATGGTGTAGTGGGCTGCACACTAGTCTGGAGAACTAGAGGTTCATGGTTCGATTCCTGGTTCGCACATTAATTTCTTTTTTCACAATATCATTATAATATTATAATTTGTATCTGTTTTATATTTATGTATTATGCACTTTATGGCTAGATGATCGTTCATCTCTATGATTGATTCATGTGGACAACTACCGACTAGGCAATGACCTTATAAGCATGCAGTTTATAATAGTTTATTGAGTAATGGTAGACTAATTACTAATAACATAAGAAATGGAATTATATAAAATCGAATACGGATAAGAACATATTAGAGTGTGTGGAATAAATTAATGGAAAATCCCCTGGAAAGATTGAAATATAATTATACAGACAAATGTAAATGGTAGTTTCATGACTTCATTTCAGTTGTTGGCCACGCGATGTTAAATTCAGCTCCAAGCTATCTCTCAAGTTTTACCGGATGTAGGTAAATTAAATAAATAATCAAACCCCTCCACTAGCTTCTTCTTCTTATTATTCATAATTTGTAGGATTTTCATCCTGTTTATTTCCAAAATCACTCCTCGGAGGAAGACGTATCGGATGTGCATCCACTGTCTATCAAAAGAACCACTAAGATGCAAATTAGAAGTGGAGAGAAATATTATATAACAAGTATTAGAATTTAATTATTTAGGTGTATTAATAACAAACATTGAAAATTGAATAAAAGAAGTAAAGAAACAGGCTGATAAAGCAGCACAAATATCTGGATATATTAAAGATTTAATTTGGCGCAACAAATATATGTCAATAGAAAGCAAAATCCGCATAAACAAAACGATAGTTTGACCAGTTATCGTATATGGGGCAGAAACTAGGGCTGACATAACAAAAACTAAACAAATAATAAGCACATGTGAAATGAAGATCTTAAGAACTATTCAGGGCAAAATATTATCTGATAAGATACACTACACAGAAATTAGGGACAAATGTCATATTCAAGACATAACCAAATTTATTATAGTTAGACGAAAATATTGGAAAAGTCATATAGAAAGAAAAAAAGAGCTAAAGAAGATAGATCAATGGACGGGAGGAGAACAAGAGGAAGACCAGCCCTCCATTAGCGATACAATTTATCCAATTAAAATATAGTTATATAGTTTAGATTAGAATATCATTTCATGATTGGCTAAACTTTATTGTGTAAATTTCAATTTCAATATTATGTGTAGTCGTCAGGGGTAGGTCTGTCTCTTAACTCGAGGGCCCGGGTTCGATACTCGCCATAATTTAATTTTCAATACGCTACAAGCCGGAAGATCGAAGGTTCGAGTCTCGATGGGATCAGGATTTTTAAACTGGTCCAAACCTTCAAGCAGCACCATGGCTCTAGGGTCGACTTAGACTAACGGAAATGTGAACCAAACGCTTGTTCTTGGGATATAGGCGGCCGCCACGCAGGGCTGACAATCCGGTTGGAATCAAGACCCGATTGTCTAGATGAATAAGAGTCTTAACCTCTTATTATTCCAAGGGCTTCCCATAAGGACTGTAGTAGGATCACTTTACCTTCTATTATATAGAGTCGAAGAAATACAATAACTGGAGCAATGATACAAATCAAAATTAGAAAACCGATAATAAAAAGGCTTAAAATTATATATTGTTATATAAAAGTTTACTATCTTTTCATTAAAAATGTAAATGGAACAAACTTAAAAACATGTTTGTTGTAGATTACATATTTTGACATCGTTCTTTATCTCTCAGATGCACGTATTAGCAATTCCATTGATCTGAAAATCGGGTGACATTAATATTAAATATGAAGAAACTCAAACTTATTCCTAACGTCTCGAGTTCAAATTCCGCGGGCTATCTAACTGACTGGATTTTTTGGTGGTTATCTCAGCCTTCAAGCAGTCTTACTCCTTTATTTAATGTTGATTTTACATTATTTCGTTTCGTTGATGCAATTTCTATTATAATTACATTTTAAAACTTGTCTGTAGGTTTTTTATTGCTGATAAGTTATTGGTATATTTTCTCTTCATTATAGACCATTATTTACGAGTATCTTTGCAGATATTGCCACAGACTTTTTCATTATCTACGAAAATCATGTATGTTGGTAGATTACACTCTCTACGTTTCTATTACACAGGTTATGGTAAATACACAATCAGCAAAAAATCTTCATTTTCTAAATCCGTTTTGACTTTCTAAAATCAAATTTTCAATCATAATATTGAGTCGACCTTTAACATTGACGCTTATATTTTATAGTAAGTATTCAAAACCGATATCAAATTACGTGCGGCACCATAAGAAGAACCCTCCGAAAGACTCGGAAGAAAAACTCAGCTTAGATTTTATAAAATTATAGCTGCTCCTATTCGTTTATATGGATCTGTACCTTGGGTACTTACAAAAAAAATATCTCACACATTCAAGCTACTGAAATTATTTTTTTTAAGGTCCCTAAAAGGATGTACACGTATGGATAGATTACATGAGACAATAAATATGAACTGGAGATATTTACAATACTCGATAAAGTAGAAGAGTACTAATACCAATGGATGAGACAGAACGGACAATACAAGATTGCCCAAAACGATCAACACCTACAAACCGCATGGAAAAATATCATTGGGATGGCCAAGAAAACGATGGGATTGAGACCGGAACAGGTTGCATTGACCTAATCCTGAAAAGGAAGAAGAAATATTCAAAATACTTATACTCCGTAATTGGAACAATTTATCTTGTCATCTCTTTTTATATTTGACATGCTTTCCCTTATTTACATTCTTCAGGTATAGATCCATATTTCCAGCAAACGTTCATATATCTAATAAACAGTATTTTAGAGATAATGAAGAATAATTTATTAATTCACTATTAATATTATGTGTTGCCGGGTATTTTTTATACTTAAGATTATTAAGAGCTGATATTAATTTGTCAAATGTAATAGGATCTAGGGTACATGCTTA
Source organism: Diploptera punctata (assembly GCA_030220185.1). Taxonomy (NCBI): domain Eukaryota; kingdom Metazoa; phylum Arthropoda; class Insecta; order Blattodea; family Blaberidae; genus Diploptera; species Diploptera punctata. The sequence continues at coordinate 944,213 of JASPKZ010009375.1, read as the reverse complement.
TTTGTATGTGTTGAAATTTCATCTTCCTTTCTGTCCATAATTTCTGACAGTACTGTAACTATGTTCCTTCTTTAATTATAGGTTATCTCTTTATTTCTCACATAAATGTGTTAAAATTTTGAAGGCTTTATAAAGTCTGCCATGGACATAATATTCTACATCGTTTATATATTTATCCAAGGAATTTACTTTTATTTTACTCATTTATCTACAAACAATTGCACATTTTTGCTTATATCCAATTAATTCTCATTAGTTTTCTGTTTAAGATACTTTTCGTATGGCTTTTTTCATTTTAATCAGATATGTTATAACATCATTCCACATCTTTAACCTTTTTAGTTTATAATTTTTCTTCCGAGGAAGACCACTCAAAAGATGGCAACAGAAGTAACGGGCCACCTGGCCTAATATATGGAAGGAAGATGATGATGCATTCTTGTTCTTTGCCCTAATAGTTAGTCAGATATAGATTCAGATGACCAATCACATTTCAATGATTTTTATTTGCAACCAATCACAGTCCTGTTTCGCCTAGAATCCATCAACTAAAGTTTATCATAATAAAGAAAGCACCTCCTTTTTAACATTCTCAATAGGTCATAGAATTATTTTGCAGTGACTGACTCTCTAAGAAATACGGCTACCAGATTGTATATACATATATAGTGCAAGAATGTCAAGACACAGCGCATGCGGGAGTTAATATAAAAACCTTTGTAGCAACTGATTATACCACCAAAAAAAGAAACCACTGTTTGTACTTCCTTAAATGATTTTTTTCCCAGGTAATAACTTTGCAGAAAAAAATATGATTGTCATATTTACATCATAGGACTTCAGAAATTACTTAATATACAGTTTGATGTTTCATTTTTTCTCCACTAGAGTGCATTCTTACAATATTGTGTTCCTTTGACAATAAATAATATGATCTGGTTGCAGTGATGAACAAAAGAAGCAAATGAAGAGTACCAATCGTTTCTCATTTGATTTCAAACATCGCCGTTTACATTAAATATATATATATATATATATATATATATATATATATATATAAAATAACTATATTTAAATAACGATTTTTGAGTAAACAGCTTAATTTTATTCGTTAAATAGTCCTAACAAATACCACTCTTGATTTCCAAATTCTCTGGATAAATTCATTCCTCACTTCTGAGTAGTGAATTTATCGATAATTTGGAAATCACTCGTGGCATTACTTATGATAATTAAATGTAGGTATATTCAGAAATCATATGGCCATCGCAATCATCATCATTCATATTCATCTTACATTAAACTTAAAATTAAGGATTCTCCTGGCGCACCACTACCATCATCACCCATCATATCATCGGGGCAGCGTAACCCCGCCTTCTAGGCGCCCCAAACTCAGAAGTGGGTTACAAGTACGCCATGTCAGGACAGAATACCAGGAATGTCGAAAGACAACCTGGGGCATTTGAAAAAAAAAATATTCAGAGGAATTAAGCTCGTGAAAAGAGAGATGAGGTAAAACTAAGAGAGAGAATTTCTTCTTGCGCAAGTTAATCAACTGAAAGGAAACCTCAATCGAACACGAAGATCTCATCACACGGAGAACATATTTCTTTCAGCGAGCAACTGAGGACTGCTAGATGGCTGCTTGACGACGTAACAAGTTAATAGTTGATTAAATGGGTGTTAGGAGTGTTATAAACTCTTGTGCAGAATGATTGAAATTTCCCTTCTTTCTAAATGAAAAGAACCAGCTTTCAGATTATTTATTTAGATCATTAATGTTATAACTATATTTTTGACATTTGGCAATGAACGTAAATGTGATATGAAAAGAAAAATGAATGCTTGAGTCGGGATTTGAACCCGATTTTCTAAATTCTGTACGTTTAGGGCTCTAACGACCTGAGCTACCCAAGTATTCCAATTCAAACCTACATTTTATAAAGTAGATATTCTCTTTAAAATTTGCTTAACTGTTATGTTAGCCACTAGATGTCAGTCGGAACAAATTTCCGCTACCTCTTGTGTGAATTGAGAATACTACATATATAAGAAAAATGTAAGTTTGAATTGGAATACTTGGGTAGCTCAGGTCGTTAGAGCGCCTAAACGTACAGAGTTTAGAGACTCGGGTTCAAATCCCAACTCAAGCATGCATTTTTCTTTTCACATCATATATATATATATATATATATATATATATATATATATATATATATATATTGTAGATTTTCGCGGTTATAAGTATGATTAAGAAAGTTTTCTTGGGTTTTCCGCATCATGGATTCAAGGTCGACCTCTGGCCACTGATTCCGAAGTTTCGGCATGATCCCACATGTCATTATCTTTCCTTGATAATGGATTCAAGGTCGGCCTCTGGTCAATGATTACGACGTTTCGGCATGATCCCACATGCCATTATCATTCTTTGATAATGGCATGTAGGATCATGCCGAAATGTCGGAATCAGAGTCCAGAATGACATCTGGGATCTTGCCGAAACGTCGGAATCAGTGGCCAGCGGCCGATCTTGATCCATGACGCGTAAAACCCAAGAAAACTTTCTTAATCGTATACTATATATATATATGTATCGAGAACCATGAGTGGTCCTAGATATTGAACTTTTCTGAATAAATTGAAATCAAGAGGAATGGAGGGAAAACGAATAATACTGATAGGCCTATGTAACTTTTTTCCCGAATATATTGTCTGTAACCCAGTGCACAATAATTGGAAAGAGGCAGAACAACAACAGAAATATTGACGAGTTCAATACACTTTTGACAGATAATTGTGTCAGAACTATGAACTGCGTTCCATATCATACATAAGAACTGGTTATCCCACTTAATAACAACTGTACAAAAACAAACAATGTGGTAACATTACTCCAGCAAAATGAAGAATCACTCACAAACAAGTTTAATAACCAACTATTAAATAGATTATTTTAAATTAAAAGATTTCCAGCTTTCTCGCCGTTGTTTATTTACACAATTCTCGGTTTTCCTGGTGAAAATTTTATTACCGAGTCTGTAGATTCATTTATTTATAATTGTAAGATAGAAACATTTGAATATATATATCATCATCATCATGAACAAATTCGTTTTAGGCCATGTGGCCTGTACGGTAAACCTAGCGAAGATGGTCTTGATCTTTCCACCGATGTTTTGGTCTTCCTTGGTCCCTATGTCCAGTTGGGGTATATTGGAATGCCAATTTTGGAAGTCTATTTCTTGCCATTCTTCTCAGATGATTTTTCCATTCTTGTTGGTATTTTTGGATATCTTCATTTAAACTTGCTACTCCAAGTTTTCCTCTGATAGTAGTGTTCCTTTGGTGATCCAGTCTATTAACTCCTAACAATGATCGTAAGAAGCGCATTTGGCTTACTTGAAGTTTATGAGAGTTTCTTTTATTTAAAATCCAAATTTCACTTCCGTATTTTAGAGCAGCTTTTGATGTGACGTTATGTAATCTTAGTTTTGTCTCTGTCCTCATCTGTTTACCAAAATGTCTTCGTATTACCCCATTCATTTTATTATATTTTTGTAATTTTGAATCAATGTCACTCTTATACTCTGCAAATACACTTCCTAAGTAAGAGAAATCTGACACTTGTTCTATAATTTTTCCATCAATCTCAATTTTCACCCGTTGTATGTTTTTTCCACACATTGCCATTGTTTTGGATTTTGATGTGGAAATTTTCATATTATATTTGCTGGCAATTTTGAATAATTGAGTTGGGGTGTAAGAGGTAGTGATGTGCATTCTATAACCTCTCCTACCTAATTCTCAACCTCACCTGCGCGTGGTACACCCTGCTTTTAACTAACGAGGTAATGGGGACCGAGTCACGGCGGTATAACCGTTCCATCGAATATGGAGGAAATTCCATATTTTGAACGCCTGACTAGAGGCTATAAGGTAGCAGCCCTACCACTAGTCTTGCTCTGCGGATGGTTGGTAACCAACCCAGGGGACTTCCTACTACTCGAAGAAACTTAAGCAAAGACTGGACTGATCACACTGATGACGACAAAGCAAGAAATAGGTTAATGAATATATATATATATATATATATATATACAGGGCTTCCAATATAAAACCGGACACGCCTCACGGGGTTTCATCCGTCAGGCAGCGCTCTCTCCTCGTCCGCATTTCACTCTGCCAGCCGCAGAGTGTCCGGTTTTATACTGGAAACCCTATATATGTTATAATTAAATGTTTAACATTGAGCAATGCAAGCTTAATATGGTATGATAAGAAAAATAAATGCCTCGACGGGATCCGAACCCGGATCTCTGAGTCTGTACCTCAGCGTGATATCCATTACACTACCAGGCGAATCCAATTCAAACACTTATTTTTCTTATATATGTATTATACTCTCCATTATTACTAGATGTCGCGAGAACTCGGTCTTCACCGCCATCTAGCAGCTGACTATATCAAGTAAGCAAATTAAAGAGAATATTTTTACCTTATAGCAGTGACGCTTTATAGAGGTTATAATTAAATGTTTAACATTGAGCAATGCAAGCTTAATATGGTATGATAAGCTTGCATTGCTCAATGTTAAACATTTAATTATAACATCTATAAAGCGTCACTGCTATAAGGTAAAAATATTCTCTTTAATTTGCTTACTTGATATAGTCAGCTGCTAGATGGCGGTGAAGACCGAGTTCTCGCGACATCTAGTAATAATGGAGAGTATAATACATATATAAGAAAAATAAGTGTTTGAATTGGATTCGCCTGGTAGTGTAATGGTTATCACGCTGAGGTACAGACTCAGAGATCCGGGTTCGAATCCCGTCCAGGCATTTATTTTTCTTATCATTCCATATATATATATATATATATATATATATAGGCTACTCTTGTCGCGACAGGCCTACAAGGCCCTTAGCCTACCAGCCGGCTGCTGGCCTCACATCCACATGTGTCAATCACAGAGGTAGAAGTTAATCAGCCAGTGTATGGGTGACATGTGGTCAGCATGTCGAGTCCCCCAACCGTTATAGCTCGTTTTCTGAACCTGGAGCCGCTACTTATTTAGCTACCCAAATGCATCACGATGCTGGGTGGGCACCAGTCCCATACTGGCCGAAATACCATGAGAAAATTTCTTCCCCCATGGAGACTCGAACCAGCGCAGGTCCCGTAGCTCTGCGCCAAGGCTTCCCGCCTTAACCACTCGGCTACGGCGCGGGACATTATATATATATATTTATTAGATTATATGTAACATTTTTATCATCAGGATCATCATCATCACTCCAAAAATTAGGTAATCTCCCGTTCCGACTTCATAATGCATCAGCCCAACTTTTCTTGCTCTTGCTTGATAATTCCTTGCTAGCAGAGGATATCTTTCCTTACTCATTCCATTCACGTGATCAATCCGTTCTTCTCTATAATTCGTGACTTTATCCAATAAAGGCTGTACTTTTAATTCTTCTATTATATCTTCATTTCTAATTCTATCAAGTTTTGTACATCTTTTAACTTGTCTGAGGAACCTCATCTCCGCCGTCTGTATTCTATCTTTCTGTTTTTTTTTTCGTTGGAGCCCAAGTTTCACATCCATACAAAATTATGGGAATTGCCATAACTTTATACGTTTTTATTTTGTAACATTTTTATAAATCTACAATAATTCTTCACAAGGTATATGGTCTAGGAATGAGGAAATAGGTAAAGGAAAGCATAGACACAAAGTTTTGGAGACGATTTATTCACAATGGCATACTGTAGCGCTACACAATAAGTAGAAGAAGAAGAAGAAAAAAATAGAAGAAGATGGAGAAGGAGAATAATTGGAAGTTCTAACAATTTAATTCAAAATGTGCGCGCAAGAAAAGGCGTAGTTCAGAGTCGAGTACATCTGCTCTGACTATAGCTACTGTATATATAATCGCAAAAAGCGAATGTAAATTCCAGATCTTAACATGATTGAATTTCTTTCATCGTTCATTAAATCTGGCATTTAGCGTTCTGAATTTGATGGCGTTGGCTGGGTAGAAGTACAATTATATTTTCGATAAGAAGGGTAGGCCCTATATGTAGAATTTTGAAAGCTAAAATACTTTCGAGTTGAAAAATAAAAACTAACAAACGTGGTCATTAGAATCAAAACATAGGCCTATCTAATATATAAAAATGAATGTTTGTATGTTCATACTTAATGCGCTGCCATACCGTTCATCCGATTTTGTTGGGGATTATTATCAAAATGTTCAGGAGAATCCCGGGATCAACATAGGCTATAAGAGAGTTGTGATACTCAACTCCTACCCCTTTAAAATCATCCTTCGTAGTGAAAATCGTGAAAAAAGTAGAATTTTGGACGCTTAAATGACCTAACCTGACCTGTACTATATTGAACTGTACTGACTAAACCTGACCGAGCCTAACGTAACCTAACCTAACCGAACATAACTGAACTTGAATCTAACTTGAACCTAGCCTGAACATAATGTGAACCTAGCCTGAATCTAATCTGAAACTAGTCTGAACCTAACCTAAACCTAGCTTAACCTAGCCTGATCCTAACATAACCTAGGTTGAACATAACCCAAACCTATCTTGAACCTAACCTGAACTAGCTCGAACCTAACCTGAATCTAACCTTTGAATATCCTTAATGTAACCTGAATCTAACCTCAACTAAATTGAAAATAACCTGAACCCGACCGAACCTAAACTAAACCTACACTGAGACTACACTAATCTTACACTGACCCTAAACTGAACCTAATCTGAACCTACCCAGAACCTAAACTTAAGCCAACCGTGCCTAACCTAACCTAACCTGAACTTAACCTGAATCCAAACTCTAAACCAATACCCGAATCCAAAACAAAAAACCAAAACCTGAAACCAAAACTGAAACAAAAACTGATCTCAAAACTAAAACCCAAACTGAATTAAAACTGATCCCAAACCCGAACTCGAACTGAACCCTAACACGAATCCAAACCTGGGCCCAAACCCGGAACTAAACCTAACCTAACCCGGACATAACACTATCCTAACCCGGACCTAACCTTGACCTGACCTTACCTAACCGAACCTAACCAAACCTAAACTATCCTATCCTAACCGAACCAACCTAACCTAACTGAACCTGACTGACCTGGCTGAAACCTGGCCAATACCTGACCTAACCCAGAAACAAAATCTAAAATGTCCAGCCGATCCGACCAAACTACTCCTAAACCGATGAAATTACCTCTAAAACGACCAAATTACCAGTAACTAATCAAAATACCTCTATAAAGACCAAAGCTACCAGTAAACCGATTAAATTACCTCTAAAACGATAAACTACCCGTAAACCGATCAAGCTACCTCTAAAACAATGCAATTACCCTTAAACCGATTAATCTACTTCTAAAAGATCGAATTGCCCATAAACCGGCCAATTTACTTCAAACCCGACCAAACAACCGCTAAACTGATAATTTCGATATCAATTTATAATTATTTTTCTTTTTACTTATTTAACTAAACATAAAATCACATTTGATTCATCTAGGTTTAGCAGTGCACGCCAGGCATTGGCTAGTTATGATATAAATGTTTTCACCTACTTATTCAACTAAATATAAAAACAATAATTTTCGTCTTTCAGTTCATTTAATGGCAAGAAGTAGATTTCCGGGCAACATCGCATCGGGTAATCAGCAAGGGGTATCTAAAAATAATTACGATATAAATTTATCCTCTCACTTATTCAACTATACACAAAACACATTAATTTTCGTCTTTCAGCTCATTTATGCCAAGAAGACCGGGATAAGTAGATTCCCTAGCAACGACGGATAATGAGCATGGGGTATCTAAAATTAATTACGATATAAATTCATAATTATTTTTTCTTTCACTTATTCAACTAAGCATAAAAACACATTAATTTTCATTTCTTTTGGCGTAGCAGCGCACGCTGGGTGTTTTTTTTTATAGAATCTGGTTTTTGTTTCACGTGTCGAATATTTTGAATTCAAATACTTTACTTATTGAAAAATACAATTTCTTAGCATTTTGTATTCTTTTATTTATTTATTCCCGGATATTATTATGTTTATGTAGTCCCTTTGAACAATAGTCCATAAATTAATTAGTTATTGAAGTAATGCCAATTTTACTGATTGGGACTTGCTGACAGTAAGTGCCAATTCTAACAAAACTACCACAATCTAATTCAATTAAATATTCTCAAGTGACTCCAATATCCTAACCTTAAATTGTCGAAATAATAATTTACCCTGTCAGTTATTTAAATATTCCGGACCGCAAAGAAAACATGATCGTGTAAAACTCTTAAGTTATTATGTATTTTGATACAATAATGCAAGTAAGTTCTACCCATTTGTTTTTCTATTGTTTTATCTACGATTAGAGATCCGTGAAAGTGGCTTTATTTTTAGGGAAAATTCGTTTTAAAAGTTCAAGATTTCGATGTTATTGGGAATTTGACGGCGTTATTTAAAAAAATGTAAATTTGAGTCTTTTTATTCCTAGTTCATTATATTAGACCCAATAAGAATGATATATCCAGTAGTTCAACTTTTAGCTTGTACAATACTGATATCGATTTAATACACTAAAATGCGTACATTTTTTTATCGTAGTCACTAATTTGTAAGCAAAATTTACCTTTTAAGAAAGAAAAAAACAACCATGGTGAGAATCTCTGCATTCTCAGGTTTCAATCTTAAAATTTTGGGAATAATAATATTTGTCTATATGATATAATTACTAATGGTTCGCTTATTCAAATTTGGCTGTGCTTGCATTATTGTCAGGTTACTTAAAGAAACGTTTTCTTCAGATTTGAACGTACCACTACTTAATGATTGATATAAAATTGATAATTATGTCTGCAAAAATTTAGGGGGAAACTTATCTTACACGTTAATATAATTCGTATTTCTTGGAATTGATATTGACCATAGAAATTAAAATCTAAGGAGAGACCATATTTGAGCATGAGAAGGACAGAAAATATTATTATAATTACAAAAAAAATAAACATTATCTCAGTCAAAACAAATATTTATTGTGTCGACGTTTCAATCTCCTGTTGTGAGATCATTTTCAAGACATGATCGTTTATAAATTTATGTTTTGACTGAGATAACATTTATTTTTTTGTAATTATAATATTAATTGCACTCAGTGAAAAATAATTTTAAAAAGGAAATATTATCTCTATGTGTCAATTGTGTTGAAAACATTTCCCTTTGCAAGAGTGCATGGAGGTAGCAGAAATGGCAGTTAAAAAGATGGAATCCGAAAACAGTGTACAAAATGCATTATCAAAATTTCGCGAATAGAACAAAAAAAATCTCCGAAATTCGTTGAAAATTTTAAATTTCGATGTTATTTTGCGTCATGTAGGATTTTGGGATTCATAAATGCTTTTTTTGAAGTCATGGGAAGTGGAGTTAAGAAATGGTACAAGAAAATTACAAAATTAGAGCATTTCACGTTATCGCGACTTGCGACAGTATAGTAGCTCAAGAGAAGAAAAATATGAAACGAAGTAAACGAACGAAAGTAGTATTATTACTAGCTACAAATCGGTGGAATTGTATTATAATCATCTTCCGGATACTTAATTTTCACATTTTAATTATTACCTGTGGTTTAAAGAAACAAGATCCTATTGGTGCTTATAATAAACCACTGACTGGCCTTGATGCACGTGCCACCTCGACATTACTAGGGACAGAGAAAGAAAAAAAAAAAGAAGGAATTTACAGGTGTAAACAACATTAGTCGTTCTTCAAGTTACAAATTATAATATTTTTCTCCATCGTAATTCAAACTCTCACCTTATTGCCCCACGTCACGCGGGCATCACAGTGACCTGTCAAGAAGGATTTAAACTTTGGATAACACACTTTTTTTGACCACACAAGGACATGGACGGTCTCCACGAATGAGTGATCAGCTCAATCCAGAGCCTCCTCCGAGATAACACGAACAATTAAGATGAAATCCACTGTTTATTCACACGTTCATAGCAAAAGGTCAAAACCTTAAAATTCCGACCTGGCATTTCAGTTGTCCTCGACTAAATCAAGTTTAAGTTTTAAAAACTTCATCAATCATTACACATTATAAGCCTTTCGGAAATATGCTCCGCCATCAGCGTGTATCATTTTACATGCTGATGATGGAACATGTTTCTGAAAGGCCTACAATGTGTAATTATTGACGAAGTTTTTAAACTGAAATGTGATTTAGCTACAATAGTTGAGGACAACTGAAATCTCAAGTACGAATTTTAAGATTTTAACCTTTTTCATAATAAATTCAAAGGTGGTTTACCATGAATTAAAAAAGTATTGATGCTTTGGCGAATATTATAATGATTATGGTAACCATAATTGTAATGTTCAGGGATTATTTGTGCCTTAAAGTCCTGACTTTTCTTTAACTATCATCCAAAAAACTTGTCCCGACAAGGAATCGAATGCGGACTTGCTGCATACGAGGCAGTGACACTACATCGAGACCACAGCGGTAGACTAAGTTACAAATTATTTAAGTTGCAAAATTTATGCCAATGGAGTATTTTGGCGTATAGAACAAGAAGAGTCAAATTATTTAATTTCTATATCTAGTAATTTAAATGTTTAGCCCGGAAGACCAACTAAACAATAATCAATTACATTTTTGTTTGAAATTGGAAATGTTTTCAGATTGATAATATACCAATTCAATCTTTACAGACTTCTTAAATCTCGCTACACACCACCGTACAGTTCTAGATGTTGAGTCGAGAACTGGATTTGGTGACTCAGGGTGAAATGGAGAAATGACCTTCCATCCTGATAAAGTCTTACTACCGACACGGTTACCTGTGTAAGCAGACTGTCGAGGTCATGTAACTGCTTCAGTAAATCACTCAGTAAACAAATTTGAGTATTTGTGTGACTATAATATCGAATTGGGAGAATCTAGTCCCCTTTAAAAAACATTGATAAAAAATTCTGGAAAAACTGCTAAGTTACAGCATTTGTGTGACTGTACAAACCAATAATAATAATAAAATAATATTTATAGATGTAAAAAGATTACCAAAATAATTCATACGAATTGGGAAAATCTAGTCCCCTTTAAAAAAATTGATAAAAAAACATTCTGGAAAAACTGTTAAGTTACAGCATTTGTGTGACTATAATATCGAATTGGGAAAATCTAGTCCCCTTTAAAAAAATTGATAAAAAAAACATTCTGGAAAAACTGTTAAGTTACAGCATTTGTGTGACTATAATATCGAATTGGGAAAATCTAGTCCCCTTTAAAAAAATTGATAAAAAAAACATTCTGGAAAAACTTAAGGTACAGCATTTGTGTGACTATAATATCGAATTGGGAAAATCTAGTCCCCTTTAAAAAAATTGATAAAAAAAACATTCTGGAAAAACTGTTAAGTTACAGCATTTGTGTGACTATAATATCGAATTGGGAAAATCTAGTCCCCTTTAAAAAAATTGATAAAAAAACATTCTGGAAAAACTGTTAAGTTACAGCATTTGTGTGACTATAATATCGAATTGGGAAAATCTAGTCCCCTTTAAAAAAATTGATAAAAAAAACATTCTGGAAAAACTGTTAAGTTACAGCATTTGTGTGACTATAATATCGAATTGGGAAAATCTAGTCCCCTTTAAAAAAATTGATAAAAAAAACATTCTGGAAAAACTGTTAAGTTACAGCATTTGTGTGACTATAATATCGAATTGGGAAAATCTAGTCCCCTTAAAAACATTGATAAAAAAAACATTCTGGAAAAACTGTTAAGGTTACAGCATTTGTGTGACTATAATATCGAATTGGGAAAATCTAGTCCCCTTTAAAAAAATTGATAAAAAAAACATTCTGGAAAAACTGTTAAGTTACAGCATTTGTGTGACTATAATATCGAATTGGGAAATCTAGTCCCCTTTAAAAAAATTGATAAAAAAAACATTCTGGAAAAACTGTTAAGTTACAGCATTTGTGTGACTATAATATCGAATTGGGAAAATCTAGTCCCCTTTAAAAAAAATTGATAAAAAAAACATTCTGGAAAAACTGTTAAGTTACAGCATTTGTGTGACTATAATATCGAATTGGGAAATCTAGTCCCCTTTAAAAAAATTGATAAAAAAAACATTCTGGAAAAACTGTTAAGTTACAGCATTTGTGTGACTATAATATCGAATTGGGAAAATCTAGTCCCCTTTAAAAAAATTGATAAAAAAAACATTCTGGAAAAACTGTTAAGTTACAGCATTTGTGTGACTATAATATCGAATTGGGAAAATCTAGTCCCCTTTAAAAACATTGATAAAAAAAACATTCTGGAAAAACTTAGGGTACAGCATTTGTGTGACTAATATCGAATTGGGAAAATCTAGTCCCCTTTAAAAAACATTGATTAAAAAAACATTATGTAAAAACTGATCAGTTACAAACAAAATGTTAGAAATGTTTTATATATATCTGTTCGACTAGTGGTTATGTTCCTTGCCTCTAGTTACGAGGATCGTGGGTTCAAATCCGGCCGGGATCGATTATTTTTAGGACGGAAAAATCCAAGGAACGAGTCCTCCGGGAGGGACTTCAAGCCGTGGGTCCGGAGTCTGAAGATTTTCAGGCTCGTAAAAAGATCCTTAAGCCTGAATAAAGAGGCTTCTAAGCAAAATTTACCGACATCAATGTCCTAGTAATACCTTAGTTGCCTGTTAGATGTCTCATTGAGTCGGGGTGTAGACCGCATGTCATACACGACATCTACGAGCAAATAAGGTAACTAAAATTAACTTGGTCTAGTAACTCCTTACAAAGGAGAGACTATGCCTCAACAATGGGCAACACCATTGTGGATAGATATTTGTTCGGCAATTCAAGCGATATTCAATTTTTTTGGGAGCTTATATAATCTGTACCTGTATTGATATTATCTATTTACTTACTATATCTCTCCATTAAAAGTAATAGGCATATTGCAAATTTTAAAATATTTAAAATAAAGGGACGGATATTAGGCTAAAGTAGAAAATCTAATGGTGCGATTTCATTTTTTTTTTTTGAGAACACTCGTTTTTATTTCAATGGACACTTGGCACCTTTAAATCACGCTTATACAGTTACCTGTTTTCTAATAATTAATTTTTCTCTATTTATTTAATTTTATACTATGCCATTAATCTTTTCCTCGTTTTTTTTTATATATCTTGTACATATTATATATTTAATTCGTTAAATTTAGAGTAAATCAAAATACATTATAAATATTAATTGTATTGTATTCATAACATGTAATCGTTTACGTATATTGTAATTTAGATGTAAGACAATTTTTTTTGTATTTTTTTAAACCTGGTTGAGTGGTAGACAAGGCCTTAAGGCCTTAACTCTGCCAGGTAAAATAAAGCTATTATTATTATTATTATTATTATTATATCGAGTTTCGTTGTAAACATCGAAAATTGCTGCCGAAAGAGTGATATATTTTTGTTCCAGGTGAACCCTCACTACCTGATTAACTCGACCTTCTTTTCCATAATTGATTGCTGTGTACCGAGTTTCGTTTCGAAAAAAAAACTTTTTATATAGACCCTATGTATATATATATTTTTTTCTTTGTCATAATCATTTATGGTATCTACTAACAAGGGAACTGTCAACCATTGCATGCAGAAGCCTACCTTGAAATTCCTCCCAGAGAAACGTTCTAATATACCAGGGCCGTGCCCAAAAATTATCTGCCTTTTTAACTATTGGGGATGACCAAATTTATGACGTTATTATAACAGCTCATGCTTTTATTATGATTTTCATTATAGTGATACCAAGGCAAGGTACAGAAATCTACGCCAAAATCCAACAAAGATAACCCCCTGCTGTGCATAACAGGTAGACATCCCTGCTTGACTTAGATCGGAGTGGAGTGAGGCGGGTTCACTGCGGACGGCAGGTAGTGAAGATTATGCATTCAATTAAGTGAGGAGTGATATTACTTCCCTGTAGTTTAAATGTGATATTTGGCGCTGGATTTTAGTGCATCGCAGTTAAAAACGGCAGATATTATTTAGACATGGCCTTGTTGCAACACAACCCTTTCTCTGGGAGAAATATTGAGGTGGGCCTATGTTTCGGCAAGCAATGGTTGACAGTACACTTGAGATTGATCAGTGATGATTTATAAAGGGAATTAATCATATTTTTACACGCTTTATATTAGCTTGACCTGTATCTATCTATGTAACGGAATCTTTCACCGCGATTTTCACCCACTTAAAATCATTGGATCGACTTGAAACTATGTATGCTGGTAAAGGACCAATGATATTATAATAATTTTATAAGTTGTTTCTAAAATCATGGCCAGAATCATCAAAAAATAAAAAAAAAAGTATAAGTAATGCCACGAGCGATTTCCAAATTATCGATAAATTCACGACTCACGAAGTGAGGAGTGAATTTATCTAGAGAATTTGGAAATCAAGAGTGGCATTTGTTAGGACTATTTAACGAATAAAATTAAACTGTTTACTCACAAATCATTATTTAACTATAGTTATTTGAAAATATTTATATATTTAATGTAAAAACAAATGAGAAACGATTGGTACGCTTCATCTGCTTCTTTTGTTTATCACTGCAACCAGATCATACTATTTATTGCCAAAGGAACGCAATATTGTAAGAATGCTCTCTAGTGCAGAAAAAATGAAAACACATCAAACTGAATATTAATTCATTTCTGATGTCGTATGATGTAAATATGACAATTATATTTTTCTGGATTATTACCTGGGAAAAAATACATTTAAGAAAGTGTAAACAGTGGTTTCTTTTTTTGGTGGTATAATCAATTGCTACAAATGTTTTTATATTAACTCCTGCAAGCTCTATGTGTTGACATCCATGCACTATATATACAATCTGGTAGCCGTATTTCTTATCAGAGTCAGTCACTGCAAAATAATGGTGAGACCTGTTCAGAATATTAAAAAAGGAGGAGCTTCTTTAATATGGTAAATTTAATATTGATAAATATTTGGTGAAACACGACTGTGATTGGTTCTAAAACAGAAATCATTGAAACGTGATTGGTCATTGACTCCCATTTGGGGCATCAGTTAAATAGTCTGTGTAATTATGTAACGGAATCTTTCAACACGATTTTCACCCACTTAAAATCATTTGATCGACATGAAACTTTGTATACTTGTAAAGGACCAATGACAATATAATAATTTCATAAATGTTTTCCAAAATCCTGGCCAGAATCATCAGAAAATCAAAAAAAGTGTTTGTGTAATTATGTAATGGAATTTTTCAACACGATTTTCACCCACTTAAAATCATTGGATCGACTTGAAACTTTGTATACTTGTAAAGCACCAATGACAATACAATAATTTCATAAATGTTTCTAAAATCCTAGCCAGAATCAGCAGAAAATCAAAATAATAAAAACCGGTATAATAGGGACTTATCAACTTCTTACTCAATCGTTGTAAGAGCTCAGTTGGTAGAGCGGTGGACTGTAGTGATGTATAATTTCAGTAATCCATAGGTCGCTGGTTCAGATTCGGCCCGGAGGATTTTTTTTTAGTAGAGTATTACTTTTAGTTCATACTACAATATTATCGAATTTAAAGATATTTACATTTTTATCTTATTCTGTAAAATATTAAAACTAAAAAATAAATAATAGTTTAAAATACTAAAACAACACGCTTTATTAGAAATCCGAACTAAAAAAAGAAAAATAATTTTAATTTCCAACACGATTGGGATAAAATTAAAGTGGTGAACAAAAAAATCATCTCCAACACATGTAGAATAAAACTAGAGTTATCTAAAATAAATAATAGTTTAAAAAACTAGAACAATCCGATTTATTAGAAAACCAAACTAAAAAAATAATAATAGTTTTAAAAAACTAAAACACGCTTTATTAGAAAACCGAACTAAAAAATGAAAAATAATTTTAATTTCCAACACGCTTGGGATAAAATTAATGTGGCTAACAAAAAATTAATCTCCAACACATTTAGAATAAAACTATAGTTATCTACAAAAAAATAATTTTACCATCAAAAGCGTGGGGTGCTCTATATCAATTAATATATTTGTTAATAAACAGATATTGGTAAAAGTAAAGTCTCTAAGAAGAAAATGTAAAAAACATAAAAAAGCACCCCACGCTTTTGTTGGTAAAATTATTTATTTTGTAGATAACTCTAGTTTTATTCTGAATGTGTTGGAGATTATTTTTTTGTTGACCACATTAATTTTATCCCAAGCGTGTTGGAAATTATAATTATTATGAGAACAACTTGCCTCTGGTCCCGAGGGTCGTGGGTTCAAACCCGGCCGCAGTCGATGATTTTTTTAGGATGGAAAAATCCAAAGAGCAAGTCCCCCGGGAGGTATTTTAAGCTGTGGGTCCCGAATCTGAAGATTTTGAAGCTCATAAAAGATCCTTAAGCATGAACAAAGGGTATCTAAGCAAAATTTATCGATCTCAAACATCCTAGTAATACCTTAGTTGTCTAACAGATGTCTCTATGAGTCGGTGTTTTAACCGCATGCCACTCATGATATATTTGGGCAAATAAAGTAACTAAAATGAACTTAGTCGGTTAACTCCTGACAAAGTAGGGACTATGGCTCAACAATGGGCTACCCCATTATTCATCATTAAGGGGCGGATTCCTATGACATATCATATTTTCACCAAAGCCTATTCTAAGCTTCAAGTAAGTAAAAACATTTACATATGCCTTATTATTAAGATTAAGTGGTTTTTATTGGGTCTTAAAAGTCATATCTCACTTTTTCAGATCTTTGGTCATACCTCTGCTTATTTCTATGATAAAGTCGTATTTTGGATTTTTTTAATAGCCTAGTCATCAGGCGATTGGAAATAACCAACATTGTATCTGTATAAAAATCTTCAGTTTCACAGTTCACTTGTTTGGAAAGTTTCAGTTAAAAGGTAGCAAACGTTTGCACTGGACAATGGAAAAATATTTCCTTTTTCTTATGACACAATTGAAAATGTATATGAATGAACAATTAATATAGTATGGGTAAAAAATTCATTCAATTATAAGCTCATATTTTTGTCTTTTTAGGTCATATTTAAACCCTTTTTTAGGTCATAAATGCATGTATATTTTCCATTTTTTAGGTCATAGAAATCCGCCCCTTATTCATCATCATTAAGCTAGATTCTTTCGGAATGCGCTAAAATTTATAAAATACTTGTCATCTAAAAGGACGAAATTTAACTAAAGATAATATTAGTCTGAAGTTTAATCACACTGAAAGTAAAACGTGTGAATATCAAATAGACAAAAATAGAAGTGAGATAACAATGCATTTCATTAAAAATTAAAACAAGATTTGATCTTGACATAGAAAGGGTCAGGTTTGAGGTGTGAAGGAAAGTTGTGCACAAACCAGTTTGCATTGTTCTTTTCAATTAAGTGACAAATGAAGCTTTTTACACTTTTTTCTTGTTCCCGCGCTCTACATTAAATAAAAGTGGCACATCTCATCTCCATATTCACATACAGTAGATGTGAAATGTCTAGCCTGTGGGACTGCGCCCCACTTTTGGTGCACCTGCCAAAAACACAATCTTGAAAGAAAGTACGCATAAACAGACTTTCTCTTATTACTTTAAAAAAGAAGCAGACTTGTGCTATGTCATGTATGCGTATATAACCACAAGCTTCATGACACGTTTCCGTGACTTGTATTCAAGTCTACAACCTCACACGTTCCCTTTATTTCTAGTTTTGTATCAAAATGAAATGGACTATTATATGTACTTTGTTTTTTAGTGACTATTTAACTCATGCCCCAAATGGGAGTCAATGACCAATCACGTTTCAATGATTTTTTATTTACAACCAATCACAGTCTTTTTCACCTCGATTTTATCAATTTAATTTTATCACTTTTAGTGGTTATGCTCCTTGCCTCTGGTCCCAAGGGTCGCGGGTTCAAACCCGGCCGGGGTCGATGGATTTTTTAGGACGGAAAAATCCAAGGAGCAAGTCCTCCGGGAGGGACTTTAAGCCGTGAGTCCCGAGTCTGAAGATTTTCAGGCTCGTAAAAAATCCTTAAGCCCGAATGAAAAGGCCTCTAAGCAAAATTTACCAGTATTACCTTGGTTTCCTAGATGTCAGTATGAGGCGGAACGCTGACCACGTACCACTTAAAATGACATCTATACGAAAACAAGTGTAACTAAATTAGTATGATTCAAATTCTTCCCTGTAGCGGGAGAGCACCTAAATCTCTGTAAAGGGAAAACATAGGTTTACAATACATACAATATAATAAAAAATCAAGCTCCTCCTTTTTAACATCCTGAATAGGTCATAGCATTATTTTGCAGTGACTGCATGTGGCTACCAGATTGTATATACAGTGCACGAATGTTACCAGATAGTGCTTGCGGGATAAAATATAAAAGCATTTGTATCAATTGATTATACCACAAAAAACACTGCACTTTCTTAAACGTATTATTTCCTAGGAATTTACGTTCGAGAAAATATAATTAACATATTTACATCATAGGACATCAGAAATTAATTAATAACCTATAATGATGTGTTCCATTTTTCTCAACATTGCGATCCTTTGGCAATAAATAATATGATCTGGTTGCAGTGGTGAACAAATGAAGCATAATAATGGTTTGTCATTTGTTTTCAAACAACGCCGTTTACATTAAATATATAAATATTTTAAATAACTATAGTTAAATAATGGTTTACGAGTAAAGAGCTTAATTTTATTCGTTAAATAGTCATAACAAATGCCACGAGTGATTTCAAAATTATCGATAAATTCACGACTCACGAAGTTATGATAATGTCGTTGCCTCAAACTGAGCGGCCCCAGGTTTGATTTCTGGTCAGGACAAGTTTCCTGGCGAAGTTTTTGTATCAAATTTGGACTATTTTATTCACCGTTGTGCTTTGAGATAACTTCATTGTCTCAGACGCAGAGGACCCGAGCGCGATTCCAAGCCAAGACAAATTTCCTAGTGAGGTTTTTCAAGGTTTGTCTTCACCTATAGGCCTAAGAGAAATGTGAGGAAACTTTAAGTTCCATATAGTCCCAAACACCACCTGGCCATAACAATCATCCATATCATAATCCCCTTGTTTTTCTATGAATGAATGGTATGTTTTGTCTTAAAATGTTCGTGATGTCTTGGAGGTGACCCTGGCATTAATCTGATCACTAATCTTGGGAAGCCCTTTCTGTCCTTGTGTGATCAAAAAAGTAGTGTGTGATCCAGAGTTGAATGATCAAGTTATTCTACAAGTTAGATTGTTTATTTACATCGAACAACTTATTATGCGATTCAGTATAACATAATCTAATTGTAAATAATTTTATCAACATTATAATTGGTTGAGTGTGTATTAAATATAATTATTTGTAAAATAAAGTAAGTTAAAATACCTTCTTAGGTAAAATCCGTCGTCCTAAATTTTTAAAATATGTAATCATTATGCCTGTAGGCCTTTCAGGACATCCGTCCCATCTTCAGCAGTTCATTCTTCGCTACAGCACCCAGTATGATATTTGATGCTGCTGGTCCTAATGTAGCTATGTCGTGACTAAAGCTTCTTCCTGACGATATCGTATAGTGGGTTGTTTGGTCTGGGAGTGCTTTCATTTATTAACAGCTTGTTATCTATTTCCTCGATAATTTCCAGGTCTTCCAATAGGTTGATTCTAGTTGGATTTCCCTCTTTGTGTACTATTGTAAGGGTGTCTTCTATTGAGAATTATTTGTTTTTGTATTTATTAAAAATCCTTTCCTGACTAGCCATGTCCGAGTAAGTCTCGGGGCATGTAAAAGTACATACAAAGGGCGAAGTTAAACTAAGGTAACGAAAGAAATTAACAAATACACTATTGTTGATACAGTAACTAATTAGTCCACCTATTGGGGTCTGAGAACGACGTTGGATCGGATGCAGCTGGGCCGGTTTCAGCCCGTACAGAAGTGATTGTTTCTCGTACAATCCCATTGTAACAATTTTACCTTATTTTTTTGCTCTTCAATAATAATAATTATAATAATAATAATAATAATAATAATAATAATAATAATAAAATGATAATAATAGTTATAATAATAAACTGTTATCCAAGTTATATTGATACGAAACGTGGTCTCTTACTTTAAGGGAGAAGAAAATATTACGAGTATTTAAGAATAATGTTATTTTTTGGATCAAAGAGACACGTACAGACAAACGAATGGAGAAGACTACCTAACAGTGAGCTATGTGATCTTTATGAGAAACCAGATATAATAAGAACAGTTAAATCTCGTTGACAGGCGATGGGCAGGACATACAGCACGAATGGGGAATTAAATAGGGGCATGGAAACTTATTGCAGGACAACCAAAGGGAAAGCGACTACTAGGTAGACGCAGAATGAGGTGGGAGAATAACAAACCATGATTTGAGGGAAGTATATTATACAATAATATATTATTAACCACGATTTAAGGGAGGAAAATTATACGTGAATGATTGGAAAACGTTCGCTCATAATAGGGATATATGTAGAGCTTACGTCCGCGCGACCATGAACTCCAGGTTCGAGAGTGCCAAAGAGTGAGTTAGCTAATAAAGTACCGATCATTTCAGACATGTGTGTGTGTGTGTGCGTGCGCGCGCGCGTGTGTGGATGGTTGTATCGTCTTAATGTTGTGACGTCTCGGAGAAGGCCTTGACATTGAGGTCATCACTCATTAAATGAGTCCCTCCATGTCCTTGTGTGGTCAGAAAAGTATGTGTGTGATCCATAGTTAAAATCTCTCTCCCGACAGCTCGTGCCACTGTAAGGCCCAGGTAACGTGTGACATGTAAAAAGTACCTATAAGGTCAGAGGTTAAACTGAGATAAAGAAAGAAAAGAAAGAAAAATGTCTGACATGAGCGTTAATTTTAATTGAATCGCATGTAAATGAAAAATATTAATGAAACTATTCATATTTACAAATTTGTCGTGATCATTTCGAACTCAGCGAATTCATGAGTCATGCATTTTGTAATCGTGCTAACAGATCTCCGAGTTGACTTGGCATTTTGGTGTTTCCTGGTACATTTGCAGTAAAGTGAAGCAACTGATGCGCGAAATGGCATGTAATTAAAATTCTTGTAAACGCATGCGCCGCGGTTTCACTCCTCAAAACCCAAACGAATTGTAGATGTTTGCTTGTTTTAATTGCCTCTTTTTTTTTCAAAGTATTTGTGTTAAAGAAACAATGTCTGGGTAAAATCCTGTCTTTCATTAAGCCTTTAAAGCTTAACAGTTAGATAAAAGCAGATTGACATCTCATTTAAAGCTTGTTAATTTGAGTCAATCGTGTTATGTAAGTGAATTTGTTTCCATCTTCACTCAAGTAAAAACACTTTTTTCTTATGAAATGTGACACTTCAAAAAAATATATACAATAAAAGTGTTATAACTTTGAAGGTAATGACAGAAATTTAGATAAACATACTAAAATACAACGATTCAATTATCTATGTGGCACAATTAAACGTACTTTATTGAATAAAACCAGAAAAGAAACTATTTTAAAATTTTATAAAGTATTGGCAGTTCCATCTCTTATCTATGGATGTGAAACCTGGACATTAACAAAGGCAGATAGTAGACAAATAGAGGCTGCAGAAATGAAGATGTTGAGAGCAATAGCAGGATACTAAAGGGCCGATAAAAAGAAAAACGAAGATATAAGAACAGAACTTAATATATTTAATCTCTGTGAAAGAAGAAAATACTATCAAAATACTTACCTTCAGCACGTATTACGAATGAATGAATAACGCATACAAAGAAGAATGTATAATTATAAACCAAAAGGAAGACGATTGTTGGGAAGACCATTGAAGATATGGGAGGACCAATTCGGCCTATAATGGAATCGGAACAGGCCATTGGGCTTAATCCTTGTTGTTGATGATGATGAACTTTGAAGGCTAAATTAGAAATTGCCATTGTTTCCTAAGACTTTAGAAGGATAGATTTAGCACTGATATCACATAAAAAATACATAAAACACCTGTGCCTGTCTTGGATATGAGGGCACCAGGGAACTGTGGGAAATGAACGTGCTAAACAATTAGCTAAATCCGCAGCATCTTCTGAGCTTCATTATTAATTTTCAAAGTGTCCAATATCCTACGTTAAAAAGAAACTGTTGGACTATATCATCACTGATTGGAATGAACATTGGACAAGTAGTAAAAATGATGCTGTGACTACAATACACCATAGACTAAATGCAAAACATTTTATTCCAAATTTCATTTTAACACAATTTATGACTGGCCACGGAAAATTTGGAAGTTATTTTAGGAGATTTAATATTAACCCAGACAGTGATGATAATTGTAAATGTCAAGAATCAATACAATCTGTAAAACATGTTTTATTTGATTGTCCTATATTCGAAATACGACGATTCTGGTTAAACTTACTTTTAAATGATGATGAGGCTTCTGTCTCAATGTGAGAAGTGATTTTTAAGAACCAAAATTATCATAAACATTTTATGAACTTCATAACAAATATTCACAACAATATGTAGTATTTTCTAAGAAACTTATAGACGATTTATGTAATTCGTAACACTCATTCAAAACCATAAGATAGTATTTCTGTTTTACAATGTATAGTATAATATTGTTATAATAAGGTACAACCATAACATGCCTTTGTGACGAAATAGGATTTCAAAATATTTGAAGATTCAATAATTAATAATAATAATAATAATAATAATAATAATAATAATAATAATAATAATAATATAATAATAATAATAATAATAATTATTATTATAATAATTATAATTATAATAATAATAATTATAATAATAATAATAATTATAATAATAATAATAATAAAAATAATAATGATAATAATAACAATAACAATAATAATAATAATAATAGCACTGATACCAATCTACAGTATATCTACTATTATAATGTCATTTCTTTCCTTGATGGCTCTTAATTTTTTCTCTATTAAAGAAGAAAGATCCTCGAGTTTTCCTCATTCGAAAAATTTAATTGAATTTTACCCGAAATAAATCTGAGAAATTCCAACCAAGAGATAAACGCGCTACCACAAATCATTAAGACCCACTTATACAAAGACATTTTTACATCTATTGTTATCATAATTGATTTCTGAATGTAGGGCCTACTCGAATTCCATCCCTTCTACCATGCATGCACCTGTCCTCAACATCATCATCATCATCATCATCATCTTAAGTCACCACAACTTCAACATTGAATGTTGTGGCCTTCTCAATAATTTTCCTCCAGACTCTTCTATTAGTCCGTCCGGCTGAATCATATTGAGACTTGAAAGCAAGGTTTGTTTTTACTGTGATAGAGAACTAACCCAACGCCAAACCCCCAATCTGGAGGGCCAGGTCCTTTGATTTCGGGGTCTCCATCCCCTAGACCAGTTGCTTTCATCACAGCTTAGAGACCAGTCTTCCCTTTAGAAATCCTCATCCGCCTTATGTGCCGTTCCGGACTCCTTCTCCGCAACATCCGCCGTCGGGTCCTCTTCTGGAGTACTTCTTTGTCTGATCCCTATCCCTAGACCTGTCCGACATGGGAGGCCCTACCAGTAACTATGTTCTAGGGGTCATAGGAAAACGCAAGTTGCACCACCACTTCAAGGTCATGTACTCCCGAGGTGTGGCTGTCCTTCACACTAAATCAAAATCCATGGATGCCCCGCATCGCCATTATGCTCGCCATCAGGTCTAAATAAAGAAGAGAAAGAAGAAGAAGAAGAAGCCTCAGGTCCTAAAGTTTGACTGGGATAGATGTTTTTTTGGAGCGTAAAAATACAGAGCATAGATTCTTTCAGAAAAGTAAAGACGTGGGTCCCACGTTGTAGGGTGTACGCGTAGGGTACTTGGTTAAAGAAATACCCTACAAGTCGGAAGTTTGAGGATCGAGACCTGTTGGGGTCAGGATTTTTAAACTGCCTTAAAATATTCTGGCGGCAACTTGACCCTGACGTCGACTCAGCCTCTAACGGAAATGAGTACCAGACTGTTCTCGAGGTAAAGGCGGCCGTCATGCAGGGCTAACAACCCGGCTGACACGTAGTTTCGATTGCCTAGGCAGATGAGAGCCTTAACCTCCTACCAACCCAATGGCCTCCTAAAGTCTGCAGTATGATGACTTTACTTTTTTTATCCTTGTTGTGGACTTACGACACGTAAAAGAACCTCAAGTCTCTGAGCAAAATTAGTGGCTCTTTCATGCCCAGATTTGTATTATGACGTTAAAGACTCAGCTGTTAAAGTGCACAGTTAAATAAAATACTATCAAGAAATGAAAATCACGGCCGCAGTTGGATTCACTTCTTTCATTCTAGTAAGTAGTTCTAAATGAGTTAATGATGAGAGTTAAAAATTAAATTGTACCTGTTGGTAGGTGCCGTCGCCCTCAACTTGTTAATATATTGTATATAAAATTAACTGGAGCGCTTTCGGAAGTTACCTTCCATCTTCTGCAGGTTGAGTTTCCGTTACTTGTTGTTGTGTACGGTGATGTATACTCCAACTGTTTGTAGCAGCAACTGACTTGTTTTTGACGATCTCGTATAATGGGTTTGACTGGGGTGCGTTCTCATTGAGAAGTGAGGTGTTGTTTGTTTCCTTTATAATTTCAAGGTCTTCAAATATATATTAACCCATTATACGAGATCGTCAAAAGCAAGTCAGTTGCTGCTACAAACAGTTTGAGTATACATCACCGAACACAACAACAAGTAATGGAAATTCAACCTGCAGAAAATGGAACGTAACTTCCGAAAGCGCTCCAGTTAATTTTATATACAATTATTAACAAGTTAGGACGACGGCACCTACCAACAGGTACAATTTAATTTTTAAGTTTCATCATTTGACTTCACCTCAACGGAATTTGATATGAATTTTACTAGTATTAAATGAGTTAAGTTCATTCCAGAAGTATGGTTGCGTATTCTACAGTATTGAAGAAAGCAATATTTCGCAGAAACATATATGTATGAGCATTCTCCCCCCCCCATACATCTAGTAAAGAAATTCGTTTTTATATTGCAATCAGTAACATTAAACTCCTATTTGAAAGGGGATGTCTCAAGCTATCGCCGAGTGGTTTAAGATAATATATACCTTGATGCAGAGCAACGAGTTATCCGCTGGTTTGAACGTCCATGGGGGAAGAAATTTTCTTCTGAAATTCCGGCTTGTATGGGGCAGATACCCACCAATCACGAAGAATTTGGGTGGCTACAATAAGTAGCGATTCCAGATTAAGAAAACTAGCTAACAGCTGGGAAAATCGACAACTTGACCAAATGTCACCTTTATACTGGCTGGATGATCGTTCATCTCTGTAAATGGCAAACGTGGATGTGATACAGCAGTCAGCTGATAGGCCTAGGGTCTTGTAGGTCTGTCACAACATGGACAAGGGAAGGGCAATAATGATACATTTCTCATATAACAAAAAAACCGGAGAATTCCTTACTGAATTGTTAATTACACCTGCAGTATTTTCGTTAAACAAAGAGTTATACATAATTTAGTCTTCTAATTGTTACGTACAAATGTGCGTGTGCATGTTCCAATGCCATCCACTACACTTTTTGTGCTTAATGTTCCGCTGGGCAGACGTTAATTTGGTATATTTTCAATTTAAACACCACTTCGGCAGACCTCTTTACTTGAGTGATGTACACTTACTCATATTGTGTAAAGAGGAGTATAGAAAAGAAGGATAATGACGACGGTTATATTTAATTACCTTCTTCAGTCTGGTATTAATCTATTCTATATTGTTTATTTTCTTTTCTCGTGTATTATTTTTTATTATTCATGTGCCAGAATTTATTTTACTATCTTGAAATTGACTCCTAAATGTATATATTTTGTTTTATCTCTCCCTTTAACTAAGACTTTGAGATATAGAATCTATAGTTTCAATTTTAAATTTGTACCTTCTAAAAGAGTCGTTCTCAACTATAACTCCTGTTATAAATGTTGTCACAGTTTTAAAATTCAAGGCCTTTCAAAGACATGCTTCATCCTCAGCAATTCTTATGGCCTTCTTCATTTTCTTCACGGTTTAGGCTTATTTACTAGCCTGTTCCGGCTCCAAATTTCTGCTCTTTCCATCGTTATCGGTTGAACAGTCCGGCTATATCTTTGGAGCTTATAAGTATTTTGAAGTGTCCCCTGAGTACGCTACTAACGTTCTGCAGGTTTAGTCCTTTGGAGGGGCTGCCTCCTTAAAGCCCTTGGACTTGCTTCCTTGTGTTTTACCCCCACAAGGAGGGTTGCCTCTTCCGCCTTCTGCCGTTGAGGTCTTCACTCTTGTTTCCCCGAGCTGGGTCTCTTATTTCATCCCCAGAGTTGGGTTGCACTTCTGCCATTTTCGCCGTTCAGATATTTCTATCTCCTCTGTGTCAGCCTTTGTGGTCTTCCGTGTTTGCAGCTTCCAATGTGGTCGTTGCTCCCACGTTGTGGATTATTCTTAGTTCCCTCTCCTCTTATCTAACCGCAAGCCAAGGCTTCCCGGTTATGATCGTCTGGGTCATTGATACTAAGCCTCCCTACCTCACCCAGGTGATAATCCACAGGGAGGAATTCTTATGTATATTTAATACAGAGGGCTTTGGTTATTGGGTGTGTTCTCATTTAACACATTTTTATTCTCTGCTTCCTTGATAATTTAAATCTCTTCCAGGATTATCAAGAAAGCATAAAATAAAAATATGCTAAATGAGAACACACTCAATAACCAAAACCCTCTGTATGAAATATACAAATAACTTCAGTACCATAAGAATTCCTGAGGATGAAAGCATGTCTTTGAAAGGCCTTGAAATTTAATAGAAGTTATTATAGTTGAGGACGACTGTTTTATAAAATTTTAAATTGAAATAATTTTAACCTCAACGGTGTTCAAAGAAGATTATTAAAAGTGTAGATTATGTAGCCTAATCCATTTGTATCATTTCTATAAGTGAATTGCACCCGAGTACGATCAATTGCTCAATCGGGTGTCAATACTTTATTCATGAATAAAACGTATTCTTATTATTATCATGTACCTAATTCCAGTCGAAAAGCAGCTAGGGGACAGCTTCGGATTAACATTCCCATACGACGGAGGAATCCCTATCAACAGTACAGATGCCTTCCTAACATTCGCAGTACGTTAGGTTTAAGAATTGAATGCACAATCTAGTAATTACACTGAGCAACAAAAAATAAACTTTTTTTTTGTCTCAGAAAGAAAAATATGTGATTCTGCTAGTATTTTATCTCCTGAATTCAAATATGGTATCGGTTTTTCTCCATCACGCAAGGTTTCCGAGAAACAGGAATTTATAATTTCAAACACTTTAATATTTTCTACATTCGTAAGTACACAATATTCGAACATTCGAACTCACCTAGAAAGCAAGAAATTACGATTTTCTGATATATTTCGCATGTGGAGCATCCCTCTTGATGGTCCAACAATAATCGGCCAGCATATCTCATTTCCACAGCTGAAATCTCCTGAGATAGCTCATTTGGTTTTATTTTACAATGGACAAATGGACGAAAAAACTTTTATTAAAAAATAATTATTTAAATCCATTAATTGAAATTGAAATTTAAAAAAACTGTGGGTGATGGAGAAATTCCGAATACATATTTGAAAACACGACAAAAAACTGCATTTAGTACAACTATTGGTAGTCATAAGAAAAAATCATGTTGACCAGTGTTATAATAGTTAGTAAAGTAATCTCACTACAGGCCTCGGGAGGCCCTTGGAGTAGTGGGAGGTTAAGGCTCCCACTTTTTCTAGACAATCGGCACTTGATGTCAGCCGGGTTGTCAGCCCTGCGTGACGGCCGCCTTTACCCCCAGAACAAGCGTCTGGTACTCATTTACGTTAGAGGCTGAGTCGACCCCAGTGCCATAGTGCCGCCAGAAGGTTTTGGTCAGTTTAAAAATCCTGACCCCACCGGGACTTGAACCCTCGACCTTCCAACTTGTAGCGCAGTGCCTTAACCACTACGCTACGGCGTGCAAGTTATAAGAGATAAATATATGTATCTGTAGAAAAGTAAAGCATGAGAAGATGAAGTTATTCCAAGAGATGTAGATAAAACTTAGAGCATCAATGCATGAAGTTGGTATCTGTTGCTCAAATTTCGGTTCAGATGTTAATTTTACTTTTTTGAGATATGTTTAGTGAGGAAAACAGGTAGCTAATCTCTAAGAAAAAGTTATCATGTGATTGGTACATTTCTAGAAATCACCGCAACTTAAATATTTGAAGAAAAAAACAATAAAATGGATGAATAACGATCTCCAGATTAGCAAGAAACAAGAGAATTGCATTTTATAGATTGGATGAGAAGAACAGATAGGACATTCACTTCATACCACAATCCTGGCATTTCAATTCTATTATCGAACTATTGTTCTTGCGCGTTCAAGGACGTCCGGTATCACATCTCAACATGTTAAGTATTTATTTTTTGCAACGTCTCACAAAACTCAACATTTTCAGGTCAACAATAAAAAAGTCTTAAATTAATTTAGTAAATAATAAATTAAAATTTAAGGACAAAGTCCGCTCATTTTTAACAAATATTGGAAGCTACACAAAGCATTAATGAAGTTTTATTCTAGAACTAAAATTTGTTTTGGATTTATTTATTAAATTATTTTATTTTTAAAAACTCTAACTTAAAAGGAACTCTTATCGCGACATAATATTAAAACATATATAGCTCATAAAATGTTACGAAACGAAATCATCTAAATTATAATATTGTCCTATATTGTACAGTATATACCCTACACACACACACACACACACATATTATATATATATATATATATATATATATTATTTAGTCCACCGCTGTGGTCTCGAGGTTGCGTGCTGCCTTGTCACGCAGCGGGCCCGGGTTCGATCCCCGGTCGGCATAGTTTTTCTGGGTGAGGTTTTTATCGGGGTTTTTCCTCACCTGTAAAAAAAATGTCAGGAAGGTTTAAGGCCCAAACGGTCCCCGAAAATCATCCAGCCATCATCATCATCCTTATCATTATCATCATCATCCTTCACCGAAGTTGAAAGGAACGGGAAGCTACCACACCGATGATTAATTATTAAAGTTGCAAAGTATAGCATGAAGATGCTATGATTGTAGTGAAGGACCTGCCCTCGGGCAGAATTACTCTGGATGGATATATGATTTATAGTGTTCTGCCATACGGCAGGTCTTTCACTGCAATCATAGCATTTTCATGCTATGCTAGAGAATTATACGTGTGGTAGCTTCCCGTTACTTTCCATACCGTGGATGATAATGCTGATTGCCAGATGATGTTCGTTTAGGCCTCAATACATTTCTCATACAGATGAAAAACCCCGAAAAAACCTCGCCCAGGAAGCTTGGCCCTACCGGGAATCGAACCCGGGCCCGCTGCGTGACAAGGCAGCACGTTACCTCGAGACCACAGCGGTGGGTTTACCCGTATATATATATATATATATATATATATATATATATATATATGTTTAGTGTTCTGCCCTGGGGCAAGTCTTTCACTGCAATCATAGCATTTCCACTAGGGAGTTATAGTTGTGGTAGCTTCCCGTTGCTTTCCGATGATGGTCCGATGATGGTCAGATGATGTTCGGAGACCTTTTGGGCCTCAAAGCTACGTGACATTTGAGTTACAGGTGAAGAAAACCCGTGGGATGAAAAAAAAAAAGCCTCACGCAGGAAGCTTGTTCCGCCCGGGAATCGAACCCGGGCCCGCTACGTGACAAAGTAGCACACTATCTCGAGGCCACAGCAATGTATTGATTTGTTTGAAATGTGTTTTGATAGGTAACAAAAGAAAAGTTTAAAATTAATCAACTAACCATCAACTGAAGTAAGTAGACTTACTGTGAAAAATCCTAAACTGGAATATAAAAAATACAAAAAAATGAGGAAGTAATGAAAAGAAGTATGAGTTTTGTCCTAAATTTGTTTAATTTCTAGTCCACTGATTTGGTCTGGAGGTTACGTCTCTGCCTAGTACACAGCGGGCCCGGGTTCAATCCCCGGTCGGAACAAGTATTATGGATGAGGATTTTTTTTCGGAATTTCTCCTGATCTTTAAGACAAATATCGGTAAACTTTAAAGATCAAATGGTCTGCGAGCATCAATCTGGCCAATGTAATCATATTGGCATTGTTTAGTACAAATTTATGAGTGAATAATGTGTCTTGTCTTAAATATTCGTGTTGTCTCATCCAGGGATGCCATCCATGTATTTGCTTAGTCAAAAAGTATGTATATATGTAGAATTTTTTAAATATAGAAAGTAAAGACGCATCCTGCAGATTTTTCGTAGCTTTGATCCAGAATTAAAAATACTCTCCGAACAATTCGTGTCCATGTATGGCTCGTTTGGCGTGGGGTATGTAAAAGTACATATAAAGGGACAGGTTAAACTAACGCAAAAGGAGAAAGATTAGGTGTAATTTTCCATATTGTTAGTGTAGTAGTTTATGATTTTTACAGTCACGCGACATTTGGATGGTTTTTTATCTATCAGAACCCTCTTTTTATAGTCTACAGAACATTTTATATGTCTAATACATCAATAATACATTTACCTGTAACAAGTAACCGGAGAACATACGTTCCTAATATAAAAAAACTCACCCAAAATTCCTGAACAAACTGTGGAAGTGGTCGATGGAGTACTGTACCAGCCAGTGTTCATTTTAATAATTAGAAACACATTCTCAATAACTACTAGATATATCATAGGAAGCTCTTCGTGTAGTCAGGAAATATTGCTTCTAATAAAACTACTGCCTTCTTTCAGCAAAACGATTGTGTCCTCCAAGAATACTTCCTTATACAGTATTCCACAATGAATAATAAAACGTAAGGCCTTAAGAATGTTAGAACACAGTATTTATTCAATACACAAGTGATCTTCTTGGTGATAAAATATTAAAAAATAATCAATTGAGTTGGTGTTTACTTGATGAAAATCCATACGTTTTATTTTTATTTAATTATTAAAAAATATATACAGTCAATATGCCCAATTCACCAATTAATGTTTTAAAATGGTCAACACGTTTCCACAGCCAAGCTGTCATTCTCAAGACTAGATACTGACTGAAGACAAAATTGATAATAAATAAATAAACAAATTCAGTTAAAAACAAACTACGTCACATGACGCAATCAATCACAAGTAAACAGTAAAACATAATAAAACTAATCATCTTTTCTTTCAATTAAAGAATAGAGGGCGCTGTACGGAATAGGGCCCTTGTCTTTATTCATGATTTTATCCTTATTTTTATACATTTCCAAATTTTCAAGGACGTCAAGGAATTTGAAATCAATGACCGAACGAATCAGCCTAAGGTTACTTTTATTGATAGCATGACCGTAATCAGAAATATGCTGGGCAACTCCAGATTTTTCAATTCTATTAAGTCTAAAATGGTCAATATGTTCGTTAAATCTAGTTAAAATGGATCTTCTGGTTTCTCCAACATATTTCATATCACAGTCATTGCATCCAATTTCATAAATACCGGATTTTTTAAACAATCGACTTTATCTTTATGGTTTCCAAGTACACTATTTAATGTCAAAGTGGAAGTAAAAATTAATTTAGTATCTAATCCTTTGAATATCTTGTTTAAACCTCTAGTTAAAGAGGTATCTATGATACACAAATGGAAAATGTATAAATATAAACACAGATATCAGGCAAGATACATGAATATGGCGAGGAAAGGATTACTAGAATTAGCACAGCGAGTTTGTGATAATGCTGTCTGCAACTTTCTAATAGACGGTCATTCATCACTTTATATGTTCCATGAGCTACATATTTTGTCGTATTCGGAACATAGCTTTTATTAGAATCGCTAAAACACAAATAGTGTGTTCAAACACACATCATTTTCACATTTATAATAGTTCAACATTCCATCATAACAGACATACCTATAACAGAGTTGTGTCAAGGATATGAAGAGAAACTTTGTCATATATAAACTTGGCTATTAAAAATAATTCACTCATTGGAACTATCGAACCTGTAGGTTCGTGACAGCGTGGACATAAGCTCTCCATACATCTCTATACTGAGCTAATGTTTTTTTCAATCATCCCCTGTACAATTTACTTCTCTCAAATCATGGTTAATGCTATTCTTCTACCTCATTCTTGGCCTACCTACTGGGTGCATTTCTTCTGGTCTACCTACAAGGAGTTTCCATACCCATCTTTCATTTCTCATCCATGCCACATGTCCTGCCCATCGCAGTCAACGATACTTAAACGTTCATATTACATCTAGTTTCTCCATTCACATGCCTGTTCATCTCTCTTTGGTCCAAAAAATGCTAGCACATTTAATAATAATAATAATAATAATAATAATAATAATAATAATAATAATAGCATTTATTCAACTGCATTATTCAACAACTCAGGTAGTTAGCATCGAAATTCAAAGTGGTCGTGAAATGACCAATACATTTTACTCACAGACCTTTATTTTAGATGTAAGTTCTTGTAAGTGCTCTAAATGTATGCAACGTAATATATAGCTTTACTTCCCTTCCGAAGGAATTTTACGGATTCAATAAATCCGTCGATTCAGGCAGCATATGAACCCGTGAACTTGAGAATCAGATGCGATGACGGTAACCATTCTAAATAGGTACCGACTATTCATATTTGATTAAATTGACATTATTATCATCACTGAATAAATTTAACATTTTTCCATTAGAAGAGGTAAATTACAAATATGCCTAATGATCTTCGAATTAAAAATAATGTCAATAATAATTGAATAGTTGACAACTTCAGTTAAACAGCTTACATTGTCCAACGGCACGTTATTGATCTACTTATAAAAATTGTATCTATATAATTGATTATCTGCTACAATCGAAAATGCAGGAGTTCTGAAGATTTTAAAACTACATCTGAATCACCTACAGGATGTACCAGAAATATGGCTATAATTGTAAGATTATTTGAAGGAAAAACATTACACCCGTAAATAGCAAGAGGCTGACATGCTAAAAATGGCAATCGAGGAAGAAATATAAGCTATTCCAATAGAAAATCATGTATCATGAAGCAATGAATGACTTTTGAATGAGATGCTAATTATAATACCTACTTGCACGTAAATAGTGATCAATTTAAGGCAATACCGTTACTTGGTAAATACTGAGCCGAACAACCTGCTGTAGGGGCAATGTTGCTGCAGTGACTTTAAGGATCGGGTGAGCGTGTTCAGATAGAATATACATTTTGAAAACATACTACTTACGTTATACAAAACAGTAAGACTGGAAGTGGCAGCTTGAAGGTAAGCGTTTATGGATTAATATATACGATTTCTTCCCTGCAGTTGTACTAGATCTCTCATCTGGTTCGTTTTCGTTCGTTCTACCCCCTACAGGGGGTTGTTCAACTCAGTATGTAACAATGTTGTAAATTGTTTTGTTTGATTTTAAGAATCTGAAGATTGTCTATCCTACGATCATGTAGGCCTAATACCCAGTAATGATATAATCACGACCAGTCAAGGCAAGAATATATTAGCACTCGATTTTGTCAAGTTTAGTTCCCATTTAAAATGTTAAGGAGTTATAATAAGCAAAGACTATAGAATTGAATTCTAGCCCTAAACAAACTTCCATTGTGTGATTTTCAGTAAGCCTATAGGCCTCTCTCTAAAGTAGTGGTGGTGATAAATATTTAAATGTCAATAAGTGGTTTACATTTGTTACATACTTAATTTTATTTCAAAGAATATGCGCACTCTTTGATATCGACTCAGAATGAATCCATCCATCCATAGTAATTCTGCCCGAGGGCAGGTCTTTCACTGCAATCATAGCATTTTCATGTTATGCTTTACAGCTCTGTCTATACTACGAGTAGTAACATTCAAGGTAAGTTTCCGTTGAGGTGTTAGTTCACAGTAATATAATGTACAGTTAAAAATTATAAAATAGTTACCTTGTAGGTCCATTTTCTCAACTTAGGTTGTTTTATAACTCTGTAGGCCTTTCGGGACTAGTCCCATCATCAGCAGAGTGCATTAGGTCCGTACTTGTTGACCCTTGTTGAAGCACTGACTTGGTTTATTTCTTAATTAAAACACACCCAGTCCACACAATCCTCTGTACAAAATACTCACAACCAAGTCAGTGCTTCAACAAGGGTCAACAAGTACGGACCTAATACACTCTCTGCGATGGTGGGACTAGTCCCGAAAGGCCTACAGAGTTATAAAACAACCTAAGTTGAGAAGACGGACCTACAAGGTAATTATTTTACAGTTTTTAACCGTACATTATATTACTGCTTACAGCTTTACTAGGGATTTATAGGCGTGGTAGCTTCCCGTTGCTTTCCACACAGGTGAAGGATGATGATAATAAGGATGATGATGATGGCCGGATGATTTTCGGGGACCTTTGGGCCCTAAGCTTCCTGACATTTGTCTTTCAGGTGAGAAAAAACCCCGAAAGAAACCTCACCCAAGAGCCTGTCACGGCCGGGAATCGAACCCGGGCCCGCTGCGTGACAAGGCAGCACTCTACCTCGATACCACAGCGGTGGATTCAGAAAGAAAATAGTACTAATAACAGTGGTATGCATGATTCTGAGGTTTTTCTGCAAAATATGTCTAACTTGCTAAATTTGATGTGCTGATTCCAAACTGTAATCCGTTTTTTTTCTAGCACGTACCTTTTTTTTTTTTACAATTCGCAATTATAATTGCATTATATTGTATAATGTGCATTATATTGTACCATGGAGCTAAGAAATACTAAGAATTTCATTGTTGAACTTAATATCTTTGACAATAATGACACCATCTGATCACTCTACAAGAAAAAAAAATGGAAGCAGAGAGATAGTCTCGTGACAGGAATGGAAAGTGTTATTCATGAGAATCTGTGGATCCGAAAAATGTTCTATTACCACCTTTGCACACAAAATTATGCCTAATGAAGCAATTTGTGAAGGCTTTAAACAAGGGTGGCAAATGCTATAAATACACATGCAAGAGGTTTCCTGGAATATCTGATGCTAAAGTTAAAGAGGGAATATTTGTTGGATCACAAATTAGGAAGTTGATTTCTGATACCTTATTTGAAGAACAAATTAGGAAGTTGATTTCTGATACCTTATTTGAAGAAATGATGACAGATACAAAAAACAGGCAAGGATTGGTTTTAGGAGTGTCATCAAAAACTTTCTAGGAAATTAAAAGGATCCAAATTACAAAAAAAAAAAAAATTAGAAAATGTGCTTGAGAAATTTCGAAGGTTGGGCTGCAATATGAGTGTTAAGAACATTTCCTACATTCTCATTTTGGACTTTTCCCCAGAAAACCTCGGCTGTGTCAGCGAGGAACAGAGTGAAAGATTACACCAGGACATAAAGAAATGGAAATACTTTACCAGGGAAAGTGGAATGTGAATATGGTAGCCGACTATTGCTGGTCACTAAAAAGAGATGTACCAAATTCTGTCCATGATAGGAACTCTAAAAAACATTAATTTCAAAGCAGCATGCAAAACAATGGGTTAATGTTCAAATTTAAGTGATTATTTAGAACAGAGGTGAAATATTAGGTGATTATGAAGATTTTGGTGCTGAGTGTTGTGGATTTATTAACTGATATTTGATAATATAACATAAAGCCAATAGAACAGAGTATAAAATAAGTATATTTTACTATTTCTTATATTGTGAAAAATTGGTACGTGATGAAGATAAACTAAATTCATATTCTGATTCAGCATAGTCAAATTAGGGACAGTGACATAATAGAATTAAACCCCAGACAAAAAGTTATATAGAATATATGGCTAAAAAATCTAAAAGAAGAATATGAAAAATGGGGACTTTATAGGGCCTATAAACATTGAGAAAACTAAATACGTGTGTATAGGAGAAGAAATGGAAAATATAAATTTCAACAATGCAGAAGAACTAAAACCTAGTATTGAATGCACTTATTTAGGAACAAAATTAGACCATTCAGGCGATAACACAGTGGAAATTAAAAATATAATCGCACAAACAAAACAAGCAATAAATGCTTTAAACTCTGTTTGGTGGAGCAAAAATCTTACAAAAAATAGAAAATTACAAATATATCAAACCATAATTCAGAGCATTTTAACATATGGTGCAGAAGTCTGGCAAATTCCTACCAGGGAAATGAAAACAATTTTAAGTACAGAAATGGATGTTTTAAGAAGATCAGCTGGGAAATCTAGAATAGATAGAATATGAAATAAAGAAATAAGAGAAATTATGGGTGTACAAGAGGAGCCGGACATCATAGACATTATAGAAAAGAAAAGATTGCAGTGGTATGGTCATGTCAAAAGAATGCCAGAGCAAAGATTGCCAAAAATTGTTATGGAGTGGATGCCAATGGAAAGGAGGAAGTGAGGAAGACCAAAGAAAACTTGGATAGAAGGGGTACAAGTAGCTATGAATAACAGAGGAATGGAGGAAGACCAATGGATGTACAGAGAGGAATGGCGTTTGGTTTCCGGAAGACGGCGGTAGCTGCCATGATGCCGGATGATGATGATGATGATGATGATAAAAAGTTAACATTCACATATCAGTGTAATAAGATATGGACGGCTCCGGGAGCGCAAGTGGTTAGTCACTCACCCACTACCTCTGCGTACCGAGTTCGCGTTCGGATCACCTTATGTGGATTCATAGTGAACGAATTGGAACCAGAACAGGTGTTTCTAGGGATTTTTCCCATTTTCCCCTGCAAACAACTTCATTCCACCACTTCTCCATACTCATCCATTCCGAAACATTTAATTTCATCTGCTTCTACGATAATGCAACAGCTTGTTTAGCCGGAATAAGTGTGTATTACATCCCCTAAAATAGGGACTTCATTTAATTTCATCTCTCGATCTGGCATTACGGCGGACAGGAGTAGAAAGTTTATTAGGGCATAAACACACACACACACACACACACACACACACACACACATACATTATATATATATATATATATATATATATATATCCATCCATAGTGATTCTGCCCGAGGGCAGGTCTTTCACTGTAATCATAGCATGTTTATGTTATGCTTGCAGCTTTACTAGGTGTGGTAGCTTCCCGTTGCTTTTCACACCGGTGAAGGATGATGATGAGATGATAATGGCCATATGATTTCGGGGACCGTTTGAGCCTTAAAGTTTTCCTGACATTTATCTTACAGGTGAGGAAAAACCCGAGATAAACCTCACCCAGAAAAACTGCCCGACCGGGGATCGATCCCGGGCCCGCTGCCTGACAAGGCAGCACGCTACCTCGAGACCACAGCGGTATATAGAGTTATAATTTAATAATATTTAATATATTTCAAGCTTATCTATGGGTTGTCTTTTTAACCATATATATATATATATATATATGTGTGTGTGTGTGTGTGTGTGTGTTTATATATCCCTCTCACTCACTTATCGATTTAGTGGTTATCCTGCACCCTTCTGAGAATGGCTTCCTTCGGAAAGGAAGTAAAATCATGATTCCTAAGCTGTAGAATTGCAGATACAAAATAATCAGAAGCTTTTGAGCAAAATTTCATAAAAGATTGGTAATAAATGTAGCACGGTAAAAAAGGGATTTCATCACATTCTAAGACATAACGTATAAACGCGCGACGCGAATGACCTTTGTTATTAATTACACTATTTTCATTCTCGCCAGAGGTTTCAAGGACGTATGAGTGGTTCGATATTCTCTGTTGGGTACCTCCTACTTCTTATAATATAATAATAATAATAATAATAATAATAATAATAATAATAATAATAATAATAATAATAATATTATTATTGATTGCAATTCTATCTAAAATTCTGATAAGACTCGCCTCAATTATCTTTAAATAATTTGAGATCGAGAATAATCTTCTCCCTTTGAATGTGGATTCAATCCGTGACAGTCACATGATGGTTCTATCAGAGAGTTGCTTTCATATCCTAATAAGATTACGCGGCTGCACGGAGTTGAGGGTGAGTGTGTTATATGGTGGGAGAACTGTGACTTAACCTTGAAACGTCTTGCGAAAATGAAAATACTATAGTATTGGCGAATAGATATTAGGCAACTTTCCAGAAAGCGTCTAGTTCAGCGTCCGTCTATATGAAATGTCATAAAGTAATGGCAAGTACCAACTATGCGAGCAGCGCGGATAAGACGATGGAAAACAGTGGGAGTGCGTGCTGTACCACTAAAACTCAGTGCTCACACATCTGTTTTTTTTTCTCTTGCTAGCTTGGCCTGAGTGATTACATTACAAGAAATTCTATTAAAGGTGACAGATCAAGCTGAATCGTTCCTTGTTACTAGTTCTGACGTAGCCATTTTCAAGATGGGTACTACTATATTAATCTTAAACTTAAACTCTAAGAATAATATTAATCCTAACGTTATCTTTGTTTGGTAATTTGCGGCAATCTAAAAACTCCTGGCGCGACAGGCCTACAAGGCCCTTAGCCTACCAGCCGGCTGCTGGCCTCACATCCACATGTGTCAATCACAGAGGTAGATGATAATCAGCCAGTGTAGGGGTGACATGTGGTGAGCATGTCGAGTCCCCCAGCCGTTATAACTGGTATTCTGAACCTGAGGTCGCTACTTATTGTAGCTACCCAAATGCATCACGATACTGGGTGGGCACCGGTCCCATACTGGCCGAAATACCATGAGAAAATTTCTTCCCCCATGGAGACTCGAACCAGCGCAAGTCCCGTAGCTCTGCGCCAAGGCTCCCTGCCTTAACCACTCGGCTACGGCGCGGGACTTTGCGGCAATCTACTCAGGACAAATTTCATAATTAATTAGGCCATTTCAGTGAACGATTTCGTTATGTACTGTTTCGTGAATTTTCGTGCACTATTATTTCCAAGATGGATACTTTACGTATAAACATATCGGTCTTAAATTTAAAAATGTTAACCAAACAACTCACACTAAACTTATGTTTGTCCCTACTGTTTAATATAGGTTATTAATTTCATCATATTTAGGTTAGATTTAAATAAATTAACACGAACGATTCTAAACTATTCATTAAAGTGAACTATATTTAGAGGCAATAAAGACATCAGATGATAGTATTAAAATAAATGGTTTGTATGCGGATACAAAAAGGAAGGCCGAGTTAAGCAAAGAGTGGAGAATGCCGAGCTTGCAGTAAAAGACCTGCTCTTGTATGTATATATATAACTAGTTGGAGCAGCGTAATCTCACCTTCCAGGCGCCCGAACACCTTAGGCGTAAGTTACAATATGCCAATGACAGGTGAGAATACAAAAAATGTCGAAATGACAAACTGGTGGTAATGAATAAAAAAATTAATTCTGAACGGATTCTCGCAGACTACTCTTTAATCTTTTTCTGTAGCATAGGATATTTTAGGTAAGGTTTTGGTTATAGTTTAGGGCTACTTCTTTATCTTGGATTTGAAAAGTAACACGAATCACTAACGTTATATAGGAATCGTTACTACGTTGTTCATCCAACTGAAATATCTTAAACGAAATTGATACTCTTTTGGGAAATTACCACATTAATAAAAAAAACTCCAAGCGCGACAGGCCTAGAAGGTCCTGGACCTACCAGCCGGTTGCTGGCCTCACATACACATGTATTAATCACAGAGGTAGACGATCATCTAGCCAGTGTTGTCAGCATGTCGGGTCCCTCAGCCGTTATAGCTGATCTTCTGAACCTGGAGTCGCTACTTATTGTAGCTACCCAAATGCCTCACGATGCTGGGTGGGCACCTTACCAAATTAATTCCGATTGAGGGTCTTTCCACTTTTTCAGCGGTTGCCTTTTACCAGCCGGCTGCTGGCCCTTCACATCCACATGTGTCAATAACAGAGGTAGATGATCAACAGCCAGTGTAGGGGTGACATGTGGTTAGCATATCGAGTCCCCCAGCCGTTATAGCTGGTTCCTCAACCTGGAGCCGCTACTTATTGTAGCTACCCAATTGCCTCACGATGCTGGGTGGGCACCGGTCCCATACTGGCCGAAATACCATGAGAAAATTTCTTCCCCCATGGAGACTCGAACCAGCGCAAGTCCCGTAGCTCTGCGCCAAGGCTTCCTACCTTAACCGCTCGGCTACGGCGCGGGACACCAAATTAGTACTATTAGTAATATTACCAGCACTTCCCTCTCCATATCTTTCTTGCTGTATTTTGACTTCCAAAGTTTATATAAAAGTAGATACATTTAAAACTAGATATGGTTAATTATATATAATCTTACCTCTTTAAGACCGTCCAATCGTCCCAAAGATTTCGATCCCTGGAGCGGAGCGAATCCTCTGTGTTCGTTATATGTATTGTTGTTTATCCCAGGTTCAGTGTTATTCAAATTCCTCGCGGCTCTTATTTTGTTCTTTCTTTTGTCCAAAAGATGGCGACTCGTACGACCGAATTTCTTGGTGGTATCTATTTCATCTAATTCTGGATCTGACTGTACCTCCCGATATTCCTCCTTGTGGCGCCCTAAAGGAGGCCGCCTGGGACCTCTTGTAGGACTCTTGTATCTACGACGTGAAGCTTTCGGCGAACTCACGGGACTAGTTACTGGTGAACCCAAAGGGCTCAGCGATTGAAGACGCTGAACTAAACTTCCAAACATGTTTATGCATGAAGTTTCTATGAATCAACTTTTTATTCTCTAATCATATTGAATCATAACAAATTTTCATATTTTAACATGAAATTATGAGTATCAAATACTTCCAAGCACTTCTTTCATATAAATTTTGAAACGTTTATTAAAATCTCCGTCAAAAAGAACAGGTAAATTTCACACTTCACACAATCAAATATTAAGTTTGCAATCACAAAAATTACACTGCCACTTCTATCAATTATGTAATTGTACAATGAATTTATTTCCGTTTTGTCACTATTAAATTTCTAATTTCTTAATGAAAAATTATGTAATTTTCACATTATGAGGCAAATAGGGCCTATGGTTCTGTTTATTTAAATGATATCAGTAAAAGTTTAATGCACTTCCAGATAAACTTCTAATATTAATTCACAAACCAATCACTTAATTTATGTACTGTTAACTGGCGAAAAACCTGTTTGACACAAATCCCAACCTGTTCTCGATTATTTTCGAACTTTGCACTACTCAAGTGTATACACTCGAAGCGTTTAATTCTCCAAACTTTTTATACGTTATTTTTGTATGCCTTAAAAAAGAAAACAAAACTTAACCATGTATAAAATAACGAATACCTTAAACTGCATAGCATGAAGGAAATATATAAATATATTATTTAGTTGAAACTTTATTAATGCTTGGAAATCTACCAGACCGAATCATCTACGGTGAAAACAATGTGACCCATAATAGTAGGTCAACCACAAACACAATATTATCATATAGTATTTACACGTTATTTTTCCGTAAATGATTAAATATATATGAATAATTCGCACTCGCTTTTTAGTTTAAGATCCGGTGCAATTTATAATATCCACGTGTCTTCCCTTATGTTGGTATTTAGTTCTAAACACGAAAAAAACACTTAAACAAATGTTAGTTTATGTGAGAAGTGTCATTTGGAATGTATATTAAACACTTTAACACTCTTTATATAAAAAACACCACACGTTTTTTAAACACAAAACACGTCTCGAAAAGCTGTCATGGCGGAAAGCTGTCTATATACCGCCTAAGTCTCGCTGCAACTGACTGCTAAAACTAGTTACTTGGCCGGCTTCACCTATCCCGTCTCCCCCTCTCTTCGCCAACATTCTGACTCGTATATAAAAAACAAAACCTCATGTTCGGCAGAGTTCGGGAGGTGCACGATCATCATCCGTACAGGTATCCAAGGTATGTCCGGCTGATGGGACATACCCTAAGCGCGGGGTGAACCAAAACAACCAGGTGGTTGAAAAATCGTTGTTACATCTTTGCTCTCTATCTCTAAGATGAGATCTCTTGAACTTAAGTGCAGTGGGTTTTAGGGCTTAACGTGTATGGACAAAACCCCGTAACACGATACAAGAAAATAATGAGAGAACTCTAGGAATTTCTACACATTAACAATCTACACTATATCTTAGATTTTATCATGTTTAGATCTATTCAGAGAAGAATTTATTTAGATGCTGTCAAAAGTTTTACTTAATACTTGAATGAACTGCAACATTATCAGAAAGGAATTTACTATATGCAGAGCTCTTAGAAATCTAATTTAATGGAAATCTATTTGGTATCTATTTCTATACATCTTTATTTCACTAAACGACATAAACATTTCTAATAGTGCTGGGCAAACGTAATATAATTCTCATAATTACAGAAACAGTTGGTTTATACGCTAACGTATGAGATTTGTATTTGGGAGGTCTCGACTTCAAACCCCGGTGTCAACCAACCTGACAGACCTTCTTCAGTAGTTTTACAGCTGCTCGTGTCATCACAAAAGCATCATCTTTATAATGTTACTCTTGATTTTTGTCACCACTTTCTTTCTATTAGTCATTATTATTATTATTATTATTATTATTATTATTATTATTATTATTATTATTATTACTATTATTATTATTAGGATTTTTATATCTCTCTTCATCATAGTTATCATTAACTTCTTCAAAATTGTCTTATTTTTTTATCCATCATCATAATAGTCATCTTCATACTTTTTTTGTATATAATCGTTCTCTTCATCTTCATCGTCACCATTACTTCCTTCTTTTTCTACATTTAAGTATTACTACAATCAAAATGTTACGGTCTTAGTTACATATGTTTGGTTCTATAAGAATGGAAGAAGCTTTATAATGAACAAATCCATAATTTATATACATACATACATAGTGTTCTGCCCAAGAGCAGGTCTTTCACTGCAAACTCAGCACTCTGCACTCTTTCCTTAACTCAGCTTTCCTTTTTGTATCCGCAAACAAACCATTTATTTTAATATTATCTATCATCTGATGTCTTTTTCTGCCTCTTTCTTTCCGTTGACCATTCCTTCCAGGGCATCCGCCAGCAGGTAGTTTCTTCTAAGCCAGTGGCCAATCCAATTTATTTTCCTCTTCTTTATGAGTTCCAGCATTGTTCTTCCTTCATCCTTTCTGTCTTGCACAACTCCATTTTTTATTTTGTTTGTTCATTTTACACGTTCCATCCTTCTCCACATCCACACCTCAAAAGCTTCCAGTCGCTTTTCCTCATTCCGTCGCAATGTCCAAGACTCTGCACATACAATGCTACACTCCACACAAAGCACTTCACTAGTCTCTTCCGTAATTATTTTGCCAAAGGTCCACAAAAAATGCTTCTCTTCTTGTTAAAAGCTTCTTTTGCCATTGCTATCCTCTGCTTTACTTCTTGACCGCAGTTGATGTTACTACTGATAGTACAACCCAAGTATTTGAAGCTTCCACTTGTTCAATGGCCTCATTTTTAATCCTCATGTTTATCTTCCTTGGGTTCCTTCCTATAACCATGGCCTTCGTCTTATTTACATTTATCTTCATCCCATAATCCTCGCACTTACGATGTATATCGCTGTCCTAATATTATGATGGTTTTAAGTCTTAAGACATTTAGATGGAGAGGTTGTGTAGCTCGAATGGGCGATCGTAGAAAATGCTTTCAATGTTCTTTTATTGACAACCCCTTTAGCAATTGTTTCGATTTTTTCTCACCTGTAAGACAAATATCGGGAAACTTTAAGCCTAAAATAGTCAACGTACCCCTTTAATCATCATTATCACCCTATCATATTCGCTTGAGTCCCTTGTCTTTAATGTTCGTGTTGTCTCGGAGATGGGCCTGATATTGTGCTTATCATTCATATTGGGAAGTCCTCCATGTCTTTGTGTGATCAAAAAAGTATGTAAATCACCCAGCGTTTAAAAGTCCTCTCCTGACAAGTTGTATGCCTGAAAAACAGAAGCGTGTGGGACACGTAAAGGTACAATTACAAAGAGTGGGGTTAAACTAAGGAAGAAGAAAAAAAACTCTTAGGGAAGAAACCATTAGAAATATCCAGGAGTAGTTGGTAGCATAAATATTCTGATGATCTTAGTGAAGTGAATATCGTAGATACGGGGTGAATTCAATTGGCTGAAAGCAGGGACCACAAGAACCCTTAGTGAATGCGTCATTGAAGCGACAGCTTTAATAAGTCATAAAATTAATTACTTAAATTAATGAATTCAGTTCTCTAATTTTTACTACGTATTCTACTTACATTAGTGCATTCTTGTCCGTCTATACCCGTACAAACCCACCTGGAGCAAGAGTGCTCCCTTGTGAGGGTTATGAATCAAAATAATTTAGTTAAACTTATTTCCCTACAGATGCCAGCGAGTGACAAGTGGATATCTATCCGCTCAGAGACATCTAGTAGGGTACTAAGGTATTACTTGGATGGGAAGGTCGATTAAATTTTGATCACAGACTCTAATTTACGCTTTAGGTTCTTTTACTAGCCTGAAAATATACAGA
The DNA here is from genome assembly GCA_030220185.1 of Diploptera punctata. Classification (NCBI taxonomy): domain Eukaryota; kingdom Metazoa; phylum Arthropoda; class Insecta; order Blattodea; family Blaberidae; genus Diploptera; species Diploptera punctata. The sequence continues at coordinate 899,441 of JASPKZ010009375.1, read as the reverse complement.
ACTGAAGACCCACAGCTGAAGTCCCTCGCGCAGGACTTGTTCCTTGGTTTTTTCCATGGGTCCCAGCGAGGTTTGAATCTGCGATCCTTGGGACCAGAGGCAAGGAACATAACCCCTAGACTACCGAGACCGACCAGTACATTTTTAGATATATTTTAAAAAGTAAAAAAATAAATGTCCCGGCCGTAGCCGAGTGGTTAAGACAAGATTCCTTGGCGCAGAGCTACGGATCGTGCGCTGGTTCGAGCCCCCTTGGGGAAGAAATTTTCTCATGGAATTTCGGCCAGTATGACACCGGTGCCCACCCAAGCATCGTGAGGCATTTGGGCAGCTACAATAAGTAGCGGCTCCAGATTGAGAAAACCAGCTATAAAGCGGGGGGACCTGACATGCTGACCACATGTCACCCCTACACTGGCTAGATGATAGTCTATCTCTGTGATTAACATATGTGGATGTGAGGCCAGCATCTGGCGGGTAGGCGAAGGGGTTTCTAGGCCTGTAGCGCTTGGAGATAAAAAAAATAAATATTCCGTTTATAGCTTAAAATTGCTGATTTTAAAATCCATCTCTTACTTTAAAATCAGTAGTAAATGTTAATTTGTCTCAAGTTTGTTTTTCTTTTGGAAAATATTCTCTAACAAAACATGTATTCCTAGACATGAAAAGGAAGTGGCAGCTGCGGGACTCAAAATCAACAACGCCGCTCCCTCTGCAGGAATATGGGTTAATTCGATCACACTAGGAAGCTTGTAGAATAAAGGTTCTAGAAGTACAGTTAAGTCTACATAAAAATACAGGAGAAACCTCAATGACACATTAAGTCAACTGTTCCCATGCACATTATAATATGTTCTTCTTCTTCTTTACTTCACGGGCTAGGCAAATGCCTGTTCCACCTCACAGTTGTTCTGTCCATCTTTTCACTGGCCTTCCTACATTCCTTGAACCTCTTGGTTTGTATTAAATGCTGCTTTTGGTAATATTGTTATGTTCATTCTTTCTACATGTCTAAACCATTTTTCTCTATATCCTTTGATTTAATCATTTAATGGATACATATTAAACTCTGTTCTTATATCTTCATTCTTTAACCGATTCATTCTTGTGCAGCCCTTTGTTCTTCTAAGGAAGTTCATTTTTACACTTTGTATTCTACTTTGTAATTTTGAGGTCATTACCCAAGGTATAATATGTTAATGTTGTATATCTCACCAACAAAATTGTAAAATTCCTTGTACCTGCAATATTAAAAATTATCAGTTATTCGCCTCTATGGAACCAGAAGTTATGAAAATGTGCCTGACAAATAACATTTTACATGGACATCTACGACATAATAATAATAATAATAATAATAATAATAATAATAATAATAATAATAATAATAATAATAATAATAATAATAATCTCTATCTTCGGGTTTTTACAGCTGCTGCCGTCTTCCCGTGCCAAACCTCCAAAGCCTACGGTCTTGGGCATCTTCGATGCTTAGCCCTCTAGCTTGCATTATTGTCTTCATGTTTTCCTTCCATGTTAACTTTGGTCTCCCTCTTTTCTTATTTCTGTTTGGATGCCATTCATATAGTTGCTTCGGCCATCGCTCATCTTCCATTCTTAAAACATGTCCTAACCACTTTAATTCCTTCTCCTCAATTCTTTCAATTATGCTTTCTTCTGCTTCCATTATGTTTCTAATTTCCTTATTTGTGACATGTTCTAATTTAGACTTCCTGGCACTTCTGCGTAAATAATGCATTTCTAGAGTTATTAGTCTATTATTGTAGTACTTACTGATTGTCCATACCTCACTTCCATACATTGCAATAGATTTCACCAATGTTTTACCAATATATTTTTTTGTGTCTTTCCAAATATGTTTATCCCACCATATGGAATTTAAATGTCATTATTTTGCTACTCAATATTAATAATAATAATAATAATAATAATAATAATAATAATAATAATAATAATAATAATAATAATATAAATATGATAAATTATACGAGAAACACCAATTAATATATAGCCTATAACTTACACTGGGTAATAATGAAGTCGAGGTTAGAGCAAATATAAATTTAGATTTCTTTTAATATATGCCAATGTCCGGCATAGTGTTTATGTCTAGTGAGAGTTAGATTGTCCAGACCAGAGATACAACATTAACTTTCCAATAGGTTGACATGTGCAGGTGCCCTGATATTCGGTGAAGTATGACTTGACAGCATAATAATTTTATTTTATTAGAGAAGTTATATTTATCTTTATTTTTTGGAAAGAATAATTACTAGCAGACAGTTTTTATAACTTACAAAAAAAACTGGTACTAAAATACTCCACCAAAAGAAAAAATATATTTAGAATATTGTCAAAAGTGATAATATTTGAAATGATCTTCTTCTTCTTCTTCACTTCACGGGCTAGGCAAATTGCGTGTTCCGCCTAACAGTTGTACTGTCCATCTTTTCACTAGCCTTCCTACATTCCTTGAACCTCTTGGCTTGTAGTTGAATGCTGCTCTCGGTAATCTTGATATATTCATTCTTTCCACGTGTATATTCATTCTTTCTCTCTATATTCTCTGATTTTCTCATCCAATGGATATATATTTAACTCTGTTCTAATATCTTCATTCCTTATTCGATCCAATCTTGTACAGCCTTTTGTTCTTCTAAGGAAGTTCATTTCTGCGCTTTGTATTCTACTTTGCAATATTTTGGTCATTACCAAAGTTTCGCTCCCATAAAGTAATGCAGGAACTGCCAATGTTTTATAAAACTTCAATCTAGCATCTCTTCTTGTTTTATTGTTTAATGTTTTATGTATAGTTCCGCACATCATTTGAAATTATATTAACCTTAATTGGGGGCACGCCGTAGCGTCGATACAAGCAGAAAGTACCGTGTGGGTCAGGATTTATTTTAAACAGGCCTAAACCTCCTGGCTGCACCGTGGATCGACTCAGCCTCTAACGGAAATGAGTACTAGATTATGTTCTAGGGGTAAAGGCGATAGTCATGCAGATGTGACAACCCGGCTGACATCTCGTGCCGAATGTCTAAAAACGTGGGAATCTTAACCTCCTACTATCCCAAGAGCCTCCTGAGGCCGTAGTAGGAAAACTTTATCTTATTACCATACATTAGTTGTCCACCGCTGTGGTCTCGAGGTAGCGTGCTGCCTTGTCACGCAGTGGGACCGGGTTCGATCCCCGGTTGGGGAAGTTTTTCTGGGTGAGGTTTTTATCGGGGTTTTACCTCACCTGTAAGACATATGTCAGGAAAACTTTAAGGCCCAAACGGTCCCCGGAATCATACGGCCATCATCACTTTCGTCATCCTTACCATTATCATCATCATCCTTCACCGGTGTGGAAAGCAACGGGAAACTACCACACCTACAATTCCCTAGTAAAGCTGCAAGCATAGCATGAAAATGCTATGATTGCAGTGAAGGACCTGCCCTCGGGCAGAATTACTATGGATGGAATAATTAGTTATAACTAGAGCAAGGCAATTAATGATTTTACATCTTTTTCATATTAAGGTTGAAACATTGCTTGCATATATGAAAATGTACGGCATTGAAAAACGGATTATTTAATAGCAATTTGTTAGGGTATTTTTTTGCATTTTCATAACTTTTTTAGGGATAGGTCATTTTTTGTCAATTTTTAGGTCATTTTGAGCATTTTTTACACTTTACGGAAGGCTGTGACATTATTTGAATTTGATTTTTATTATAATTCAGTATTTTTCCTTGTCAATACAATTTCTTGGAATTAAGTAGTTGTTTTGCTAACTACTACTCCTATTTTTCAAGGTATGTGCATAATGATCTTGCCCACTTCTAGGAATTTTATTCAATTTCTTAGAGCTTATGCTAGCTTCTACCCTTATTCTGATTGTTAACTACAATTAAAAATTGCTGTAAAAGTGCACTGTGTAATTGAAATAGATTTTCTGCAATAAAAGGTACTGTAATATGTATTTTTAAATACTTTTCTTTTAATATTTTGATGTAGAGTTAAATTTTATGTAATTCAGTATTCAAGTGAGTACTTAATCTAATAAATAGTATTTTTTATTGGTAATTCTTAACTTTTTATTCGTAATCTTTTTATTTTTTCGGCCATTTTTTGCATTTTTAGGTCATAAATGAATTTTTTATTTTGCGTTTTTCACCAATTTATAGGTCATTAAATGCCTTGTCCTAGTTCTAATAATTTAATCTAAAATGTTGGAAGTATTATCAAGGGAAAGTTAAAGATATCTGGAAATATACATTTTTTATGTAAGGAACATCTACTCTGTATGAAATACATAGTGTTATTTCATGACAGCAGGTGTGGCACTAAGAGAACAGCAACCTTTAATTAGAAAGATAAAGGTAAATGGTCCCACTATTGGATTTATAAAACCCTTGGGGTAGTAGGAGGTAAAGACACTCATCTTTCTAAACAATCGGTACGATAAGTCAGTCATAAGGTGTTAAATATAAAATTGGTACCTGGTAAGTCAGTCGTCCTCAACTAAATTATTAAATAGTTCCAATATGGAGGCCTTTCAAAATCAATGTTTCATCTTCCGCATTTTAACTGGTATACTGTGACTATAGTCTTTACTCCAATACCATGCAGCCGCCAGAGAAATTAGCAATTGTAATTATTATTGAATCAACTAGTGAATAATTCCTCGCTTGATTGTCTGAAATCTTTTCTATGTTATTTTTAGCGCTTCAACACATTTAGTCATATATCTAAGATATTTAAGTCACATCAGTAGACTAGGCAATGTCTATTGTTGTGTGTATTCATGAGTAGGGCTTGTTTATTTCTATCTACTAGTCTTTATAATTCGGTGCAATTCAACCATACATGATTAATACTATCATGAAACCGAATTATTAAAAGGTTAGAAAAGTGCATTAGGCCCTAGATATTTGGAGAATGCAAGCTATCACGGCCGGTAGTCACTACTGTGTATTAAAAGATTCCGGGCTATAGGGCTATGGTCCATAACTAGTGATTCTCCCAGACATTTCTCCCTCGGCAACGAAAAACATCTTCAGTGGCGAGTTCTTTTTGGTGGAGTTCTCTGGTCGACCAGGAAACACAACCTAGAAAAACTCACCACTGAAGGTCCCTTCCATAGTCGAGGGAGAAAAGTCTCGGAGAAACACTAATTATGGACCACGGCCCTATAGCCCGGAATCTTTTAATATTATAATATATATTTGATCAGAACATATCGGCCCAGAAAAAGAAGAACAAAAAATTAGCAATAGGTGCAACACTCAATAAACTTAAATCATATGATAGAACGATGTTAAACCCAACGGTTGCTGGCTGTTGGCCTTACATTCACATATGTTAATCACAGATGTAGACGAGCATCTAGCCAGTGTAGGGGTGACATCCATCCATAGTAATTATGCCCGAAGGCAGGTCTTTCACTGCAATCATAGCATTTTCATGATATGTTTTGCAGCTTTACTAGGGAATTTTAGGTGTGGTAGCTTCCCGTTGCTTTCCACACCGATGAAGGATGATGATGATGATAAAATGAATATGAATGATGATGATTGCGATGCCCATATGATTTCGGGAACCGTTTGGGCCTTAAAGTTTTCCTGATATTTGTCTTACAGGTGAGGAAAAACCCCGATAAAACCTCACCCAGAAAAACTGTCTCGAGCGGGGATTGAATCCGGGCCCGCTGCGTGACAAGGCAGTACGCTACCTCGAGACCACAGCGGTGGACAGGGGTGACATATGGTCAGTATGTCGGGTTCCCCAGCTGTTATAGCTGGTCTTCTCACCTGTAGTCGCTACTTATTGTAGCTACCCAAATGCTGACAATGCTGGGTGGGCACCGGTCCCATATTGGCCGAAATTCCATGAGAACATTTCTTCCCCCATGGGGACTCGCACCAGCGCAAGTCCCGTAGCTCTGCGCCAAGGCTTCTTGCCTTATCCATTCGGCTACGGCGCGGGACCAACTGAGTCTAGACTGAGAAAAATTGACAGAAATGTCAGTCTTTTACAACATTTTTGGCATCTTATTTCTTACCTATGCTTATCGTTTTTCTTTCATGGACATCTTAAACATCGTTGTTTGTTATCAAATTAAGTGGCCAAAATTCGCAGTTTAATTCCATAATCCATTACAATACGCAAGTTTTGTTGTAAATGTAGTCATACTTGAATTATCCTAATATTATAATGCCCTTGTATGAAAACAAGAAGGAAACGCCTAGTAGATAGGTCAATTATGAGGTGGAAAAATTAACCATGATTTAAGAGAAGTGAATTTTTCAAGGAATAATTGAAAACTATTAACTCAGGATAGGAATCCATGGAAAGATTATGTCACCGCAGCCATGACTTCCGCGTTTGATAGTGCCAGTGACATTTACAGTAGTTGTTAACAATTTACGGTTTCCAATTAACTTACAGAGCACCATATAGGCATGTAGGATTATTTTCTTATTTACTATTAGGACATTTAAAAATCGGGGTCTCCCCAGGTAGAGAGGACGTATAACTTCACAGACATCAGAGTATATAATAAAAATCACGATGTGTTCATTGTACTAAAAACTATTATAAATAATAGCAGATAAAAATAGAGATACATAGGCAATTCAGTGGGAAATACAAAACTTCTCGATAAATTCATTAAAACGAAGTGAAGTAAAGTGATTGTAAAATTCTTCGAAATATTCATAGAATATGATTATAGTTTCTCTTTCCAAGAGTTGCCAAATAAATACAGCCCATCGATAAGTTTAAAATATAACTTTAAAATACCTACATTTTAATTTTAAATTTGTATGTAATTTAGAAATATATGGAACACATACAGTTAGGTACCAGGAATATGTAAAAGGGAGAAGACGTGTTAAGTCAAATTAATTTTTGGCTTCAGAATGTTAAAAAAAATCCATGGAAAATTTAGAGCAACACACAGGTTAGGAATGTTTAGAGGAATCTTGTAAAAGATTGAATCAGTTCCGTGAAAGTTTGTAAATTATTGTATTCAGTTTGAAGAGAAATCTTTGTAAGATGAATGATCTCTTATTAAACACAGTTAGACGCCGGTAACCTGATTGGAAGACAACTAAAATTATCACGTAATTAATGCTGCCACTTTTTTTAAATTCTTTCAAATACAAGTTATTTTGATCTATGTTTCATGAGCCAGAAACAATTTACCTGCAATATATTTTCAAAATGATCAAATTAGAGACAGCGTTTGAAAGTTTTCGCTTTTAATGTAAATAAAAGTTGTACGTATATTACTGTGCTTGTTGCTTTTTGCTAATAATTTCATATTCTACAATTGTTATGCCTTAATTAATATATTAATCTTAAAATGTAAATTTTCACAAATTATCATTGTTCTGATATTGATAGGCTATAAGTCAAGGAGATTAAGATGGGCAGGTAATATAGCTCGAATGGAAAACAGCAGTTTGAAAATGTTTATAGAAAAAATAGCAGTAGGAAGACGGAGGACAGTATTTGGATGGATCTTAGATATAGGCCTACTTGTTATCAGAGATATGAATTTGGATTCAGTTCGTTGATGATAGTGGAGGACCTCTGTAAATGAGGCAATAAACCTAAAAATTCCACAAGCTAGATTTATATTAAGTAAAGTAATCCCACTACAGGCCTCAGGAGGCCTTTGGAGTAGTAGGAGGTTAAAGCTCTCACTTTTTCCGGACAATCGGCACTTGATGTCAGCCGGGTTGTCAGCCCTGCGTGACGGCTGCCTTTACCCCAGAACAAGCGTCTGGTACTCATTTAAGTTACAGGCTGAGTTGACCCCAGGGTCATAGTGCCTCCAAGGGTTTGGGTCAGTTTAAAAATCATGACCCACCGGGACTTGAACCCTCGACCTTCCGGCTTGTAGCGCAGTGCCTTAACCACTACGCTACAGCGTGCCCCCAGAGTTATATTACTTATTGTATTCTATAGTATTCTGCCGGGTCTTTTACTGCAATCATAGCATTTTCATGCTATGCTTTGCAGCTTTATTGGGAAATTATAGGTGTGGTAGCTTCCCGTTGTTTTCCACACCGGTGAATGATGGTGATGGCAATGATAATGATGATAGCCGGATGATTTTCAGGGACCGTTGGGCTCTAAGCGTCCTGCATTTCTCTCACCGGTGAGGAAAAACCCTGAAAAAAACCTCATCTAGTAGCCTGTTCCGACCGAGAATCGAACCCGGGCCCGCTGCGTGACAAGACAGCACGCTATCTCGAGACCACAGTGGTATATCACTTACAATGTATGTTTTATACTAGAACAATTGATTAGTTCAGAAAATACTGACACATACAGTTTAGCTGAAGGAAAAATGCAGATATGGCCTGTTCGTAGTCCACTGATAACAAATTTATGTAATCTACAACATATTTAATAATAATAATAATAATAATAATAATAATAATAATAATAATAATAATAATAATAATAATAATAATAATAATAATACTTTATTTATTCTGGCAGAGTTAAGGCCATAAGGCCCTCTCTTCCACTCAACCAGCACAAATACAAATAAATATTCGACAAATATAGATATACACTATACTAATTATAAACAGTTAAAGATACAATAAATGTAGCAATGTAAATGTCATGTACAAACAACATTTTATAGGGTAATAACAATAATGATACGATAATAATAATAATAATAATAATAATAATAATAATAATAATAATAATAATAATAATAATATAAATATGATACATTATACGGGAAACACCAATTAATATATATTATCTTACACTGGATAATAATGAAGTCGATTTTAGAGCAAATATAAATTTAGATTTCTTTTAAAAGATGCCAATGTCCGGCAGCCCCTTATTTCTTGTGGTAGGGAATTCCAGTTGCGAGAAGTAGAGATGGTATATGACATGGAGTGATGTGATGTCCTATGTTGCGGTATATTAAGTAAGAGACTATGTTGTGATCTTGTGTTTAAGTTATGGTTTGAGGATAGATACTGGAAACGGGATGATAAATAATTGGGAATCGAGGTATGTAGGATCTTAAATAGGAGAATTAGACAGTGCGATTTTCTTCTCTCTTTTAGATGTAGCCATGACAATTCGTGGAATAATGGAGAAATGTGATCGTATTTTCGAACATTAAATATGAATCTGATACACATATTATGGACACGCTGCAGTTTGTCCGACATAGAAAGGGAAAAGAGAGGTAAACCAGTGTAAATACATCGTCATCGCATCCTTCGGAACATATTCTAAAATAAATTAAATTTTCCGAAGAATACAATGAAGATTGTTTATCTTGTCTTTCTCTAGAGGCCTACGCTTATAAATGTTAAAATGTTCTTATCTATTATGAAACAAGTGTTAGTATAATTTAAATCAAACAAACTTCTTTTCTATTTATTTTTACTTTGGTTCAATATTTACCTTTGTAAGTATTAGCCCTATTCATAACCTTCTTATAATGCAAAACAGAAAGGAGAATTAATTTTAGGTATTAGTAGGCCTATAACACTGAGCAACAAAGGAAAAACTTTTTTTTTGTCTCAGAAAGAAAAAAAAAAATGTGATTCTGATAGTATTTTTTCTCCTGAATTCATATATAATATCGGTTTTTCTCCATCACACAAGGTTTCCGAGAGACAGGTATTTATAATTTCAAACGCCCTTTTTGCAATTTAAATGAAGATATGGAAAGAAACCATCTCCTCCGTTGTCCAGCTTTTGTAGAAGAGACCAGCCTTTCTGCTAAATATTGGAGTGCAAGAGAGCGAATGATTTCATTATCAAGTGCTCAACATTAGATACCAACCAACCATAATTTCAAACACTTTAATATTTTCTACATTCAATTCGGATTCACCTAGAAAGTAAGAAATGACGATTTTCTGCTATATTTCGCCTGTGGAGTATCCCTCTTGATGGTCCAACAATAATCGACCAGCATACTAGGATTCCCATTTGCCTTGATATCTATTTTCCATAGCTGAAATCTCCTGAGTTAGCTCATTTGGTTTTATTTTACAATGGACAAATGGACAAAAAAAGTTTATTAAACAATTATTATTTAAATCCATTAATTGAAGTTGAAATAAAAAAAACTGTGGGCGATGGAGAAATTCCGAATACATATTTGAAAACACGATAAAAACTGCATTAAGTACAACTATTGGTACTCATGAGACAAAAGTCAGTTGACCAGTGTAATAGGCGCTCATTTATCTGAAAAAAAAGAAGATATTTTTAATTTGAAAACTGAATAAAAAAATGTATTTATAAGGTAAGAAAAATTAAACGTGCTTATAGATAAAATATGTCGTTATGTTTGAATGCCATATTGACATTACAGTTTTATTTTTAAAATATTAATAATTTTTGTTTAAATTTTAATTGGAAGCAAAGGAGATGCTTGTATGATATCACATTAACCATTTAAGAATGTATGCACGTCGCTGAACTTGAAAATATTCTTCATAAACAACACTGTGAACAAGAGAGCTGTGACTCTGCCTCATTATACAACCCCTGCTGAGGCAACTTTGTGTAAGTTTTTGTTTCTTCACATAAATACGTACCATCAGACATCCCCCTTCCTTCTAAAAACTACCTGATCTTCCCTACTCCTGCATCAGAAGTTAAAGGAACCCCAATTTTTTGTACTAGATTTTTTTTTCTTTAAAAACAAAGTGGTCGTCAATTAAGTTACATTCAGAAACAATGCACCAGCAAGATAGAAGGAAAAACTTCACAACTTAAGATTTCTACTTGGCAAGTATTAATTCAGTTCAAAATAAAAAAAAATGACTAAGTGTCCTGAAACACAAACAAATCGTTCCAGTGTACAAAATGTTACAAGTCAATGACAATGGTATTGATTAAAATAACAATAACAATAACAATAATAATAATAATAATAATCATAGTACATTCACGAATTTAGGCCATTTGTTGACCTGTTTCGGCCTCAAGAGAAACACCATCCAAAAGTCTTTTGAGTGGATGTTCTGGTCTTCTTCTTCCTGCAGGTTGATATCTTAACATTTGTTTGGGTATTCTGTGATCTTCCATTCGATGAACAGGTTGCATCCATCTTGACTTATAATCAGAAATTTTGTTTTCTAAAGGTTCCATGTGTAATTCTTCTAAGATGTCTTCATTTTTTTTGTGATCTAGTAGTGTGTATCCTGCAGTCCTCCGAAGGTATCTCATTTCAGCAGATCTAAGTCTCTGTATATCCTTCTGTTTCAACGTCCATACTTCGCTACCATACAAAAGAGTTGGAAGAGCCAGTGTTTTATACACTTTTAGTCTTGAATGCTTTTGGACGAACTGTGGCTTGAAGATAGAATTTATTAACCCTAAAATTCTTAAAAATTTAGATATTTTTGCATTTACATCCTTTTCTTCTTCATATGAGATATTGCATCCTAGCTAGATATGTAAAATTATTCACCTGCTCCAAAATTTTATTGTCCAGTAGAATTTTACTTCTGACAGGATCTACACCTTGAAATGCCATACTTTTTGTTTTTTCTGTAGATATCTTTAATCCATATACTTCTGTAATTTTGTTAAGTTCATACAGACCTTTCTATAGATTATGTTCGGAATTTGCTATTATTATTTGGTCATCTGCAAACAATATGGTGTTTAATTTTCTATTTTCTGATATTCTTATTCCAAATGTATATTTCTTGTTCCAGCAACATATTACTTCATTGATATAAATTGCTAAGAGTGTTGGGGATAGGGGGCAGCCTTGTCTCACACCACGATTTATAATTCCTTCTTCAGAAAATAATAATAATAATAATAATAATAATAATAATAATAATAATGATAATAAATAATAATAATAAATAATAATAATAATAATAACAATAATAATAATCATCAACATCAACAACAATGATTAAGCCCAATGGCCTGTTCCGATCTCATTAGGTCGAATTGGTCCTTCCATCTCTTCAATGGTCTTCCCAACATTCTTATCCCTTTTGGTTTATAATTATACATTCTTCTTGGTATGCGCTGTTCATTCATTCGTAATACGTGCTGAAGATAAGCATTTTGATAATATTTTATTCTTTCACAGAGATTAAATATATTAAGTTCTGTTCTTATATCTTCGTTTTTCTTTTTATCGGTTCTTTGGTATCCTGCTATTGCTCTCAACATCTTCATTTCAGCAGCCTCTATTTGTTTACTATCTGCCTTTGTTAGTGTCCAGGTTTCACATCCGTAGATAAGAGATGGAACTGCCAATACATTGCAAAACTTCAAAATAGTTTCTTTTCTAGTCTTATTCAATAATAATAATAATAATAATAATAATAATAATAATAATAATAATAATAATAATAATAATAATAATAATAATAATAATCTATCTATCTTCGGGTTTTTACAGCTGCTGCCGTCTTCCCGTGTCAAACCTCAAAAGCCTACAATCTTAGGCATCTTCAATGCTTTCCCCTCTTGCTTGCATTACTGTCTTCGTGTTTTCCTTCCATGTTAACTTTGGTCTCCCTCTTTTCTTCTTTCTGGTCGGTTGCCATTGATATAGTTGCTTCGGCCATCACTCATTTTCCATTCTTAAAATATGTCGTGACCACTTTAATAATAATAATAATAATAATAATAATAATAATAATAATAATAATAATAATAATAGCCATTATTATGAGCCATTATTAGACTATTATTGATTTTTGGTATATTATTTTAATCATATATTGGTTTAGGGAAGCCAGATGTAATAAGAACAGTTAAGCTCGTAGATTGTGATGGACAGGGCATTAGGAACGAATGGGGAGTGGAAGAGGAGCATGGAAACTTCTTGTAGGAAAATCAGAGGAAAATCGCTCAGTAGATATGCCAAGAATGAAGCGGGAGAATAATATTAATCATGATTTGAGGGAATTAAATTATACAAGAGATGATAGGAAAACATTAGCTCAGGATAGAGATGTACGGAGAGATTATGCCCATGAACATTCGGATTCGATAGTGTGGATAAGTTAGTAGTTATTGGTTTAAATACATAATTTTGTTTTAAGATTTCTTTTAGGCGGGATTGATTTTGATACTTCCTCCTCAATGAAGATTCTGTTTTATAGACATCAACCATCTGTACGCGATTTCATTTTTATTCTATTCAAGTTAGTGGTTACAATAAAATATAAACGTTAATTGGAAAACAATTATGTTGAGCATTGAGTTACTCCCTGAATGAAGAAATGTATAATAGTGGATTTAAATGTTATCCTAATTTATCTTTAGAGTAACTATTTAACTCATGCCCCAAATGGGAGTCAATGGCCAATCACGTTTCAATGATTTCTGTTTTACAACCAATCAGAGTCGTGTTTCACGAAATATTTATCAGTGTTATAATTACCATATTAAAGAAAGCTCCTCCTTTTTAATATTCTGAACAGGTCTGACCATTATTTTGCAGTGACAGGGCCCGTGAGAAATACGCCTACCAGATTGTATATATAGTGCATGAATGTCAACACATGCCGCATGCGGGAGTTAATATAAAAACATTTGTAGCAATTGATTATACCACCAAAAAAAAAGAAACCACTGTTTGCACTTTCTTAAATGTATTTTTGCCCAGGTAACAATCCAGAAAAATATAATTGTCATATTTACATCATACGACATCAGAAATGAATTAATATACAGTTTGAGAGCATTCTTACAATATTGCGTTCCTTTGGCAATACATAGTATGATCTGGTTGCAGTGATAAACAAAAGAAGCAGATGAAGCGTACCTATCGTTTCTCATTTGTTTGCAAACATCGCCGTTTACATGAAATATATAAATATTTTAATAAATAATGATTTGTGAGTAAACAGCTTAATTTTATTCGTTAAATAGTCCTAACAAATGCCACTCTTGATTTCCAAATTCTCTAGATAAATTCACTCCTCACTTCGTGAGTCGTGAATTTTATCGATAACTTGGAAATCACTCGTGGCATTAATTATGATAACTGTTTTTACAACATGAGTTATAACCAGGTTTGAGGTTTAGACGAAAATGCTGGATTGTCAATAAAAAAATAATAAGTGGGATTGTTGTCATGCTTCCGTTTTCCACTGAGATAGATATGTTTGATCTATTGTAGTTTCTTCTTCTTATTCTTCTTCCTTCATGTGATAGACCTAGTGGTCTGTTACTATCTCAATCCAACGTTTGAAGGATCTGCCCAAGGATCTCTTGGCTGGTAATTTAAGATTTGACGTAGTATTCTTGTTCGGCTCATTCTTCTTACGTGAGATTTCCAGTTGTTTCTATATTTTTGCACATATTCCATGACTGATTGAGTTTGTAATCCTTTGAGAATCTCAGAATTTCTTTATGGTCTGTTCTTGAGTAACCTGCAGTACGTCTCATAAATTTCATTTCTGCCGCCGTTAATCTTTCTTCATATTCAAGTATTATTATTATTATTATTATTATTATTATTATTATTATTATTATTATTATTATTATTATTGTGCACCGTTGTAGTATACAGGTAACATCTTTGCCTCTGACAACATCGGTCGCAGATTCGATCCTTGGTCCGATTGTTTCCCGACATTGGGATGTTTTTAGAATTTTTCCTCACCTGTAAGATAAATGACAGGAAATTTTAAGGAACAAATAGTCACCGAACTTTATCTGGCCATCATTATCACCAATACACCAAATCTTAAATTTTGGCGTTGTTTTGGAAGTTACCTGACAATGATCAGTTCAGTCATACGAGAAGACACTTGATGTCCTTATGTAGTCGAAGTATATATATATATATATATATAATATATATATATATGACCCTTAGTTAAATATCCTCTTCGACAGATCGAGTCTTTTTAAAAACCACGAGGCGTGGAACACATAAAAATAGGTCTACCTAAATGGAAGGCAGTTCCATCCCGTAATTGAGTGGCGCAATGCTACGGGACATGCACTGGTTCGAGTCTCTATGGGGGAAGCAATTTTTTATGTAATTTCGGCAAGTATGGGACCGGTGCCCACCCAGCATCGTGAGATATTTAGGTAGCTACAATAAGTAGCGACTCCGGGTTAAGAAAACCAGATATGACGACTGGGAGAGTCGACATGATCACATGTCACCCACATAATGGCTGGATGATCGTCCATCTCTGTGATTAACACATGTGGATGTAAGGACAACAGACTGCCGGTGGACCTTGTAGACCTGCCGAGCCATGGAAAAAGAAAGGAAGATAGAGAGTAATTATTATTGTTGTTATAATAAATTTATATATCTTTTATGAGTAATCTATTGAACAGTATCCAGTAAAAAAATAAATCTAATATATATGATCAAAAATTGAGAACTTTTTAATATTATGGCTGGTATGTTTTAATATTTCCTCAATGGAGTATGACAAAGTACGTATATAATAATTTACTTTATCAAATTTTATTTAAAATGTGTTCTTTGATAAAATATGCAATGTGGAACATGTACTGCCCTCAAGAGCGTCTTGCTTTCGATTTTTTTACACAAAATGTTATACAATTTATTTTATAAATCACCAATTTTTATCGCAATACCAAATATTTGGACGTAATTTTAGTGATGGCATTGTTATTGGTTGCGCTTCGATCCATAAAATCAACAGTTACCATCTTCATAGCGGTTACGACAATTTGTAAGCTAATCTGATGTTACCCATTACCCTAGTTTCTCGTTTATTTATACAACAATATCTAATTGGTCTAATGGTATAGTTCTCTAACATATAATCATGTTAAACTGAACTAAATTTCATGGCGCTATAGGCCTAGGGGGCCCTTTGCCTACCAACCGGCCTCACATCCACATGTGTTAATCACAGAAGTGGACGACCATATAGCCAGCATTGGTGTGACATGTTGTCAGCATGTCAGGTCCATCATCCATTATAACTTATTTTCTCAACCCGGAGCCGTCAAATGTTTTAGCTACCCAAATTCTTCATAATAATGGGTCTTATTGGCTGAAATTCCATGAGAAAATTTCTTCTACCATGTGAACTCGAACCATCGCAAATTTCCGTAGCTCTGTACAAAGGCATCAAGACATAAACCACTCGGCTATGGCGCGGTACTATAACAACGTGACCGCAAACTAATTTTTCAAAAGGTGGTCTGTTCCGAATTCATATAATTAAGATTAGTGTAATGAATAACAATACTACTACTACTACTACTACTACTACTACTAATAATAATAATAAATGCTTTGGCGCAGAGTTACGGGACTTACGCTAGTTCGAGTCCACATGGGGGAAGACATTTTCTCATAGAATTTCGGCCAGTATGGGATCGGTGGCCCACCCAGCATCGTGAGGCATTTGGGGTAGCTACAATAAGTAGCGACTCCAGGTTGAGAAGACCAGCTACAACAGCTGGGTGACCCGACATGCTGACCACATGTCACCCTACACTAGCTTATGATCGTTTACCTCTGTGATTAACAGATGTTATAATTTACAAAAAATAGGTGCCAAATTTAATATGGAAATATCAATTAACAAAACTAAAATTATGGCATTTCATGGGAAGGACCCCATACAAAGTAAAATCTGTCTCCAGAATAAAATTTTAGAGAGATCTAATCAATTTAAATATCTTGGATATTATCTCTCTATCTGGGATAAAAAGGATATCCCTGAAAAAGTTACTAGTTATAATAAAAGTTTAGGAATTATTAATCAAGTTATGAAACCATCCCTTGTACAAAAAAACACCAGATTACGTTTATATAACACTTTGGCTAGACCAGTGTTGACCTATGGTAGTGAAGCATGGACACTAAGAAAACAACATGAAAGCAGAATAACGGCTTGTGAAATGAGATTCATGCCCAGAACAGCGGGTTACACCAGATGGGATCGGAAAAGGAGCACCAATATCTTAAAAGAATTGAAGACTACGCCAATTTTGGAATATATTAAACAGTACCAACTAAATTGGAAACACCATCTTGAAAGAATGAGTTCAAATCGGATCCCCAAAGCTGTTTATAATTATATACCAAGAGGACGAAGATCACTGGGCCGTCCTATGAAACGCTGGAGGGAAAATTTTCTATAGGATCGTAACAGGCCTTGGCCTAATACTTGGAAGGAAGAAGAAGAAGATTAACACATGTGAAGGTGAGCCCAGCAGCCGGCTGGTAGGCCTGTCGCGCTTGGAGTATTAATAATAATACAAAATAGTCATAATAATAATAATAATAATAATAATAATAATAATAATAATAATAATAATAATAATAATAATAATAATAATAATAATAATAATAATAAAGCTAAACTTTACAACCTGTGACGCGACTTTTTTTAATTCCCTCATAAACTTCTGTCAAATTTTATTCTTAGGGTTTCATTATTTTTTCAAATTATTTCTCACTTTTTACAATGATGTTTACGATTATTTAAATACAATTTTTCACGATATTAAACTACATGAAGACGTGGCAGCAATATTGATTTTAACGAATATTCTGTGTTCCAATGCAGCCAACATAAAGTCTGTGCTAATTAGTAGTCTATAGTTGTTTGATAACAGGAATGAGGTTGTTTATTTGACTGGTGGTAGTTCAATTATGGCGATATGAAATTTTATTAATAAATTAATCAGTCAAACAAATCTTTTGTGAATTTGTTTTAAATTAATTAATTATTCGACAACTTCTTAATTGCTCGTAAGAAAAGTCAGCTTTTAATAGCGGAAACTTGATTAGTGAAAAGAAGAAGAATAATTAAATTACATGTATGATGGGATGTGAAGAGTAATTAATCATGGAATAAAAGTGAAGAAAATCGTTTAAAAAATTAAAATCTCTATTTGTTCTCTATAAATGTCATCCTGAATCGTGTTATGAACCCCGAAATCAGACCTTGACCGGTAAAAATTTATAACATGTATTTTCTACGGTCTGTTCTGTTGATCTGCCTGAGGAAATCATGAGATTCTTGTCCCCGCTTGACTGAATTTGATAACAGATAACGTTGCGATGTCCTCTGGGCACCC
Organism: Diploptera punctata; assembly: GCA_030220185.1. Classification (NCBI taxonomy): domain Eukaryota; kingdom Metazoa; phylum Arthropoda; class Insecta; order Blattodea; family Blaberidae; genus Diploptera; species Diploptera punctata. The sequence goes on along the minus strand of JASPKZ010009375.1, from coordinate 881,347 downwards.
GTACTTATCATTCATTATCCTGGGAAGGAGACATTTAGGTTCTATCCTGACTATTACAACAATTCACTTCACCCACTGAGCATTACATTACTAACTAGCTAAGAATACTCCACTGACGCAATGAAAACAGGTTTGTAAGACAGAACGCAATTCTGCATACTTTTTACATATAAAACCTACCTGCTATGTGAATCAATGTATCACTATACATAATATCTCGAACCTTAATTTTAAAATTATACAGATGATAGTTATATAAAGTGATTGTATTAGGCCTACTACTACTTCTATTACTCTACCAAGTAATCTACGCAGGCGGAAAATGTTAACTAACATGCTGTCTTTCTCTTTCTCTTCCTTACTATGTTGCCACTTCCTGTCCTCTGTATATGTTCTTTGTCTGGCAGGTAGAGAGCTGACAAATTCTATGGATTTTAATGGTCCGTCCTTCTATGCGGTCATTGGCAAAACACTAATTTGACAACTGTATTACTATTGGGGTTACGTCTAGGAATGAGATGTCCCTCCTCATTACATGTTGCCACTTGTAATTTATTGTCAGGCTGGTAACGGAGACGACAAATACTGTGATTTTAAATGATTCGACCGCTTGAGCGTTCCCTGCTTAAATGACTAATTTGACAACCATGTTAAGATCTTTGACGCGTGTTTAGGGATTCTCCGCGCACATTTAAAATTGGACCATTCAGTACGTGATCGGATTACAGTCTTCTCCTACATCCCTTCTCTATATTCAGTAGTTCGGCGACACTAGCGCTAAAACTCTTCGCCTCCGCCCCTGCAGAGTTGACTTGGCGGTATAATAATATATGGCAGTGAGAGCTGGATATTGACTGCAGACCACTAAAAAAAAATAGAATTTTGAGAAATGGGATTTCTTCGATTTGTGATAGCCTGTACGTTGTTAGATTATAGGAGAAGCACATACATCAGGAATGAACTGAATATACAACCAATTGCGGCAATGATCGAAAAATATAGGACTATTTTAAGAGACCATATTCAACGCATGTCATCAGCTAGAATAGCAAACGCCGAACTGAATTTTCCTTTAGGAAAAAAAGTGTTGGCTGAACTATGAAGAGACGAGTTTAAAACCGGAACAGACCTTGATGTCAATGATGATGATGGTAGAGTATTGTGAACTGAGTATTTTTAGGTAGGGAACCACTGGGCGGAGTCCGGCGTCGTAGCCAAGTGATCTAAAACAATGTCTTGACGCAGAACTATGTGACCTGTGGTGGTTCCAGTCTCCATTGAGAAATATATTTCTTCATGGAATTTTGGCCAGTATGGGACCAATGCCCAGCCAGCATCATGACAAGTTTGGGTAACTGTAATAAGTAGCGGCTGCAGGTCCAGAAAACCAGCTATAAAGACTGGGGAATCGGCATACGGACTATTTGTCACCCGTATACTGGCGGGATGAACGTCTACTTCTGTAAATGGCACATGTGGATGCAAGGCCAGCAGCCGACTGATAGGCCAATAATCTTTTAGGCTTTTCGCGACATGGAGTTAACAAATGGTTTGAAACGCATACTTCAGACTGCAGGAGATCTTGTTTGAAGAATGTGTTTGTAAGCTTTCGTTTTCGTAGCAAACAATTCTCTGCTATGTTGATGTTTGGAGATGTTAACAAGGAAAACAATTCTGTTCATAATCACCTGCTACGTTTTCATGGTGATAAGACCTCAGTAAACACCAATGAGGAACCACTTAGCTGACTGTCTCGTTGTACAACTGACACCAGGGAGCATTGAAAAATTGCGGCCAAATATTATGCGCCATTGTCATGTAAGTACTGAAACTAGTGGTCTCAACTTTCAACACTTGCTGTGAGCTGTAATGTTGTTATGAGGTATTAATTGTTTGTCATAATACAAAATTAAGTATGCTTTTCCCACCATGTTCCTTATCTCAAAATATTCAAGTTACAGTACTACACAATCTGTACAATTTTGCCCCAAAGGTTTGAGATACCTGTATAGGACCGTAATAGGCCAAAGGCTGCAATGATTCAGATTTATTTGTATGCTAAAAATCGGGAATGATAAAACCTCGTTTGTATTTTCATAGCTTCCCCCAGTTACCAAGGAAAATGCTGGGTTGGAATAGTATTACTAACATCAATTTCACTTCAAAATACAATAGGAAATAACATTATGAGGTTTTACTTAATAATCACTTTGGTCTATTTACAGCCAGCCACTGATGGCCTGACGTTTTTTACGACAGTGTTGTCGATATGACTATTCAATGGGAGGGGCCGCTTTATATATGCAGACACATAGCTGACAACATTCAGCAATTTCAAACCTTACTAGCGCGCTATAACCGCGTCAAAAGCATTGATTGGTTGTGGCAGACGTTCACACCCACAACAACCATTTCTTTATTGGCGAGTCCTTTAGTCCTCGTATAACTTACACATCAGAACCGGAGATCCAGCGGCTTAGGTATAATTCTTACTTCATATCGTTGTTTCTGTTATACCGGGCTTCCAATATAAACCCGGACCGGCCTCACGGGGTTTCACCCGTCAGGCAGCGCTCTCTCCTCGTCCGCATTTCACTCTGCCAGCCGCTCGTCCTTGAACTAGTCACTAATAGTAATATCGTTCGACAAGATGAGACGTCAGCTGACATTAGAGCAGCGCATTTATGCGTGTAAATGTTATTATAAATACGAATCAGCTCGTCGCGTTCGCGAGGAATTTATTCGGAACTTCCCTGGACAATTACCTCCTTCCAGATCGACAATCCACGATCTTGTGACTAAATTTAAGACCACTGGTTCAGTACAAAATAAGAAACACTCGCTCCCCAGATCTAACAGTGTGTGATTTTTATTTGTGGGGTAGCCTGAAAGACAAAGTGTACAAAACAAATCCGCACTGAAGAACAACATAAGAAATGAAATCAGAAAATTGACAGTGCCCGAACTACAGCGTGTCAATCTAAATGTGTTTACTCGGTATAATGCCTATTTAACTGCGGGAGGACAACATTTCCAGCATTTTCTATAAGGTAAGAAACAGTTCAAGGACGGGTGGCAGGCAGGGTGAATTGCGGGAGGAAGAGACAGCACCGCGTGCCGGGTGAAACTCCGTAAGGCCGGTCCGGTTTTATATTGGAAGTCCGTTACATCTGTTTTAAGGTATGTTAGCCACATCTACAGTAGTTAGAGATTGGATTTCTTTCCCCAAGTTGTCGGCCCTGGATCTCGACTTCTGCTCCCTCTTTCTGTGGTCCAAAGAACTTGCTAATTAGGTTCCTCTCCAATCTGTAACTACTGAAGATGAGGCTAACATGCCTTGAAATATATATATATATATATATATATATATATATATATATATATATATAGTCCATGAGGTCTAACTTGTCTAGAATATTTCAGAAAGAGAGTACTCATCATCTTCTTTCTCACTCATACACATATCTCTTCGCGGTGACAGCGGTAGGGCAGACACTCCCTATAGTGAACATAGATCAGTGGTGGCATTCCCTTCTTCTAAAGATTCTTCGTGGCAAGTTTCTATGTCTTCATTTTCATTTTCATCGTCGTCGGCATCGTCTAAATTTATTTCAAACCGATCACTAATTTCGTCCATTAAACCGTCTGCCTGCCAATATGACTCTTCAATCTTTTCAGTGTGTTCACACGCTCTTCTCCAATTTTCTGCAGTCACTTTTAACAGAGCACTCTGAACCAGTCGCCACTGACAAAAATTACCTGACACAAAAGTGACTTGACGGAAGTGGGGGGGGGGGAGTTTTTCTAGCATTCCTAAGTAATTTTACAAGGGTAGCCTGTTGTGTTTTGCGAAGGGTGGAAGAACAGTTCTCTAGACAAGGATAGCAGAAATCATGCCAACTTAGTCCTCCTCCACTATAACTTACCAGAAACAACGATATGAGGTAAGAATTAAACAGACCAAACTTATTTTATCAATTTCACAATTTTTTGTTTGCAATCGAATGACGTGCTTGTCTTGTGACTGATAAATTGCTACTGTATTGCTGGAATTATAATTAAGCGAGCACCTCCCCCTCGTGACCGGTTAATTTCCAGACCCATTTTACTAGAACGTTCTTGCTTCTCTTCATGTTTACTTATTTTCCATACATTTTGAAGTATCGCTATAATAAATAATTATTATCGAAATAATGTGAAGTAATACTAATATATTGGTTACGAATTGTGTAACGAGTACAATAGAAATGTGATGACAGTTTATAGTGACATTTAATTTTATTGCATTTTGTATTACCTCGTAATGTAATAGAAACCTCATTCCAGACTCATCGCAGTGCAGATCTGCACTCAAATGGCAATAACCTCTGCAAGAGACAAATATCTATTCACATTATACATTCATTAAGTTTCTTTCATTTAAAATGCCCGATTGGCGAAAACATCGAAATTAATTAAATATAGCAGTCGTGAAGGTCACTATAAAATACTATAAAACATTTAACAATATAAATAATGTATTTTTATTACATATAGGCTATATGATAAATAAGCCATAATTAACATTAATTTTCATCTTCTTCATTTAGTGTAACGCTTAAAGGTTTATCATCCATCCATAGTAATTCTACCTGAAGGCAAGTCCTTCACTGCAATCATAGCATTTTCATGCTATGCTTGCAGTTTTACTAAGTAATTGTAGGTGTGGTAGCTTCCCGTTGCTTTCCACACCGGTGAAGGATGATGATGATGATGGCAATGTGAATTCGAGAACCGTTTGGGCCTTAAAGTTTTCTTGACATTTGTCTTACAGGTGAGGAAAAACCCCGATAAAAACCTCACCCAGAAAAACTGGAATGAATTATAAAATCTACACATATACAATAATAACTGCATAATTACTGTAAAATGTGGGGGCACGCCGTATCGTAGTGGTTAAGGCACTGAGCTACAAGCCGGAGGGTTCAAGTCCCGTTGGGGTCAGGATTTTTAAACTGACACAAACCTTCTGGCGGTACTATGGCCCTTGGTCGACTCAGCCTCTAACGGAAATGAGTACCAGATGCTTGTTCTGGGGGTAAAGGCGGCCGTCACGCAGGGCTGACATAAAGTGCCGATTGTCTAGAAAAAGTGGGAGCCTTAACCTCCTACTACCCCAAGGGCCTCCGGGCCTGTTGTGGGATCACTTTTACTTTACTTTACTGTATAATGTAGCTTATAATTAATATTAATTATAATGTATAATTATTATTATTATAAAGTACACAAAACACAGTATTTTTAACAGAGAGATTTACCATTTGATATTTAGTAAAATAGGTAGACCTATTTCACAATCGAGTATATTTTATTTTTAACCCTTAAATTGACCTTCAGGGGTCCTCATCTAGGGGATATGTGGATGGCGACCACATGATGCCCAAGCTGTGCAAAACATTTCTTCCACTTACTTGTGTTTTGCACTCTTTTAACTTTACTATCTAACCTCCCTTGGTTAACTCTTGTTTTTTTCGACCCCCGACGCTATTAGGGCATCCGAGGGCTAGGGAGTCTTTCCTTTCTTCCATTTCTTCTTTACTTTATTTTCTTTTCTTCTCCAGAAAAGCCTGACCAGAGGCTATAAGATGGCAGCCCCATCACTGGTCTTGCCTTCCTTTGGCCAGCAACCAATCGAAGGGACTATTATTATGCTTTCAAGTCTTATACGAGAATTTCTCTCGAACGTTGGAGGGAAAATTTTCTATAGGATCGTAACAGGCCTTGGCCTAATACTTGGAAGGAAGAAGAAGAAGAACCCTTAAACTGGGAAAACACAAATTTCTTCTGTCGGTTATTTGAAAGAGGCGGACCGCAGTGAAAACGGAATCTTGTGTAACTGTTATTATTAGGTATTTGCATAATTATACACATATTTAAGTGGTTTCTTTTTGTTCGTTTTCTTCTGATTTATGTAAAATATTAAATTAATTGAACCAATTGATGTATCCAAAAAGGATACATTACGAATTTAAGGGTTATGTGAAGCTTTTGGATATAAAATATACATTTCATGATAAAATCCAGATGGGCACAAAATATATATTTTAAGTAAGTATCTAGAATAAAAAGGTAGCAGCCCTACCACTGGACTACTTAGCATCGGGCCAGTAACCCGTCCTAAGGAACTTCAAAACTACTTTCAAGTCTCAACATGAAAAAAATCCAGAAGGAATTGAAATATGACGACCCACAGCAAAGAATCAACCTGTAGAATATTGGTAGTAAATCGTAGTGTAGTTAGTTAGGCAATACGCTGCAAGCCAGAAAATAGGGAGTTGGATTCCCGGTGTGGTCAGGAAATTTAAATTTGCCTAAACTTCAGGCCGCACCATAGCTTTAGAGTCCTGGGTCGCTAACTGATATGAGTACCATAAACTTTTTTTGGGGATAAAGGCGGCCGTCACGCAAGACTGACAACCCGACGACATCCAGTGACGATTGTCTAAATAAAGGTGAGAGCCTTAACCTCCCATTACCGAAGGCCTATAGTGAAATCACTTTATCTTTTCTTTTGTATAATATATAGAACATTAGCAGAATACCTGTATTCGCTTCAATTACACAATACGGGTTGAAATTAATACAGGTATTAATAAAATACGACGTTCAAATGTAGCTCGTTGAAATGATAATTAAAAAACACAGGTGAACTAAATACCTCGAATTAAAATCAAAATATCTTGACATCCATTAGTATATTTGGCGTGGTTTCCGTTACATTCTTATGTAGTGACAGTTTATTCTGGTTTTCCTGTTAACATTACAATGGGCGGATTATATTACGCAATACATTCCTGTCAGATTATTAACATGTGTACCACTTCAAAAGACTTCAATCTGAATTGGTTGAAATTAATTTTATTTTAATACTATTGTGAAATGATACATATGCCCTACATGTAGGCCTTTAATATGTTCTGATACCATGAATATCAACTAATTAACCTATGCTTGGGATACTCAACTCCGAATACGAATCTGAAAACATTTTAATATTTATTGGTAAAATAAAGCATGCTTAAAAGTCACTGCGTTCCATATTTTAAGTTCTTTTATATCTGTATTCTAAGATCATTTATTTAGCTTAAAATATTTTTATCATATTATGTCTCATTTTAGCACGTTGCTGTTTTATAAAATGGCCGGAAAATCCAACATTACATATCATTCAGAACATTTATTCAACGTACCATTACAGTGGTCTTGTAAACACAATAAACACGGCGCAAAAAGTGGACATCCGAATTTCGAGATAATTTTGATTTTTAAATGAAGCTTAGGAACGTCAAAGATGAAAACATGAAAAAAATTGCGGACCATCCAGAAACAAAGCTGGAAAATAACAATTTATAAAGCACTATTTCCTATATTACCTGAAGGAAAGTCCCGCGCCGTAGCCGAGCGGTTAAGGTAGGAAGCCTTGGCGCAGAGCTACGGGACTTGCGCTGGTTCGAGTCTCCATGGGGGAAGAAATTTTCTCATGGTATTTCGGCCAGTATGGGACCGGTGCCCACCCAGCATCGTGAGGCAATTGGGTAGCTACAATAAGTAGCGGCTCCAGGTTGAGGAACCAGCTATAACGGCTGGGGGACTCGACATGCTAACCACATGTCTCCCCTACACTGGCTGATGATCATCTACCTCTGATTGACACATGTGGATGTGAAGGGCCAGCAGCCGGCTGGTAAAAGGGCAACCGCTGAAAAGTGGAAAGACCCTCAATCGGACCTGAAGGAAGTGGCTGCCATTACGTTCGTGACGTCATATTCGATAATCAGATGTTAGTCCAGGGTGAAAACATGTTTTCTTCAATAGAGATGCGAAAATAGAATAAATATTTCATTGCAATGAAAGTGCACTGCTGTATTATCAAATGCTATATTTCCGATCGATCCGATTGAGGGTCTTTCCACTTTTCAGCGGTTGCCCTTTTACCAGCCGGCTGCTGGCCCTTCACATCCACATGTGTCAATCACAGAGGTAGATGATCAACAGCCAGTGTAGGGGTGACATGTGGTTAGCATGTCGAGTCCCCCAGCCGTTATAGCTGGTTCCTCAACCTGGAGCCGCTGCTTATTGTAGCTACCCAATTGCCTCACGATGCTGGGTGGGCACCGGTCCCATACTGGCCGAAATACCATAAGAAAATTTCTTCCCCCATGGAGACTCGAACCAGCGCAAGTCCCGTAGCTCTGCGCCAAGGCTTCCTACCTTAACCGCTCGGCTACGGCGCAGGACCAAATGCTATATTTCCAAAATTATATAACAAAGAGTTTGAAATTTGATAAAAATTGCATCCTCACATAGAGTTGCTTAAGAAAAAATCGTTTAACTGAATCAATTGTCGATAATAATCGATACATCATCGTACGTATTTCTCGAAAATGAACAACGGCAAATTAACCCTTACAAAATATTGAATAAATAGATGTCACTTATTTATAACATAATCTTCGAAATATGTATTATAATTTATTAGAATACATGTATAATAACCTACAAGCTAATCTAACTTAATCGAGTTGGTGTTTACTTGATGAAAATCCACATTTATTAATTAAATAAAAATAAAACGTAGTTTTATTTGATTTTCATATTTATTATATAATTCAATGACAGCTGTTTCGGTACACTGTACCTTCTTCAGACATGTTAACAAATTATGAATTGTGTTCCAACTGATCTAAGCAACAATACAACAATATTTATTTAAATTTTTAAATTTAACAAAGGGGATTCATTCAAATCAAGTTGAGCATTTAACAGTTTTTTACTACTTTTAAACTTATTAATTTCTACAGCCTCCAAAAGAATCTAACTTCTTACCCTTATCACAAATATGTAAAATTTCAAAATTTGGATCGAAACAATGATTAAATTGGAATAGGTGGTTAGCATAGTTTTAATCTAACTTCCACCCTATGTCAGAGACTATCAAACTATAACATCCTTAAAAAACAAACTAAAGAATTATTTAATAACAAACTAACTTATACACCTCACTGATAGTATTCTTTTAGCAATATTAATATATTTAATTATTTATGTAAATAATATTAAGAATAACAAATATTTTTATTTGTTTTGTTTTAAATATTGTATAATCGTAAAATTAGTTTTCTATATCTCATTATTTTCCTGTTTTTTATATACACTAGACAGGGACAATTTAATATGTCTTGCTTGTATACATTTTATTATTAGTTTTAGTCTTAATTTTAACTAATATTAACTGGTTGTATTATAGATCGTAATATGTATATTAGATATTATCTTTTGATCAAATTTTTACTTAGTGTTTAATATTAGAGTTAATTAAGATTGTTATATTCTTATGTAATATATGTTTGTCCTGGTGAGTGGAAGAGAAGGCCACATGGCCTTAACTCCACCAGGCTAAATAAATCTTAAATCTAAATCTAAATCTATTTCAATTACTCTAACCTGTGAAAGTAATAAACAGAATGGCATTTAGACAATATTAAATTACAGGTATGTAAATAAATTATACTATATGTATAAGAAGCTAAAAGGTAACCTAACCTAATTATGTATAAAAATCAAATACTCTAACCTAGTTTCTTCAGTGATGCTCCGCAGATTTTCTTGGTGTTTTTATCTACGGTGATACTAAGCTTCATTTTAATACCAAATGTATATCGAAATGGGGACGTCTCGAACAGTAAACTAGTGAAATGTGTATTTTGTAGTGCTTATAAAATGTTATTTTACTGCTTTGTTTCTGGAAGGTCCGCAATTTTCTGTTTTGTTTTTATGTTTAGTGGTCCTAAGCTTCATTTTAAAAACAAAATTATCTCGAAATTTGGATGTCCACTTTTTGCGCCGTAACGATACTATGAGTTATTCCACATAGCATCACCGTACACATTCAAACACAATTAACTCTTAAATTGGCAATGTATCCTATAAGATACATTAATGTAATTCATTTAATATTATTTATAAAATAATACAAAAATAAATGAGTAGAACTTACTTAAATTTATAACAAATTACACAATAATGTAAAATTATAACTTGAGTTTTACACGGTTTAGTTTTCTTCGGGGTCCGAAACATTTAAATAACTTGCGCAAGAAATTATTGTTTCGTCAATTTAAGGGTTAAGAAAATGTATGTATACACAGGTAGGAATGTGTGCGTATTTATCATCTATACCGTAAAACAAAGTCACAAAAGGTATCCTTCCGCAGGCATCTGTGATTGGTGGAGCGATGGTACTATTTTATGCGTCATCTGATGTTGTATTCAACACGAGAGGCCATGTTGAAATAACTCGATTTCCCTCCTCATCAACTGGCATGCGCGAAATTGTGTTATATATAAATTCATACTTATTGTTCACTATTGCTATATTTTCATATGTTATATTGTGTTTTATTACTTTATTATTATTATTTTTGCGATAATTTTGTTCATACATAGTAATTATGTCCACCGCTGTGGCCTCGAGGTCGCGTGCTGCCTTGTCACGCAGCGGGCCCGAGTTCGATCCCCGGTCGGGGCAGTTTTTCTGGGTGAGGTTTTTATCGGGGTTTTTCCTCACCTGTAAGATAAATGACAGGAAAACTGTAAGGCCCAAACGGTCCCCGAAATCATATGGCCATCATCATCATCACCCTTATCATTATCATCCTTATTATCATCATCACCATCATCCTTCACCAGTGTGGAAAGCAACGAGAAGCTATCACACCTACAATTCCCTAGTAAAGCTGCAAGCACAACATGAAAATGCTACGATTGCAGTGAAGGACCTGCCTTCGGGCAGAATTACTATGGATGGATGGATGGATGGCAAGTAATTATATTATATAAAATGTAGATTGATCAGAAAGCTATGTTTTCATTTACACCGCTGGACAACGATGTCATTAGGTTCCTGTGGCCAATTAAATCACACTTAACCCTTAAATTGGCAAAGCACAAATTTCTTGTGTCTGCGGACAGCAGTGATAACGGAATCTTGTATAACTATTAATATTAGGTATATTGTTTAATTGGACACACATTTAAGTGGTTTCTTTTTGTTCGTTTTCTTCTGATTTTTTAAGAATATTAAATTAATTAAACCAAATTTCCAGGCTTTGTAGGCATTAAATGCCAAACCCCGAAAATCTTATGGTAGCGTTCAATACGTTATACAGTTCAGACTAGATGTGTATACCACATTAAATCGGACTGCATCTTTTTAAGTTTTGCTCTGAATGATCTTCCACTGTTAATAGGTATCTAAGTGGTCAAAATACGTCGTCGAATGTTTCCAAACACGGAGTAAAAAAAAAAGAAAAAAAAAAGACTTGCTTGAGGGTTGAAAGGGAATAAAAAGTTACATAATGTGATTTTTTAGGCGTACAATTGAGTGATTTTTGCGAGGCATATTTCGAAATTTCTGCCTCGCCATTAATTCGTGGCAGTCAAAAAAAAAAAAAAACAAACCCCCCCCCACCCCAAACAAAAAAAAAAAAAAAAAATAAAAATCTCATCTTAAGAACTTAAATAATTTATTAATATATGTATGCCTTTAATTTATTATATTCCTATTCATACGTAATGCCACGAGTGATTTCCAAATTATCGATAAATTCACGACTCACGAAGTGAGGAGGTGAATTGATCTAGTGAATTTGGAAATCAAGAGTGACATTTGTTAGGACTATTTAACGAATAAAATTAAGCTCTTTACTAAAAAATAATTACTTGACTATAGTTACCGGGGTTTTAAAATATTTATATAGGGTAATGTAAACGGCGAGGTTTGAAAACAAATTAGAAATGTGAGGTTATGTCTATTCACTGCAAACTCGCTCATATTATTGATTGCAATAGGAAAAAAAAAAAAGATCGACATATTGTAAGAATGCACTCTAGTGGAGAAATAATGAAACACATCAAACTATTATAATCAACATTATAGGTTATTCATTTATATTTTGAATAAACAACTCAGTAAAATCATTGAATCTATTCATTATTTGCTATATTCAATGTATTTGTTGGAGAAAAATAATGGTCTAACCTGTTCAGAACATTAAAAAAGAAGGAGCTTTCATCACAAAAGCAGGAGCTGATAAAGATAAATCGATAAAGAGCGAGGGAAAGACGACTGTCATTGGTGTAAAGCAGAATTCATTGAAACGTGATTGGTCATTGACTGCCATTTGCCACATGAGTTAAATAGAATAATTTCACGCGAATTAAAGGACTTAAGTATTTTTCAGAAATATTATGACTACCATATGTATCGGAAAACTTGTTTTCTTTAAATTGGTATTAATTTCTTAAATATTCTATATTGGGGAAAACTACTGTACACTCTTAGTCTGGCTTTATGTTTTCCCGCTCCCCGAACTAGCGACACCCAGAAATTCTATTCCAGGCTTTGTAGGCAAATACAATACATGCTAATATAATATTTTGCGCGATAGTGTGTTTTGTCGTACTTACAACAATGGCGACCATGATTGAAAGTTCAGCTTCCTACATTTCGGGGTTGCCAACCTAAACAACTATACTGTAATATTACATGTTACAAAACGCGTGTGGGAAGTAAAACCACTGTCCTCTATGTATACTACATACAATGTATATACAAAACATATCCAAAAGGTAGTGTTAATATACATTATACGAAACAAATCACTACATTTTAAATGAACTGAACTTTATTTGAAACAATATAAAACAATAAATACGTACTTGCCGCCATTTTATCGCTAAATGGTCTCACGGCCTCCTTGTAGTAACAACTAATAAACATTGCCCACACTGTTAACGTTAGTCAATTGTTTATAATGAACGCAAATATTTCCAACAAATATATTATTTTACTATTATTTATTATTTTCAAAACGCCAAAGCGCAAACAATAATGTACAATGCATGTTTGTGAAAGATTTTCCTCGATTCTGTAAAAACCACTTCCCAATCTCACATCGTAATATACTATTGTTATCTAAATTATATAGAGAATTTTTCATAAACTTTAAGACTTCGCTATCCTAATTATTGAAATGTCTTTTGAAGAAGTTCACCATATGTATAGGAGTTGAGAACGCGTGCAAAAGTTGTTATTGAAAGTGTACTTAAGTTAAGCTGGAAAATACGGTCTTCACGTATAAAAGTGCAAGAGATTAGTCATGCAAAACTGCATTTTAATAACAACTGCCATTATTGAATAATAACAAACACAATGCTATCTACCTGCCATCTGGTGTGCACAGTAGTTCAAAGCTCCAGACCTTGAAGAATGACACACGTACATGTAGGTTTATATTGTCATAAAAATACAATAGAAACCACACCCTAATAGTTGTGCGCAATTTATATTGCGAAGAAACAATTTTCTAAAATCTGAGGACCATTTCCCAAAAATTATAATTACAATTATATATATGAAAATACATAAACATTTTATGGGGCAATGAAACTTTTAACTAAGGGCTTCTAATTTTATCGTCTACCAGATATCTGTATTATCCAGTTTACTATTATGTCCTAGCGCATAGGAATTTATTTGGACAGGTTAAAATTACAATTGTATGTAATTTTCGTCAGCTGTAAAATTATAACAATTATAATGCATTGTGCGAATCCAATTAAATTGAAGCCTTTAAACTAAATTTTGTCTTTGTAATCGAAGCTTTAGAAGTTCTTGATATATCTGGGAAAAAATTGACTTAAATATAAATAAAAACAAAACTAAAAGATTAGCCTATTTAAAATCATACAATTGAAACAGACGTTCACTCTATAGAAGCAGTCCTCAAATTTAAATACTTATGTGTAATCCTCACAGACAAGAGGAGAAGTGGAGGAAATCAAAAGTAGAATTCAGACAGCTAATAAAGCATATTAGATCAGAGATTGAGGTGTCAGTTGGAAGACTCTTAACACACTAAGATAATAATAATAATAATAATAATAATAATAATAATAATAATAATAATACTTTATTTATTCTGGCAGAGTTAAGGCCATAAGGCCCTCTCTTCCACTCAACCAGCACAAATACAAATAAATATTCGACAAATATAGATATACACTATTCTAATTATAAACAGTTAAAGATACAATAAATGTAGCAATGTAAATGCCATGTACAAACAACATTTTATAGGGTAATAACAATAATGATACGATAATAATAATAATAATAATAATAATAATAATAATATAAATATGATACATTATACGGGAAACACCAATTAATATATATATATATATCTTACACTGGATAATAATGAAGTCGAGTTTATATTGATTCACAGCACTATTACATATGGAAGTAAAACATGGTCATGGACTTTTTTTTTTACAGAAGGAAAGAGAGTTGACTGATTCAAAATTAAATATAAAATTATGGAATATTCAGCTGAAAGGTCCGTCTCCCCAACTTAATTAATTATTTAACTAAACTTAAGTTGAGGAGACGGACCTTTCAGGTGAATATTCCATAATTTTATATTTAATTTTGAATAATACCTCAACGGAACACATCACGAATCTTATAAAAGTTGATGATTCATTCGAGAGAAAAAAAAATAGAAAAGTATTTGTCCAGTATGTTCTAATCGAATGTGAACAATCAGACACAATCTTTGTACGATGATGCGGCGATGACAAACTACATACGCATAAACAAAATACTACAGTGAGCCGGGCACCTCGTTAGAACGAATAATGTAAGAAGATAAAAAAAAAGTTCCACATGGACACGGAGAGGGAAGCTACTGGTTGGAAGATCGACAAACCGTTAGGAAGATATGATCGGAAAAGATGCTGTCAACTTACTCCACAGCCGGAATTTGAAAACAGCAACAAGAAAAAGGGACGAATGGAGTAAAGCAATCACCTGTAAACAAAATCTAAGCGTCGCTGATTGATTGATTTTGATGTTAAAATTGGAACCAGGTGACATCCCTAAAATAACAATACAACATTATTGATAGAAATATTGGATTTTAAAGGAAAATGTATACGGAATAATTTGGGTAAAATAAAACAGAACAACAACCGGAGGGGTGATATTGAGTAATCTATGTGGGACTTACACCTGAAGGATGGACAATGAAACAATGGAGACGATTGGAGACGGACAGCCAGAAGAAGTGTTTTGTTACATTCATTCATAGTGTTCTGCTCAAGAGCAGGTCTTTCACTGCAAACTCAGCATTCTCCACTCTTTCCTTAACTCAGCTTTCAATTTTGTATCTGCGTACAAACCATGTATTTTAATATTGTCTACCTTATGATGCCTTTTTCTGCCTCTAACTTTCTTTCCGTTGACCATTCCTTCCAGGGCATCCTTCAGCAGACAGTTTCTTCTTAGCCAGTGGCCAATCCAATTTATTTTCCTCTTATTTATGCGTCCCAGCATTGTTCTTCTTTCACTCACTCTGTCTAGCACATATGTATTTCTTGATTTGTCTGTCCATTTTATACGTTCCACTCTTCTCCATATCCACATCTCAAAAGTTTCCAGTCGCTTTTCCTCATTCCGTCGTAATGTCCAAGTCTCTGCACCATACAATGCTACACTCCACACAAAACACTTCACTAGCCTCTTCCGTAATTCTTTTGCCAAAGGTCCGCAGAAAATGCTTCTCTTCTTGTTAAAAGCTTATTTTGCCATTGCTATCTTCTGCTTTACTTCTTGACCGCAGTTCATGTTACTACTGATACTACAACCCAAGAATTTGAAGCTCTCCACTTGCTCAATAGCCTCATCTTTAATCCACATGTTTATCTTCCTTGGTTTTTTTCCTATAATCATGGCCTTCGTCTTATTTATATTTATCTTCATCCCATAATCCTCGCACTTATAATTTAGCTCCATCAGCATGTTCCTCAGTGTCATTTCATCTTCTGATAGCAAAGCCATATCATCGGCAAATCTTATGCACTTTATTCTTCTTCTTCCCATGTTTATGCCTTCCGTATTACTGAAGCAGTTCTTCATTAGGTCTTCCAGGTAGATGTTGAAAAGAGTAGGTGAGAGAGGACATCCTTGCCTTACCCTCCTTCCAATTTCTCTTCCCTCTGACATTGTTTCATATAAATACTACTTATGAGCCTCCTCTCCTTCCAGTTCACGCCAATTTTCTTCAATACCTTCAGGAGTTTATTTCAATTTACTCTGTCAAAGGCCTTTTCCAGGTCAACAAATACTCCATAAACATCTTTATCTTTTTCTATATATATTTCTCCTATTGTTCGTATCAATCCAATTGCATCTCTTGTACCCTTTCTCTTCCTGAAGCCAAACTGTTCTTCTTCCAATTCGCTTTCCATCGTAGAACGTAAACGTCGATTTAATTTTTGTTACATATAGATGTTATAATTAATTAGGTATTTATAATATACAGAGTGACCCCAACTCTACCAACAAACTTTCACAATTTGTTCAGTTTTTTTTAATGTTTTGGTATGAGTAACCCATGGTCTCCGATCACTCATTGCCAAGTAATTTCATTATTTTCAATTTGTATAATTCAACCACCTTTGTATGTTTACTTGGAATAAGATTGTTACCAAATTACATTGATGTACTGTTTAATTGTTCAAAATGTCCATATCCCACGATCACGACAAACGTCACTTCGATTTTTCATGTCGCGCACGCTCTTGCATCCAAGGTGATTGACGCGCATCGCCAACTTAACAACCAGGTCCATACACTTTTGTACAAATATTCCCAAGTAAAACTAAAGTGATAGCATTTCATGGGAAAAATCCAATAAGAGTCAAAATAATAGTAAGTGATTTTGTAATAGAAGAAGTAATGGATTTTAATTATTTAGGAGTTTTCTAAGGCAATGATAGAACAAGAGATATTAATAGAAAGCTTAATATGTTTCAATATATTTGCGGTACAACTAGAAGAACATTAGCAAACAAAGTTCTTAAAGAAACTCTCCTAAAGCTTTACAAAGTAGCTATTGCTGTTCTGTTGTATGGCTCGGAATGTTGGACTCTCACCAAAATTTTACCACGATCACGACAAACGTCACTTCGATGTTTCATGTCGCGCACGCTCTTGCATCAAAGGTGATTGACGTGCATCGCCAATCCTAACACCAGGTCCATACACTTTTCGACAAGAGAGTCACGTACGCTAGGCTCTTTACTCGTACGTGACTCTGAAGAAAAAACCCATGGGTATTAGATATAGTGATCAAGCTGGCCATGGAACAGGGCCACCACGACCGATACATCTTTGCTCGAAATGCCCATCTATTTATTCTCTAACATTCACTGCAAAATGTCCTGAGGTTCCATCATGTTGTAACTACATACGCCTGCGAATTATCAACACCAAAGAAGGCTTCGCACAAAGCAAAATCAATGAAATTACTTAGTAATGGGTCATTCTACATCAAAACACTCAGAAAACTTCCCTGAATAACTTGTGAAAGTCTGTCGGTAGAGTTCGGGTTCACTCTGTTTATGAATTTAAGTTATATCTAAGTGGAAGATAATGCCAGAAGTCCTTTAACTCAACCAAGAAAATATATAAAATAAATAGGTAGGTATATTTAACAACTCTAACAGACGCCATTATCAAAACAAGAGATTTTATGTAGACCTACTAAAAGTCAATATTACAGCATAGCTCGTATTATTGAACTGTTTGTATGTGAAACAATAAAAACACAGAATTCGTACCTCTCATATAATATGTTGCAATCTTAACTTTCAGCAACTAAAAATCCGTGGCTACCTAGTCATTAGCGTCGCAATTTAAAGGTGGGTGAGAAACGACCGATGCGCAGAGGCCTCTTTGTCCGGCTTGAGGTGTTTTACATGACGTAAGTCTATGACACGGGACTTCCTCTTCTTCTTCACTTCACGGGCTAGGCAAATTGCCTGTTCCGCCTCACAGTTGTTCTGTCCATCTTTTCACTGGCCTTCCTACATTCCTTGAACCTCTTGGCTTGTAGTTGAATGCTGCTCTTGGTAATCTTGATACATTCATTCTTTCCACGCGTGTAAACCATTTCTCTCTATATTCACTGATTTTCTCATTCAATGGATATATATTTTAATTTCGAAATTTCAAATGATATGCGGAACTATACATAAAACATTAAAGAATAAAACAAGAAGAGATACTAGATTGAAGTTTTATAAAACATTGGCGGTTCCTGCATTACTTTATGGGAGCGAAACTTGGGTAATGACCAAAAAACTGCAAAGTAGAACACGGGACTTACGGATTTAATTACCCAAGATTTTTACGTCCTAAAAAAATTCATCAGAAAGCTGGACAATAAATGAAAGGATGCAGAAAAGAATCTTGGCGACAGAAATGCATGTATTACGGAGAAGTATGAGAATATCCAGGATACAACATATTATACAAGGTGATTCAAAATTGACTTTACAACTTTACAAGCTTATAGAAATTTATTTAGAAGACCTACAGAATTGGTTTTAATGTCATATGATAGCACAACTCATCAAGTTTTCACCGACATAGTTTTATAGTACCTAGTTCTCTCACCGCGTGCTAACGTAGTTCATATCAAATTGGCTGCTTTCACAGGTGCCGAGCGTGCTCGTTGTGTGTTTTTGTTCGAAGAAACTAAATCTGCGACAATTGTTCAGCGTAAATTTCGTACCCAGTATGGTAAGGATCCTCCTAGCAGCCCAACAATTTATTCTTGGCAACAAACATTTGTTAGAACTGGCTGTTCTGTTAGTCATTCCAAGCATACTGGCCGTCCACATACTGGCTGAAGCTGTGGTTGAACAAGTGAGGGATAGCTTTGCTCGGAGCCCTAGGATATGACATTTAAACCAATTTTGTAGGTCTTCAAAACTTGATGAGTTGTGCTATCATAAGACATTTAAACCAATTCTTTAGGTCTTCTAAATAAATTTCTATAAGCTTGTAAAGTTGTAAAGTCAATTTTGAATCACGGTGTAAATACATATATCAGACAAGAAATGGTTGCACAAGAAACTGTTATCGATAGGATAACAAAGAGAGCTTTACAGTGGTATGGACATGTACAACTGATGTCGGAGGAACAGCGTCCTGAACGGGTGTTGGATTGGATGGTACCAGGCAGAAGGAAGAGGGGTAGAAGTAGAAGAACATGGTATGAGGGAATATATCATGCCATAATGAGGTGTATGGAAGAATTACAATGGGAAGATATGAATCTCTGGAAAGCAGGAATTAAGGGCGAAATGCTGTAAAGTGGAAAGCCTGTATTAAGTAATAAGATGTTAATTATATAATTTTTTTACCTGGTAAGTCAGCCGTCCTCAACTAAGTTATTAAACTTCAAGTTATTTTAATATGGAGGCCTTTCGAAAACAATGTTTCATCTTCTGCGTTTTGACTGGAACTGATAGCTGATGGTGTTGTATAGGTTGTATAATGGATTTATTTCTGCGGTTATGTTCTCGTTGAGCAGGTCTTCATTCCTTGCTTCTTTCAGAATCTCAATGTCTTCAAACAGGATCAGCATCCTTGAAGACATAGAGATTCTGAGAGTAGCAAGGAATGAAGACCTGCTCAACGAGAACATAACCACAGACATAAATACATTTTACAACCTATACAACACCATCAGCTATCAGTTCCAGTCAAAACGCAGAAGATGAAACATTGTTTTCGAAAGGCCTCCATATTAGAATAACTTGAAGAAGTTTAATAACTTAGTTGAGGACGACTAACTTACCAAGTAAAAAATTATATAATTAACATCTTATTACATAACCTCAACGGTGCTTTAACATTGATTTCAAAAGTGTTGACTGTATTAAGTAAGTAAAAAATCCATCGACCTCGACCGAATTCGAACTTGCAAACTTCAGAACCAGATGCGAGTATGGTAACTACTAGATTAAAGAAGCCGACTAATAAATAAATAAAATAATTTTAAACACAGTTCTATGAGAAATAATTTTAATTTACATTTCCTCTATAAGTCTTGTTCTTTATTAGTAACATTAATAATTTTTATGTTAGACTAGAGGAGGAACCATGGAGTAAATATGGGAGTACCGTATGTAAAGGATGTTGTGATGAATTTATACTGAATACCGCTACTTTCTGCAGGTGGGCGTGTTCGTCAAACAATCCTCACGCTATGTTTTATGTGCCGTAAATTTTGCACTTAACAGTGGTGTCATGACCATACGATTTCATTACTGCAGAACACTAACCGCGTACTGTACTTTGTGGAGAAATTCTTTCTGCAATAAGGAGATAGATATAAAAACAAATATATCTCGATAATGATCCATGAATGCCCTGGGTCCATTCCTATGGTAGAAACCTAGAAGTAATTCATCCTGGAAACAATGGGCTGCGTTCAATTCCTGTTTTTTTTTCATCACACATAAGGCAAATGTCAAGAAACTTCATGATCCAAGATGTTCCCAAAAACCATTTAGTCAATATTATAACCAAGTTTGTTTTGTATGTACATGATAGTTAAATGAGTGTCACTTGGTATGAAAAGTGTCAAAATCTGGTTTAAAAAAACAGAGGTTGTTTCACGCTACCCACGTGACTCTCTATGCTGACAATTGATTAGCCAATGGCAGAAATCCCTACAATCGGACCCGACTCTTAGAAGGTATCTTACTAAGGATTAAATTCAATTAGAAATAACCTTAAGTTTAAAATAAAAATGTAAAATGTGTTGCCAATTTCTTGCCACGATTTAAATCGCGCTGATATATTAAAAAGCGTCATTAAATACATTAGTATTGCGCGTAAGTTAGGCAAACCTAATATAAATAACAAATGTTATAGGTCATCGTTTCCCAACTTATGGTTCGCGAACACCCCACGGTGTTCGCAAAATATTTCAAGGGGTTCGCCAAAACTTTTCCGTAATGACGGGTTATTATTATTATTATTTTAAAATTAATTAACCCTATAATGCCCCTTATTACATATGTGTAACTTCGGGAATTTATTACGTTATTTCCACAATAAATTAATATTTACCGCAAATGCCCGATTTACAGTTATGTAACAACGTTAGGAATGCATTTGATTTTACTACAACTAGGCCTACAGGTTGTGTAACTTTCAAGCCGTAACTAGAGTAACTTTAGGTTTTAACCGTTAAGGGTTAAGTTAATTTAAGGTTATTAAACATTTCGCTTGGAATTAAATTGTATGCATAGCTACTGTACATCCATAGTAATTCTGCCCGAGGGCAGGTCTTTCACTGCAATCATAGCATTTTCATGCTATGCTTTGCAGCTTTACTAGAGAATTATAGGTGTGGTAGCTTCCCGTTGCTTTCCACACCGGCGAAGGATGATGATATGGATGATGGTGATGGCCGGAGGATTTTCGGGGACCGTTGGGCCCTAAGCGTCCTCACATTTGTCTTATAGGTGAGGAAAAACCCCGAAAAAACCTCACCCAGGAATCTGTCCCGACCGGGAATCGAACCCGGGCCCGATGCGTGACAAGGCAGCATGCTACCTCGAGACCCCAGCGGTGGACATGTCTACTGTATGTATGCCTATATTTAAAAGTCAGTGGTTAACCCAACTCAGATCGTAGTGGAAGGGGTTCGCTAGTCGAAAAATGTTGGGAACCGCTGATATAGGTAAACGCAGCGATTCTTTGGACACACATTGGTGTTTTCGTTGTTAGTTTTGAACTTTTCTTACATGTCGGTAGTAGCACTTCATTTAATAACTTTCTCTAAAAATAATTATTCAGACTACTTGCATCAAATTCAAATCCGGGCGCGAAAAGAACGACAGATTTCACTATCAAAAGAATGTAATTTTAAAATAGGATTATTTTTGCGTGTCGTAACTACAAGACGTAGCCCACAATAGTATATTACGATGCGAGGTTGGGAAGTGGTTTTTACAGAATCAAGGAAAAATGTTAAATTTAATTTAAATTCCGAGATTTTGTAAAATACTTCACAAACGTGCATTGTACATTATTTTTTGCGCGATGATGTTTTCAAAATAATAAATAATAGTAAAATAATATATTTTTGTTATAATATTTTCGTTCATCATAAACAATTGACTAACGTTAACAGTGTTGGCAATGTTCATTAGTTGAAACAACAGGAGGCCTTGAGAACAATTATTGATAACATGGCGGCAACTACGTATTTATTGTTTTATATTGTTTCAAATAAAGTTCAGTTAATTTAAAATGCAGTGATTTGTTTCGTATAATGGACGAGACCTTTTGGATATTTTCTGTATATACATTATACGTAGTATACATAGAGGGCAGTGGTTTTATTTCCCGCACGTGGGTGTAAATGTAATATTATAGTATAGTTATTTAGGTTGGCAACGCCGAAATGTAGGAAGTTGAACTTTCAATAATGGCAACCATTGCTGGTAAGTACGACAAAACGCACTATCGCGCAAAAATATATCTTACCTTTCGATTGTAAGCCATAGTCAATTTAATATTATTAACTTTTAGATTCTAAAGAAAGGCCAAAATTAAGATAGACTGACCAATCACATCTTGAAACCTCATAGGAACAGGCCCAAACTACCTGAAACTAAATAAGTTCATGACAATGATTAATTTTTATACTAATTTATATCGAAAAAAATTGGACAAACATTTTTACTACCTAAAAAAATCCATGAAACTCGATCGAATTAGAAATTGAAATCTTTGGATAAAGAGGAAGATTGCTAATCAGTATAAGATAGGATAGACTTCTGACAGGTAGTATTCTCTACACTTTAAATGATTCTGAAATATATTGCTAATCAGTATAAGATAGGATAGACTTGTGACAAGTAGTATTCTCTACACTTTAAATGATTCTGAAATATATTGCACAATAAGATGCAGCAGGATGCAGCTACTGCGTGAGTTAGATGAAACAGATTAAGTATTTAGAATTAAAGTGGAACAAATGTGGAACCTTCACCGGGATAGCTTGTGTTACACAACATTAACACTGTAGATTTACTACAGTCGTGCCAATTTATGGACACACAAGAATGTGTTCACCAGGTCATATCCAAGGCTGTAACGTATATATTGCTTTCCTAGACAACGTTCCTCCATATTATTTCTTTACGTCACTTATGAACTTTGTAAGTTAGACGAGACAAATTCTAAATTCTTCTTCTTCTTCTTCTTCTTCTTCGGCTTTCCCCCACTTATAGGTTTGCCGTCTTCAGTTTTCATTTATCTCTATCATTCCAATCTCCCTCTTCCAAATTCCTATCATCCATTATAGTTCTGACGTAGGTTTTCCATTTCCATCTTGGTCTGCCATGTTTATTTCTTCCAGGGGGTGACCATTGGTATATATTTTTTGGCCATCTTTCATTTTCCATTCTTTGTACATGACCATACCATTTAAGCGTTTGATTTTCAATCCTCTTAACAACCGATGTGGTGACATTCATTTCTCTCCAAAGGAATTCATTTCTTATTTCATTCTGTCTTGTTTTTTGGAGGCATCTTCTAAAATAATCAAATTCAACTGTTCTAATTATATTTTTTTGTACTTCCGTCAAAGACCAAGTTTCACTTCCATATGACAAAATATTCTGTACTACGCTCTCATAAATTTTCATTTTAGTTTCCTTTGTAATATTTTTGTTCCAAATTATTCCATGTAATGTTTTAGTTGCATTTTTTGCCATGCAATTTTAGTCTGTACATCTCTCTCACAGGTACCTAAACTTGTAATTATGACCCAAGATATTTAAAAAATTCACATTTTTTTATTTTCCCTGTTTCGAGTATGAGGTCGTCCACATCCTTTCCCAAACACATATATTCTGTTTTCTGTAAATTTATATTCAGTCCCCATTTTTATATTCTTCCATTAGTTTAAATTCTAAATTACATTCATATTTATGGACTCTTTAAAAATGCAAGGTTGTATCTCGTCTACGAATTTAGTTTTACTCAATAGGCTGTGCATTTATATATATATATATATATATATATATATATATATATAAATTTCATAATAGGCTGACCATTTACATCTAGCGACGCAATTAAAATATTATTGCATATATATATTTTTTGACAAAAGTACTGTTCAGTGATCCATTATTCATAGCTTGAGGTTCTTTTACGTTCCGTAAATATACGACATAAGACTCAATGTCGAAACTTCCCTTCCGAATTAATCAAAATTCAGAATTTTACTCCCTCAAGAATCCATCGACCGCGGCCGATAGCCTATTTTTCTACATAAATCTTCTGTTTTTATTAATTATAATAGGATATTTGTTGATTAAATAGCATAATAATAATTTAAAACTTAAAAAAGTTATAATTACAGTATAAACAAATAATTCATATAGAATGGTTGCTATAAGTGGCAACTAGAATTTTTTTTTAAATTGAGAGAGAGGTATGAGATTGTCTAACCCTTAAATTCGCAATGTATCCTATAGGATACATCAACTGATTTAGTTTATATAGTATTTTTAATACAAAATAAGAAAACTATGAGTAGAAGTTACTTAAATTTATGTCGAATTACACAATAATAACAGTTATGCATAATTTCGTTTTCACTGCGGTCCGACATATTTAAATAAGTAATACGAGAAAATAACAAAATAGTGTTTTGTTGATTTAAGGATTAAGGGAATCCATATATGTGGTGACCATATGATTAATGTGATATGATCTGGAGTGTCGAAAGTTAAATTTGAATTTTAAAGGTAATGAAAGAGCGTCTTGGTAACCTCTTGTAGGAAAATCAGGGTAAAAGCCCCTAGTGGGTAGGCCAAGAATGATATGGAAGAATAGTATTAACAATTTTTTGAGACAAGTGAATTATACAAGGAATAATATTGAAAAACATTACCTCAGGATAGGAATGTGTGGAGAGCTTATGTCCGCGTGTCAGTGAGTTAGGTGAAAATCCATAGTATTGATAATATTGTAAATAATAAGGTTCCTTTTACTGTCTGCATCGATCTTTGCATCGTGGATACATGATTTAAAATTACTTTGGATACTGACAATTTCTGCAGCTAATCTACGATACCATATGCTTCATGGAGGGAAGGATTCCTTACTGATTAATTTTGTAGTTAGCTCCAATTCCTATGTCGAGAGAGTTGGCTACTTCTTGCAATTCCAGTTATTCGTTCTCTTTGTCAATTAATTTATTAATGACTAACGTACCCGACAGACGTTGTCCTGCCCGAACGTTCACTTCTCATGTCATGGGCGGACGATAAAAATATGTTACTTTTTTACCATAAAATTCAGCAATTAGGACATTTTTGTCTTCATGAACATTAGAATTGTACGCTCCTTTGCAGATAAGTTAATAACCGTCATATAACAATTATATTAGAGTGAAAAAAAAAAGATAAATTGATGAGAGTGAGTCAAAACAGTTTTTTTTTCTTTTCAGCTAGATTTCATTTCTGACTCGCTGTGCACCGGTCCCATACTGGCCGACATTCCATGAGAAAAATTTCTTCCCCCGTAGAGACTCGAACCAGTGTAAGTCTCGTAGTTCTGCGCCAAGATTTCTTGCCTTAACCACTCGGCTACGGCGCGAGACTCTTGGTACCAATGAAAGACAAAAATGGTTATGAGTTATCCGTAAGAGATAAGGGACTCTTGGTATCAATGAAAGACAAAAATGGTTTTTGTGAGTTATCCGTAAGAGATAAACATATGATGTCGCGGACTATTTTGTAGAGCTTTTTGAGATATTCAATTCTGTGTATATTAATTTTGTGTATTTCTTATGGTTTAGGCAGCGTAAGCCATTTACGCGTCCAAAGAGCTACTTTGTTCACGTTTTCCACTATAAAGGGCGATTTTTAAGGGTGTAGGAGTTGAGTATCACAACTCTCTTATAGCCTATGTTCATCCCGAGAATCTCCTGAACATTTTGCAAAAAACCCCATCACAATCGGATCAATGGTATGGCCGCGTATACAGTACGAACAAACAAACAAACATACAAGCAAACATTAATTTTTATATATAAGATATCACATACAGAATATTGGAGGTGTTTTTCGGACTCCCTGTATATAATATACTGCATGCTAAGATGTTATCCAGTAGGTTCATAGATATTTATGAAAATACAAATGTTCCCATGTGTTGCACATATGTTGTGACATTACGTACCACCTGAACTCTACACCTGGTGACGTCGCTTTATTTAGAAGTAGAAAAGATGCTATCAATGAACAATGTGTCTATGTTTATAGCAAATTCTAACATTTACATATCATATAATACAACTTTATTATTTCTGTTTGTTGCGCTTGAATGTTAGCAAACATCTTCACATGTTTTTGCCGTTGTCAGCCTGGGAACGTAGGTTACTCTTTCAAAATTCAGAAAGATGCAAAAATACAAGAAGCACATGTTGATAAAAGTAAAATAAACCCTTTACTCGTGTTCGGCATAATTCTAGATCGAGAGATGAGATAAGAAGAAGTCCCTATTATTGCATAGTATGTTTAAGGGTCCACCGCTGTGGTCTCCAAGTAGCTTGCTGCCTTGTCACGCAGCGGGCCATGGGTTCGATTCCCGGCCGGGACAGGCTCCTGGGTGAGTTTTTTTCGGGGTGTTTTCTCACCTGTAAGACAAATGTCAGGAAGCTTAGGACCCAACAGTTCCCGGCCATCATCATCATTCTCCATCGGTGTGGAAAGCAACGAAAAGCTACCACATCTATAATTGTTATGATTGCAGCGAAAGACCTGCGCTCGGGCAGAATTATTATGGCTGGATATGTATGGATGTCTGCTGACCAAGAGCAGGTGGATTTTGAAACAAAATAGATGGTATCAATGTGGAGAAGGTTGAATTAAGTTTTTGGCAAACGAAAACGGGAAAAATCACGAGGAAAACCTTCGTTGGTTCTGATTCATTATAGAAATACAAATCCCATACATATCAATGATGTTTAATCAAATAAGAAAGTAATTACAATTATTCGTAAATTAATGAGTCATTTTTTAACATCTTACCTCATGTTTTATGTTTCTTCAAACACGGGAACTAGTTTTCGAGAGAAGGATGTCTCTCATTTTCAACCGGTTGAAAATGAGAGAGATCCTTCTCTCGAAAACTAGTTCCCGTGTTTGAAGAAACATAAAACATGAGGTAGGATGTTAAAAAATGACTCATTAATTTACGAATTAAGAACCTCATAATTTTATTTCCCATATTTAACTATGAATAAATTACAATTATATTGGAATTAATTGTCACAACTTCTCATTCAACAAAATAAACTAATCCGTTTATAATACAATAAATAAAAACCAGTGTAACGCTTGATATTTAAAAAAAAAAATCTTAAATAACAAATTTATATAAACTTCATAATCTAGGATAATTGTGTATCTCTAACACCACAAATTATAATTTTGGTTAAACTACCTAAATATAATCATAGAGTTAATAAATTCCCTTTATAATCAACAAATTTAAATGAAATCAATGTATCTCGAACCCCTTAGGGAGTGAACGAGACGCGAACTTGAGACTCTGAGATGGAGGACGAGTGTCTAATCACGTGCGCAAAGGAGCCGCCTAGTTATACGTAACATATCTAAAAAATATAAGTTTTCCAAATCGCTATAAGATTACTGGAAAAAATGACGCTTGGAAGATCTAAAAACAATTTTGGTGGTTATTACTTTAGTTTTTGAAGTGTACATCATGTAACTGAAGAATGGTTTTAAAAGAGAATCAATCAACATGTATGCGTGCTTTTCATATCTTTGGATTAAAGGTAAAAATCGTTATATAGAAGCTTACAAATTCGTAATAACAATTAATTAGTCACGTGTTAGTAAAAAAATCATTGCACATGTTGGGAACTATCTAAAAAAACATCTATTAGTAGCTACGGATTCTGAAAGTCACGCTCCACAACTGAACAATTCTTTGCCTCAGTAATATTGGGTCGTTTATATAGTTAATTAATTTATGTGTTAATGTGTTTTCTCCATCCCTCCTGATATTTGATCAGTCCACAAACCCTTCTCAAGGTCTTTCATTTCTGTATGCTCAACAAAATAAAAAAGAAAATAAAACAATATAAAAACGAGGGAAAAAAGTATAATGACGTTTACCTATCAGGCCTTAACATATTACTAAAAATACCAAGTTTAAAATCAACTTCAATGAATTGTGAATTAAGCAAAATACTCAGTATTTATATGTGAATTATAGAAAATAAAAACATTGGTATTTAAATTTCAACATAAGCAAAGGTACTTCAAGAAGGGACAACATTAGGAATTCTGTGGTGTAAGACTATATACAGCTATGAGCTTCTTTCTTCGGTTATATCGGGAAAATAAATAATATTCTCGAGTTACATATATTCTGGGATTTTGCAGCTGAATCCGCCTTCCCATTCCCAATCTCCACTCTTCTCGACCAAGAGCACATTTTTAAAACTCATATTAAAGAAATCATTTTAATATTTTGGTACCGTGATCAGCTTTTCCTCGAGGCTTATCTCGTTTTCGTTTGCCAAAAACTTAATTCAATCTTCTCCACATTTATGCCATCTATTTCGTTTCAACTTATTTCACCAGCAATATTTGCAATATTGATACCCTTTCGCTTCTTCTCACAAATAATCGATTGAAAATGTTACATTTTTCATTCACGATCCATACTTGTATGTTTTGATTCACATCCTGGTTTAAGCAAAAACTTCTCTTTACTTACTTACTCACTGGCACTATCGAACCCGTAGGTTCATGGCCGCGCGGACATAAGCTCTCCATACATCCCTATCCTGAGCTAATGCTTTCCACTCATTCCCTGTATAATCTACTTCCCTCAAATCATAGTTAATGTTGTTCTCCCACCTCATTCTTGGTCTACCAACTGGGCGTTTTCTTTCTGGCTTTCCTACAAGAAGTTTCCATGCACGTCTTTCATTCCCCATACGCGCAACATGTCCTGCCCATCGCAGTCCACGAGACTTAACTGTTCTTATTATATCTGGCTTCCTATAAAGACCATGTAGTTCATTGTTATGAAGTCTTTGGCATGGATTCCCTGAAGTAGTCCCCGCCCGGAGAACCGAATGGGGGACTATTTGACCTCCGGAAAATTTTACCCCAGTTGAACCCATGTCCTCATTTCTTGGCGGTTGTATTTTTACGGTGAAAGATCGTCACTCTTTCGCCCAAGGTACTTTTTTCGTCTGGCTTATCACCTTCGACCAGTCCGGCATGGGTAACCCTATCGGCAGCAATGCTACCGCCGGCATAGCTCTCAGGATCATTTAAGCACGCAAGCCACTCCACCACGACAAGGTAAAGATACCATGGAGGGTTTAGTAGTTGTATTATTTACCAATTTATATATGTATTTATTTTAATGATACAATGAAATGGTGAATGTAATGAAATGATAAACCAGCATTTGCCTACATAACGTGTCTGGAGCAGCAGATAGGCACATTACTACGCGAGTAACACACGGTGTGGTTATGAAATTAAGGTAATAATTAATTAACCGAAACAGTAGTGCAGAGCTTACAAGGACTGGGGACAGATTGGAGAGATCCTTTACAAAATATTGTGCATTCAATAAAGACGTCCATGAAGAACAATGGGGATTATCTTCAAGATTACAGCAATTACTGCGCACGCGTACAGATAAACATCAAGGAAGCGTTTTTTATGTATTGTTCAGCAACCATACTAACTGACATCACACACCGTAACAACACAGTTTTTTAACATCCCGGTTTACAATAAATATTTCAGTTTTATCAATATAAGTTGATGTTTTTAATTTTAATGAAGTGGGGCAAATTTTATTCTTATTTCATTATGATATTAAAAATTACTTCTTTCAGGTTTATAGAGACGTAATAACACCGAATTTCCAAAATGTTGTTGAATTTCAACAAAACAAATAGACTTCAGTCTGCAGATTGAAATAAATATAATAAATATAATTCACCTCAAGTTTATATTGACAGAGTCAGTAATGTAAGGATCATCTTCAGGACCATTAATCTGTGTTCCAATTTTCCGTGTCACTGCTATGAGAATATTGACAAAGCTCCAGGCGATGAAACATCAGCACAGTGGAAAATCTGAACAATACTATAACTTAGGCCTATCACAGTATAAGTTTAAATTTTCTGATATCACCCTCATAATAATTTACTAAATTCTGAAATACTTTTAAGATTCAATAAATTTATGGCATATTAAACCAACAAGATGCTTTGAACATGTTGGAAGGATGAAAGACACCAGACTGCCAAAAATAGCTTACCAATATGGTCCTAAAGGAAAGAGAGACGTAGGGAGGCCGAGAAGGAGATGGAAGGATACACTGTGGTGACGAAACAGGTAGTAGCCTACTCCTGTGGAGAAGAAGAAGAAGAAGAAGATTAAAATAAATCATTGACACGACAGTACGGGAAACCAGGTCTGACTGAAATTAGTATTGTCACAGACTAGAAGAAGAAAGTACAAGTGGTCACTTTATCATCCTTCAACATTAATTCAGTTTTCTTAACTGGATTTTGTAAGCAGCTAATAAGTTGACTTGTTATATACTTGTTATAGTGGCTACCAGGTGGCAGTGAGGACCGAATTCTCGTTACAATAATTGATAATATATATAAGAAAAATAAATGTTTATATTAGATTTGCCCGCTGGTGTAATGGATAGCACGCTGAAGTACCAATCCAGAGGTCCCGGTTCAAATCCCGTCCAGGCATTTATTTTTCTTATCATGTCATATTAAGCTTGCATTGCTCAATGCCAAACATTTAATTATAACATCGATAAAGAGTCACTGCTATAAAGTAAAAATATTCATAAGTAATGCCACGAGTGGTTTTCAAATTATCGATAAATTCACGACTCACGAAGTGAGGAGTGAATTTATCTGGAGAATTTGGAAATCAAGAGTGGCATTTGTTAGGACCATTTAACGAATAAAATTAACCTGTTTACTCACAAATCATTATTTTAACTATAGTTATTTTAAACTATTTATATATTTAATGTAAACGGAGAAGTTTGAAAACAAATCAGAAATGTGAGGTTATGTTCATTCACTGCTGCTTGATCATATTATTTATTGCGAAATAAGATCGCAATATTGTAAGAGTGCACCCAAGTGGAGAAATAATTAAACACATCAAACTATATATCATACAACATTACGGGTTATTCATTTATTTTTTTAGTAAACAACTCAGTAAAATCACTGAATCTTTTCATTATTTGCTATATTCAATGTATTTGTTGGAGAAAAATAATGCTTTGACCTGTTCGGAACATTAAAAAGGAGGAGCTTTCTTTATCACAAAAGCAGGAGCTGATAAAGAGAAATCGATAAAGAGCGAGGTGAAACATGACTGTCATTGGTTGTAAAACAACATTCATTGAAACGTGATTGGTCATTGACTAGCATTTGTGGCATGAGTTAAATAGTCTCTTTAATTTGCTTACTTATTATAGTGGCTACCAGGTGGCTGTGAAGACCGAGTTCTCGCTATATCTCGTAATAATGGAGTGTGTATATATATATATATATATATATATATATATATGTAAACAGCAATAAGAAGAATACTCCATGGTTTGTACCTGGAATTAAGGAAATAGCCAAAAAGAAAAAGGAATCATATTTACAATTTTTGAAAAATAAAACCCCTGAATCTTGGAAAACATACACAACAGAACGCAATATAGCAAATTCTAAAATTAGAAAAATTAAGCAAGATTATTGGGAAAAATATTCCAAAGATATGGAATATGATCTATATGGTGGCCAACGAAAAATATTGGGAACATTAAGAAGAAATAAAATGGAAATTAGGGATAGTATACAAACAAACAAATTGACAATGTAAGAATGGAATAATTATTTCCAGGAACTATATAAACAAGAAGAAAATAATCAGGAAAACAATCAGGATGTTTATGAATATGAAAATCAAGATGAATTAATTGAAATAGCAATAGATGAAGTAACTGACACAGTACAGAGATTGAAAAATCGAAAGGCTGCAGGTCCTGATACGATAGCAAATGAAATGTTGAAAAATGGAGGAATACAACTGATAAATGAACTACAGAAGCTATTCCAAAATATCATAATAAGCGGTACCACCTCACTAGAATGGAAATCGAGTATAACTATCCCAATATTTAAAAAGGGTGATAAAACTAAACCAGAAAATTATCGTGGAATTACATTACTTAATAGTTCTCTAAAAGTATTCACAAAAAATATTAAACAATAAATTAAACGCATTAATCCATATTAAAGAACAACAACAAGGATTTCGGAAAAATAGATCCACATTAGATGCAATTTACATAGAAAAATTGTGGAAAAATCATGGGAATTCAATAAACCAGTATTCTTATGTTTCATAGATATGAAGAAAGCTTTTGATAGAGTACAGCTTGAAGATGTTGTACATATCTTGAGAGAGAATGAAATTCCTAATGAACTGATTAGAGCAATAATATCAATTAATACACACTGCAAAACAGTAATCAAAGTAAAAGAACAGCAAACTGAAGAAATAACGCTCACAAAGGGCATCAGGCAAGGTGACTCTTTAAGTCCATTCTTATTTAATATTATAATGGATAAATTTATTGATAACATACTACCACGTTTGGGTTATAAAATGGGAAACACTAGATTTCACTTAATATGTTACGCAGATGATGTCGTTCTCCTTTCAGAATCTGAAGATAATTTACAAAGATCTTTACATCAATTTAATATAAATGCCAAAAAATACAATATGGAAATTAACACGAATAAGACAAAATGCTTAACAATATCAAAAGAACCAGTAAGATGCAAATTAGAAGTGGAAAGAAAAATCATAGAACAAGTGTCAGAATTTAATTATTTAGGTGTATTAATAACAAACACTAAAAATTTAATAAAAGAAGTAAAGAAACAAGCTGATAAAGCAGCACAAATATCAGGATCTATGAAAGATTTAATTTGGCGCAACAAACATATGTCAATAGAAAGCAAAACCCGCATATACAAAATGATAGTTCGACCAGTTATCGTATATGGAGCAGAAACTAGAGCTGATACAACAAAAACTAAACAAATAATAAGCACATGCGAAATGAAAATCTTAAGAACTATTCAGGGGAAAACATTATTTGATAAAATACACAACACAGAAATTAGGGACAACTGCCATATTCAAGACATAACCAAATTTATTATAGATAGACGAAAATATTGGAAGGGTCATATAGAAAGAATGGAAGAAAACCGGCTTGCAAAAAGAGCTAAAGAAGATAGACCAATGGACGGGAGAAGAACAAGAGGAAGACCTGCCAAGAGATGGATAGACAGTGAATGTACATCCAGTACGTCTTCCTCCGAGGAGTGATTTTGGAAATAAACAGGATTAAAATCCTACAAATTAAGTTTAAGAAGAAGATATATATATATATATATATATATATATAAGAAAAATAAATGTTTGTATTAGATTTGCTCGGTGGTGTGTAATGGATAGCACGCTGGAGTACAAATCCAGAGGTCCGGGTTCAAATCTCGTCCAGGCATTAATTTATCTTATCATGTCATATATATATATATATATATATATATATATATATATATATATATTATAGCTGAGAATCCAACCTCTGGACATACAGGCAGTTTCGCCATAGAAGCTACATTTATAATATTAATTCTTTAATTATAATTACAATTATCCTCTACCTTTGCTGTCTTGCATTGAAGATTAGAATTCCATAAGGAAGAGTTTAAAGACTAATTCAAAACAGAATTATCAATACTGGATTTTTTATTTTTTAACTGTATTGTTGATCATATTACCTGATGAATGGTAGATAATAATGTGTTATTATATAGAGATAATTACGTTAGTACATTTTAGTTAATAAAATGAGTTGATGATTGCAAAAATAAAGAGACAAACAATATGATTAATTGCTATAATCAACAGACTGCTGCTGAAAGCACAATGAATCACGATTTTTTTACTATCAGGCTAGCTTATTTTGAAGTTCATTGATGCGGCAAATTAACAGTAGCGAACGCAAATTTGTAGAGTGTCGTTAAACAGTTCAGAGTACCGTTCGGTGCTCTTAACGAGCGAATGATTTGGAATCAAAATAAAAGGGAGATATAACCTTTCGGAAGATTAACTTCATATTGAAATCGTATTCAGAGTTGTCAAAATGTTTAATATTCCTTTTCCATAGGGTGTACAGACCATTTGAGTCAAATCATTGCAGATGGTACAGAAATATAAAATAATTTTTTTTTTTAAATCAGATAAGTACTTCAATTTCCATGAACGATAAATAAGTAAGAAAAAAATTTTACCAAAACATTTTTTGTTCAGCCACCATAGAGAGAGAATGTCTTTAAGATATGAATCACTGAATGGAAAAACCTCTTACAAATTCCACGAGATCTTGAACGATAAATATATGTAAACAAAGATTTTGCAAGTTAACTTGATTCTATTACCAAGACATTTTTAATTATATCAACACAAAGGGTAGAGAAGTTCAAATTAAATTTCGTCTCCTCAGATCATGAAACACTGCCCTGGCTGAAAATATCTATATCAAGTTTTGTGATCTCTGAACTTAATAAATATATTATAAACTGCTTCAATATTAATGTCCATAAACAACCTACAGCTTATAAAATTGTTGGAAGTACATAATACATGTATGTTTACAACTGTTTTGTGTTCATCTCTGCCTACAAAAGAGTTTACAATGTATATTTCTTAAAATACAATTTAGAAATATTTATTAATATTACATGTACGCCAAATTGTTCCATTAATAAGTTAAATTTAACCATATGTCAGAATAGCGATTGCAAGTTTATGAAAGAAGAAAATGGTTTTCCTTATTGTATTCTTTTCTTTAAAATTATAGCATGAAAAGGTAGACAGACCTACTTACTGTAACTGGAACGATTTTCTATATTACACTTTTTGCTCTACAATTTATGATATGAATGGACTATTCCAATTACTGGATAAATTTTATTCTAAAATGTGAGGTTACGAATGAGTAATTTTACAGCTAACTATTTTCTCTCATATTTAGTGGTGTTAAAAGTAATTCTAATATCACTGGTACAATTTTCACTATTTCTCTCTTTCGTCCCAAATGTTATGGTATAAAAGGGTAATGCAATTGCTGAAACTATTTTATATAGGCATGTTGTACTCTTAACTAATTCACTCATTGGCACTATCGACCTTGATATTAATGACCGCGTGGTAATGCGCTCTCCATATATCCCCATTATGAGCTAATTTTTTCCAATCATTCCAAGTATAACACATCTCTCTCAAATCATGGCTACTATTATTCTCCCACATCAATACTAGCCTGTATGCATTCTTTCCCAAATTTATGATATGAGAGGGCAATAAACGAGTTTAAATATTGAATATAATATAGGATACAGGAAAACTAATGGCGTTCAACTGAAATTAAATAGATCTACACATTTGTGCGGAACAATACAGAGAACATTAAAATATAAAATGCGAAAATAAACAATACTGAAGTTCTATAAATAAACTGCATTGCTAAAACTTCTGTATGGCAGTGAGAACTGGACATTAACTGCAGACCAGTTAAAACAGTCTTCAGAAATAAAATTTCTTCGATTTGTGGCAGGTCGTACGGTTGTAGACCATAGGAGAAGCATTAGACATCAGGAATTAACTGAATATACAACCAAATACGACAATAATCGAAAAATATAGGACTAATTGGAGAGGCCATGTTCAACGCATGTCACCAACTAGAATAGCAAAAGCCGTCCTTAACTATAATCCTATAGGAAACAGAAGTGTTGGCAGACCTATGAAGAGATGACATGACTAGTTTTAAGGCAATGCTTCGGTGAAATTTGGTGAAATATGATGCATTTTTTTTTCTATTTTAAGTTTTTTATTATGTTTGAACCCTGTACTTTTATTTTGCACTTTTTTTTTTAAATTTCGGCCATATTTAAAGCCCCACGCAGCCATTTAAGTCTCCCCGTGCGACCACACACTGGCTCTTTATGTCTGAATAGGCTAAAAGGCACAAACCATTATGTCGATGATGATGATGATGATGAGAGGGTAATGACAGTAAGCTCTTGATTTCACCACTTACATATTTAAATGACATAAATTAAGCAGTAACAATTTATCGGAAGCTGAACAGCTGTGCGAACAATTAGAGTGGCAAAAGAAGATGAAGACGTATCGCTGCAGGAGATATGGCGCTAGAATGGAATAGAATCTAATAAGATAAATGAAAGTAAACTGCCAAGATATAACACCGTTATGTTTCCACACCGAGAGGAGAAAATGTTCCATAGCGGGATGCTGGTATTGATACGGTAATCATCTTCTAATTCACTTCCGCATTAAAAATTATTATATGCAACAAACAGTAATGATCTACCGTAACGCAATCCATTTCATGCTACTTCACACATATATCTAAAAAAAATAACCTTCACAACATTCTCATACTTTCTGCTGTATGTATCCTAGTGACTTTAAACTTCCGTAAGCATACATAGGGATACCATTATATCAATAAATATGGAGGTACGTACTGCAGGTTACTCAAGAACAGACCATAAAAGGAATTCTGAATTTTTCAAAGAATTAGAAACAGAATCAGTCATGGAATAATCAACTATATGTAGACTTCAAAAAAACATATGATTCAATTAAGAGGGAGGAGTTATATAGTATCCTGCTGGAGTTCGGAATTCCTAAAAAGTTAGTTAGACTAATACGAATGTGTCTAAATGGCACAAAGAGTAGGGTGCGTGTAGGCAAACAGTTTTCGGACACTTTTGAAATCCAGAATGGGTTGAAGCAAGGAGATGCACTATCTCCTCTACTATTTAATTTTGTACTAGAGCATGCCATTAAATCTTTAGAGAATGAGGAAGGCTTACAACTGAATGGTATTAATAAGCTGTTAGTTTATGCTGATGGTGTAGTATTATTGGCCGATACCGAGGAGATATTAAAGGACAACACGCACACACTATTGAGGAACACTAAGAAATTAGGACTGGAAGTAAATATCAATAAAACTAAATATATGGCCACACGTAGAAATACATTATATTATGGAAATGGACAGCTAATGACAAATGAGGGAAATTTTGAGGAAATGGCTGAATTCAAATACCTAGGAATAATAATCACAAATAGGAATGAGTCGCACAAAGAAATTAAACATAGGCTCAATTCTGGAAGTGCGTGCTATTATGCATTACAGACACTCTTGATGTCCCAACTCCTTTAAAAAACATTAAACTGAAAATATATATAACTATTATTCTACCAGTTATATTATATGGGTGCGAAACATGGACTCTTACTTTAAGGGAGGAAAGGAGATTACAAGTATTTGAGAATAAAGTACTTAGGAAAATTTTTGGACCAAAGAGAGATGAACAGACAGGTGAATGGAGAAGACTACATAACAATGAACTACATGGTCTTTATAGGAAGCCAGACATAATAAGAACAGTTAAGTCTCGTAGACTGCGATGGGCAGGACATGTTGCACGTATGGGGAATGAAAGACTTGCATGGAAGTTTCTTGTAGGAAAGCCAGAGGGAAAACGCCCAGTTGGTAGACCAAGAATGAGGTGGGAGAATAGCATTAACTATGATTTGAGGGAAGTAGATTATACAGGGAATGAGTGGAAAGCATTAGCTCAGGATAGGGATGTATGGAGAGCTTATGTCCGCGCGGCCATGAACCTATGGGTTCGATAGTGCCAGTGAGTAAGTAAGTAAGTAAGTAAGTAAGTATGTATCAGTCATGGAATATGTACAAAAATACAGAAACAACTGGAAATCTCACGTAAGAAGAATGAGCAGAACAAAAATACCACGTCAAATCTTAAATTACCAGCCACCAGGCAAGAGATCCTTGGGCAGACCCTTAAAACTTTGGATTCAGACCGTAGCAGATCACTAGGTCTATCATATGAAATGAGGAAGAAGAAGAAGAAGAATAAAGAGGTAAATAAATAAATGTCGGCAGCGATGGGCTAGTGGTTATGTTCCTTGCCCCTAGATCCGATGGGACGCAGGTACAAATCCGGTTGGGGTCGATTAATTTTTTTAGGATGGAAGGATCCAAGAGACAAGTCCTCCGGGAGTGACTTAATGCCGCGAGTCCCGAGTCTGAAGATTTTCGGACTCGTAAAATAACCTCAACCCCAAATTTGTGCCTCTGAACAAAATTTAACTGGCATTCCCCATCCAAGTAATACCATAGATGTCTTACATAGGCGATGTGCTGACTACATGTTACTCGCTGACCTCTGTAGGGAAATAAGTTTAACTAAATTAGCTCGGTCAAGAAATCCTTGATAGAGGGCACCCATGTCCCCACGCGGGACGAAGGGGTATATAATAATAATAATAATAATAATAATAATAATAATAATAATAATAATAATAATAATAATAATAGTTTATTTAAACTGGTAGAGATAAGATCATAAGGCCTTATGTATAATCAAGTTCATAGCTTAAGGGGCTGTAAGTTCATTGGTCATTCGAAGATTTTGATAAGTAGATATTAGGGCAACGCTGTTTAATCAGCTAGTTTCTACACATAATGAGTTAAAATTTTAATAATTATAGCAATTTTTATGAATTCAGATAAGATGAATGGGAAAAATTCATTGCTATTATGCCAGTTTGTTTGTTTTGAGACAAAATAAATACTCTGGTTAGCTTCTTCACTGACATACGGGTGCTAATCTCTTTATACCACGTTAGCATATCTTCTTAACCTGACTCTGCGTGTTTTGTGTATCTTATGTATGGCTTCTAACGACTTCATCAATCTCCACTTACCTTACAGGATATACGAGTAGCCTATGTCACAACGCAATCAATACGGTATTCATAAACACACAATTGCAATAATTTTTAGAAAATAATAATCTTACAGGAGAAATAGCGAGAGTCCCATATGTTAAACGGTAAGATTTAAAACACTTATGGTTATAGCACGTCCACCGCTGTGGTCTCCAGGTAGCGTGCTGCCTTGTCACGCAGCCGGCCCGGGTTCGATCCCCGGTCGGGGCAGTTTTTCTGGGTGAGGTTTTTATCGGGGTTTTTCCTCACCTGTAAGACAAATGTCAGAAAAACTTTAAGGCCCAAACGGTCCCCGAAATCATATGACCATCATCATCCTTCATCGGTGTGGAAAGCCACGGGAAGCTACCACACTTAAGGCCCAAACGGCCCCCAAAATCATATGGCCATCATCCTCATCATCATCATCCTTCATCGGTGTGGAAAGCCACGGCAAGCTACCACACCTACAATTCCCTAGTAAAGTTGCAAGCATAGCATGAAAATGCTATGATTGCAGTGAAGGATCTGCCTTCGGGCAAAATTACTATGGATGGATGGTTAAGCTAAGAGAAAATAAAAATCTAGGAACCAACAATGCTATATATTCGTCAAATTAACAACAGTGACCATTTTTTGATAATTGGATTGATTGTAGGGCATTATGGTACGACACCAAAACGTTCCTCAAATTTTACAAATTAAATGATCTTCTAAAACATACTTCTATGCCTATATTGAAGAAGTAAATTGCTATCCAACGTTGTGGCGATATTTTGAAGAAGTAATTCTCATCATGCCCGATGTTGTAGTAACATTTTGAAGAAGGATTGGTGTCCCAAAA
This sequence comes from Diploptera punctata, assembly GCA_030220185.1. Classification (NCBI taxonomy): domain Eukaryota; kingdom Metazoa; phylum Arthropoda; class Insecta; order Blattodea; family Blaberidae; genus Diploptera; species Diploptera punctata. The sequence continues at coordinate 841,551 of JASPKZ010009375.1, read as the reverse complement.
AGAATTACTGGTTCAGGTTGGGTTTAATTTTCGGTAGAGCCGGATTCTCTTCTCAAGGTCGGAAGTCGGTACACTGGATAGGAAAACACTTCACAATCATAAAAAATGTTTCTTGTAGAAATAATTACAAATTTATTCACTTTGTAGGTTCCCAGCAGATTAAGTAAATGTAAGTGGTATTATTCTTCCCTATCAATTAAAATAAATCCTTTTCTTGTCTGGAATCAATTATTCTTGTATTAAATATTACATTTTATCTTGAGATCTCTTCTTGCTTCTATGTTTGTTGAAAGTTGTATGCAGAATGACTAGTGTAATTATTTCATAATTTTAAGACCATTATTACATCACATGATGTTATATTTAATTTCTATTGGTTAATAGTCCTTTAAATATAAGGTTTAAATTGATTTGTTAAATAAAAAAGTTAATTGTTTTAACATCCAATCAGAGTTTAGTTTACTTTCATTTAAGAATATGAAGTTAGGCAGGTGTTCTTATTACAGTTATAACAGAAGGATTTAATAATTTGACAACAATGACTTAAAACAATTTTTAAAAGCACAGTATTACAAAAACTGTTATGTAGTGCAATTTCTTTAATTGTTACTGAGACATTTTTATTCAACAATAACCAACAATGAACTATTTAGATATTTTTATTTATTTAAGTTATATTTAAATATTAAAAGAATTTTAAAATACAAAATTATTAATTTTAACTTTTATATTCATTATAATATTAAAATCCTGCTATAATATACAGCATATGGCCCTAGTTATGTAATATTCGTGAGACATTTTAAGTAAACATGCTGCACAATGTTACCTGAATACACCATTTTCTAATCTAAATCTGAAGCTGAATGCTGCCAATGGATGCTATTATACATTACGTGAGTCTTGTCATCCCAACACCTTACAAAATGTTTAACTATTATGCATAAACAGTGATTCTTCCTACTATATTATATGGATGCGAAACGTAATATCTTACTTTAAAGAAGAGAGAAGAAATATTTTTTTAATAAAGTGCTTACGATAATTATTGTTTGAGATGAACAGACATATGAGACCCTTAGAAGCCAAGGGGTTTAAGTAACAAAATGTCAGTTTTGAGTTAATGATGTTCGAAGTTGAGACATTCCATATGTGATTGCCTGAGCAGTTTTATTTTCAGCCACTATATTTCAGCACCAGACAGATTTTTATTGTATCTACTGCCCACTGAGATTAGTATCTGCTTTAACTACTAAATTCTACACTTAACTCCAAGATTAGCAATTTGTCACTTTTTACCATTTGGCTTCTAACGGTCTCATATGTACGGAGAAGACTAGATAGCAGTGAGCTCCAATGTTCATTATAGGTAAGGGGCGGATTTCTATTACCTAAAAAATGGAAAATATGCATGCATTTATGACCTAGAAAAAGGTTAAACATGACCTAAAAATATAAAAATCTGACCTTATATTATAATTGAATGAATTTTTTTACCCATGCTATATTAATTGTTCATTCATGTACATTTTCAATTGTATCATAAGAAAAAGGAAATCGTCTTCTATTTTCCAGAGCGAACGTTTGCTACCTCTTAACAGAAACCTTCGAAACAAGTGTACTGTGAAACTGACGATTTTTATACAGATTATTAGTTATTTCCAATCGCCTGATGACTAGGCTATTAAAAAACTCAAAATATGACCAAAATATGACTTTATCATAAAAATAAGCAGAAGTATGACCAAAGATCTGAAAAAGTGAGAAATATGACTTTTAAGACCCAATAAAAACCACTTAATCTTAATAAAATAAGGCATATATAAATGTTTTTACTTACTTCAAGCTTAGAATATAGGCTTTGGTAAAAATATGACATGTCATAGGAATCCGCCCCTTAATTATAGGAAACCCGGTATAATATGAACAATTAACTCTCGGAAAATGCTATTGGCGGGTCATGTGGCACGAATGAGAATTTAAAGGTGAAGGAGGTGAACGAAAAGTGCTTGTAGGAAAATAAGAGGGAAAATCGAATAGGTGAGCAAGAATGAGGTGAGTAAATTACGTTAAGCTTGATTTGAGGGAGATGAATTATAAAAGGCATGAGTGGAAAATATTAGGATACATATGTGTAGGAACTTTATGTCCGCACGGCCATGTGTCTTCGGGTTCCATACTGCCAATGAATCAATAAATCTGCAACAATATTATTAGGTGAGTCATATAATAAACCGCCATGAATGCTTTCGGTCAAGATTATTGTGTGACTTCGCAAAATTTTACCATCTTTTATTGCTGTAATATATAGGGTGTAACATAACTCAACGGCAAAATTTCAGGAATGAGTTCCTCACATGGAGAGAATAAAAAAGTATATTACAACATTAGTCCGGAAATTGATAATTACAGAGTTATGATGATCTTGATGAAGATTTTCGGGCTGCAGGCCGTGGTCGTGAGGTTTGTAGTTCCCCGACGTTTCGCCAAAGACTGCGTCTGGCATCCTCAAGGGATGTCTTAAGACAGGCCGTGGTCGTGTCTTAAGACAGCCGTTGAGGATGTCAGACGCAGTCTTTGGCGAAACGTCGGGGAACTACAAGCCTCACGACCACGGCCTGCAGCCCGAAAACCTTCATCAAGATCATCATAGCAACTCCGGCCGTGAAAGTCTATGTGAATAAATTACAGAGTTATTCGAACTTTACGAATGTTAGAACATTGCGACAAAAATGCAAAGGACTTGTTGGAGCGCTCTGTTCTGTCAGATGAAATATTCAAAGTGACCTCCGTGTGCCTCAATATAGGCATATTCTTCATTTGTGTACATCACAGCAGCCTACAATCAACAGAAAACAGACTGTCAATAACTACTGTAAATCTTAATAACCTAACATTCATAAAAGTTCGAATAACTCTGTAATTATCAATTTCCGGACCCATGTTGTAATACACTTTTTTTATTCTCTCCATATGAGGAACTCATTCCTGAAATTTTGCCGTTGAGTTATGTTACACCCTGTATAACAAATAATATTTTTTTTTAAATTAGGTAATTGGCAAGAGAAGAAAGAATTATAGAAATAATTTGTTCAGAATTTAAATGGTTACTTCAATAATACTTATTTACAGCGATTTGATGTAGAGTACACTATGTCATTATGGAGTGGGTAGATTTTGTTCTATTAATGCCGTTATTGAATATTTCATATAATTGCCATCATGATTCACTGGACCAACAACTTTTACTCGGATTGTTTTAGTGATGAGATTTTTAACATACCACAGGCCCAAATCAAAAGGACAGGACTCACGGTACCTCCGATACAGAGATATTTGAGGTGAAATGTAATAATAATAATTGAAAATTACTGATATTGGTGTTCATTACATAGTTTTTTATTAATTAATTTGAGATTATACTCCCGGTGGCATTTAAGCATAAGGGTAAGAGGGTATAAAATAAAATGTCCAAAATTAATTAGATTAGTGTCGAAAATTTAGCTTACTAATGATAAGAAGAAATCCAGAATGGGTTGAAGCAAGGAGATGCACTATCTCCTCTACTATTTAATTTTGTACTAGAGCATGCCATTAAATCTTTAGAGAATGAGGAAGGCTTACAACTCAATGGTATTAATAAGCTGTTAGTTTATGCTGATGACGTAGTACTATTGGTCGATAGCGAGGAGATACTAAAGGACAACACGCACACACTATTGAGGAACACTAAGAAATTAGGACGGGAAGTAAATATCAATAAAACTAAATATATGGCCACACGTAGAAATTCATTATATAATGGAAATGGACAGCTAATGACAAATGAGGGAAATTTTGAGGAAGTGGCTGAATTCAAATACCTAGGAACAATAATCACAAATAGGAATGAGATTCACAAAGAAATTAAATGTAGGCTCAATTCTGGAAATACGTGCTATTATGCATTGCAGAGACTCTTGATGTCCCAACTCCTTTCAAAAAACGTTAAACTGAAAATATATAAAACTATTATTATACCAGTTATATTATATGGGTAGGAAACATGGACTCTTAGTTTAAGGGAGGAAAGGAGATTACAAGTATTTGAGAATAAAGTACTTAGGAACATTTTTGGACCAAAGAGAGATGAACAGACAGGTGAATGGAAAAGACTACATAACAATGAACTACGTGGTCTTTATAGGAAGCCAGATATAATAAGAACAGTTAAGTCTCATAGACTGCGATGGGCAGGACATGTTGCACACATGGGGAATGAAATACTTGCATGGAAGCTTCTTGTAGGAAAGCCAGAGGAAAAAGCCCTGTTGGTAGACCAAGATTGAGGTGGGAGAATAACATTAACTATGATTTGAGGGAAATAGATTATACAGGCAATGATTGGAAAGCATTAGCTCAGGATAGGGATGTATGGAGAGCTTATGTCCGTGCGGCCATGATAGTGCCAGTGAGTAAATAAGTAAGTAATGATAAGAAGACTGGGATAAATAAATACCCAGGAATATGGGTAATCAGCTAGTACTTTTTATGAAATGTAATTTACAAACAGGAAGACTAAAATTATTTATAATAGAAATAAAACTGAAGGGTTAAAAGTTAAAATTATATAAAATTAGTTAAGTGAACTTTAAATATCCATTCGTTTTAAAAGCCTTACTTCTATAACCAGAAAAACAACGTAACTTATTAAAATTTCCCTTCTACTGAGTTTGTAAGAATGAAAATTATGGATGCTGTCTCATAAGTAGTGCTTTTTTTCAAACAAAGTGTTATTTGGAATGCTTTCTGACAAGAAATTAAACTACTCTTCGAAGCAGAGACCATCATATTCTATGGTCTTCAGTCATCTTTCGGAGAAGTTTATTATCCCTCGACGGCACCAGTCTCTGGTTTTTGTTGCGCAGAATTCGTTGAGACCCATAGCTTCAATTTTCTCAATGTTTTAGAAATTTTAAGCAAGAAATGAACCATGAATCGAAGCAGATACAAAAATAGATAGGTACAAAATCGGGGCTATATGCTGGGTATAGTATCAGTTCGATTCTTCTCAATTCCTGAATTTTAGTCATGGTAGTTCGTGCAGTATGGGGTCCGGTCGGATTTAAACCCACGACCCTCAAAATTTCATTAATTCTTTTCAGTTGTCGAGAATAAAGATCAGCATCGACTTCACGCCCGTTTGAAACAAATTCCCAGTGAATCACATCTTCAAAATTCAACCAGGTACACAACACTAAATTAAAAACTTCATTACTTATCAAATTTTTGTATTTGCATACAAAAATATAAGTATACACGGGATACTTTGTTTTTATTAAAAAAAATATCGCGTGAAACACTATAAACCTATGGCAAAATTAAAAAGCTAGTAAAATAAACATTAAGTCCTACAGATTGCGATGGACAGGACATGTGGCCCGAATGTGGAATGGAAGATAGGATGGAAACTCCCTGTAGGAAATCCAGAAGGAAAGGGGCCAGTAGGTACACCTATAACGAGGTAGGAGAATAATATTAACCATGATTTGAGGAAGTATGTAGAGCTTATGTCCGCGGCCAAAAAAATCTATGGATCCGGTAGTTGCCTGTGATTCGTTGGTTGGTTAGGACGTAACATAGGTATAACGTCCTTATCTACAAGAAACGTAGCTACATTTTATGAAATAAAGGAGATTTTTTAATTGCTTGGCCTATAAGAATCTACAGCGCACATAGGCCTTATTTTAGTAAGAAAGCTAACCTCGATTCAGATGAAACAAAGATTAATTCTAAGGTTTAATAAACAGGTTGAACTTATATAACTATATAATTAAAACAAGTTCTTTAAAACTGCTGTAATACAAAGTCTATAAGTCTAGTTTTTGCCTCTCGCCAACCGTTAGAATTAAAATAATCTTGAACTGTTAAATACCAATAATAGCTACACCAAATACCAATTCAAGATTTCCTGCATAGTTATAATACTTATAAACATAGTTTTCTTCTCTTCATATAAATTTATATTCGCGGTGAATGTTATGAAAATGAACCCACTCACACAAACACATTCTCTCTCCCACTCTCTCTCTCTCTCTCTCTCTCTCTCTCTCTCTCTCTCTCTCTCTCTCTCACACACACACACATATGTATGCATAAAAAAGGATATGGCTGAAATAAATATTGATTATTAGTTTTCTTCTTCTTCTTCACGGTTTAGGTTTATTTATTAGTCTGTTCCAGCTCCAAATTGCTGCTGTTTCCATCTTTTCCTTTGTCTTCCCAAACAAGGATTATTAGTAAAGACAGAACTAATTTGTATGGAATGGATCCCTATAGAAAGGAGGAAGAGAGGAAGACTGAAGAAAGCTTGGATAGAAGGGGTACAAGCGGCTATGAATATCAGAGGATTGGAGGAAAATCAATGGATGGAAAGAGAGGAACGACGTTTGGTTTCCGGATGATGGTGATGAATGTCGTGAATGATGACAGTACTAACATAACTAGAAATGTGTTTATTTACTCATTAAGAAAAACATTTTTCCACTACTTATGCAGTTATGTCCAAGGAATGTCTACCATAAAAAATGAGCTATGATTTACGAACTTTTATCCAATGATAAAGGAAGAAATGTTGTATTTTTTACATATTATTCTAACAATTACTAAGATTGGATTCATGTACTTTTACACTGTCGCCATAGATTTATACGTTTGCATCTTTGCATATGCATGTACAGGTTACATGTATCAATTTATAAATCTAACTAATTGCCTACTTATCTATCTACCTATCGCACACACAATTTACCTAAATATAAATCTATAAATCGGGGAAAACATTAATTAAGAAATACAGTAAAAACTCCTTATTCGCGGGTTAAAATATTGCGACACAGTTCCTGTATTCGCGGCTAAAAAATCTTTATTCGCGGATCCAGTCGGTATATTAGAAGGATTAGTAACCTTTATTAACGCATCCGCAACGTTGTTTATTGCAGGCACGTGCCAAGGCGACTTTTACAAACAACGATTCAAAACAAATGACAAATAAATATCAAAGAAAAACAACACTTATTGTCCCTAAGACTAAAGTTCGTTCTAAAAAAACCACCGCCGCCGTATTTCACGTGCCGTTAAGTCCGTTATAAACGCCACCCTCGCCACGATCGGTGTTTCATTGTTTCAACCTGTCATTCGTTGCAATAATTTTGATTGAATGACACGTGTCTCTTCTGCTTTGTTGCCAATTTATAATGTCGAATAACAGGAAAGAAAATTAGTTCCGAAGCGGAAAAAAGTAGCGTTGCCGCTTAAAGTATGCTTGACTGTTCACGCGTTGGTTAGTTGTTTGCGTCTATATCAGACTGTTACATGTTAATGAATCAATGACGATTCATCAAGAAATCCGAAGACAAAATAAGGAATTCTATCGCTGAATTCACAGCTGAATATCAATCAGAATTGAAAGATCTTTTAAAAGCGGTAAAACAGAAAAAAAAAACTTATTTAAGCACTTGCCTAAGAAATAGTTGTATATGCAGATCTCAAGTGAGAATATGTTAAGAATCTACTAGTAGATTCAATTGCATGAACTTCCTACTGCGATGAATTGAGTGTCATTGTTTTCTAACTAGGAGAGAAATTGCCTTGTAAGAGAAATGAGGCGTTGATTGGAAGAAAGGAGATATTATATGATTAATTATTATTCTAACACACAATGCTGTGGGTAACACACTTATGAAGCTTGGAAAAGCACGAAAGTGAAAGATACACAATTATCCTACTTGTGAATAATTTGGCACAAACAACGACATCAATCTATTTGAACAGTACGTGTTGAATAGTACACCTGCCATTATATTTCTACTATACTTTACAAACATCTTCGAGCGATTAGCAATGCGTTTTTATAGTTCTAGCTTATAAATCATCCTACACGCCGTCAATATGTCTAATCTCATTCTCATGTTAGTATTTAGAGGTCAACAAACATATCCTATACCTTATCCGCTCTTAGAGTGATCGTAACATAAGCAAACGCCAATTGTATTCTTCCGCCATTCGCACCACAATTACCGTCACATTGACAGGAAGTATGTGTGAAGCTCATAAAACATGTGATTGTTGAATGGGGTAGATTACAAGAAAGTTGGTGAGATTTTTCACTGAACTTCTGAAATACATTTAAAATAGCTTTTGACCACTATTCGAGGGTTTGCAAGACTTGTGTTTTAAAATATATATATGGCGACACAGCAACAGAAGACTCGACACCTTCAGCCATTTTGTTGCAACAGAATCGACTGAAGCATAGCTCAAATGTATCATCCATTTGTAATTAATTATTTCAAGTTGTAATTATTGATTAGGTATATTTTAGAATATTTTCTATGTTTTGAATATTATTATTGCCATTCATGAAAAATAAAAAGTATATTCAGAGGACACATTTTTACACGCTTTATATTAGCTTGACCTGTATCTATCTATCTATCTATCTATCTATCTACTATCTATCTATCTATCTATCTATCTATCTATCTATCTATCTATCTATCTATCTATCTATCTATCTATCTATCTATCTATCTATCTATCTATCTATCTATCTATCTATCTATCTATCTATCTATCTATCTATCTATCTATCTATCTATCTATCTATGTAACGGAATCTTTCAACCCACATAAAATCATTGGATCGAATTGATACTCTGTATACTTGTAAGGACCCGTGACAATACAATAATTGCATTTTTTTCTAAAATTCTGGCCAGAATCATCATAAAAATAAGTGTCTTTGTATCTATGTAACGGAATATTTGAACACGATTTCCACTCACTTAGAAACATTGGATCGACTTGAAACGTTGTATACTTTTAAAGGACCCGTGACAATACAATATTTTCATATTTGTTTCTAAAATCCTGGCCAGAATCGTCAGAAAATAAAAAAAAGCGTTTTTGTATCTATGTAACGCAATCTTTGAACACGATTTTCACCCACTTAGAAACATTGTATCGACATGAAACTTTGTATACTTATAAAGGACCCGTGACAATACAATAATTTCATATTTTGTTTCTAAAATCCTGGCCAGAATCACCAGAAAAATAAAAAAAATGAAAACTGGTATAATAGGTTGCGGACTTGTCAACTTTTTAGTCAGTCGTTGTAAAAGTTCAGTTGGTAGAGCGGTGAACTCTAGTGGTATATAATTTCAGTAATCCATATGTCGCTGGTTCAAATCCGGCTGGGAGGATTTTTTTTAGAAGAGTATTACTTTTAGCTCATACTACAATAGTATCGAATTTAAAGATATTTACATTTTTATCTTATTCTGTAAAATATTACAACTAAAAAATAAAAAATAAATAATAGTTTTAAAAAACTAAACAACACGCTTTATTAGAAAACCGAACTAAAAAATGAAAATATTAGAAAACCGAACTAAAAAATGAAAAATAATTTTAATTTCCAACACGCTTGGGATAAAATTAAAGTGGTCAACAAAAAAATCATCTCCAACACATAGAATAAAACTAGAGTTATCAACAAAAATAAAACAATTTTACCATCAAAAGCGTGGGGTGCTTTTTATGATTTTTACATTTTCTTCTTAGAGACTTTACTTTTACCAATATCTGTTTATTATAAAATATATTAATTGATATAGAGCATCCCACGCTTTTGATGGTAAAATTATTTTCTTTTCGTTGATAACTCTAGTTTTATTCTATATGTGTTGGAGATGATGTTTTTGTTGACCACTTTAATTTAATCCCAAACGTGTTGGAAAAAAAATCATTTTTCATTTTTTAGTTTTCTAATAAAGCGTGTTGTTTTAGTTTTTTAAAACTATTATTTATTAATGTAATGAACGGAACTACTTTTTCTTGTGCTTACTCCTCCTACATCGTACATCGGTGTCCATAACCAATGAAAAGCGAGTAGATCACATGATTTTGTTTTGATGAGGATCACTTTAAGAGCTGCTAGACTTTACATACTGAAGAACACTTTTTTCCCTTCAGAACCATTAAAACTTATTTTAATAACACTTATATACGTCTATGTATGTCTATATTCATCAATTTATTGATCCATCTAAATACATGTATATTTATCTACCTACCTATTGCACACTATGCATTTGGGCGTACATTCGGTTCTTGATGATACGGGGTAGGGTTTTTACATTTCGAAAATATAATCTAACAAATTATAAAACGAATAGTTTATGGTCGTTATAAACGTTAATATGTCATAAATGGAACTTTTAATTACCTATTAATTATATTTTCACTGAATTTACTGTTTTAATGACTTATGAATAAAACTATTTGATTCTCAGTAAATAAAAATTCACCCGTACTTTAACCTTGAATACTATGAAAAAACGTAAATCTTTTCCTTACAATTTTGGAATACCCTTGAATTTGAAATTACCACTTGCCGAATACTCTATTCTTTTTTTCTTCTAATTTGAATGAATTCAAAGCATTTATGAATCCACCAGAAAAAAGTGCACTTATGTCAAATAAGTTAATTAACTATTCCGCAGTGCGGCAGTCTAGAAGGTCTTTGGCCTCTCAGCCGATTACTGGTCTCACATCTTAATGTGTCAATCACATACGTGGACGGTCATTCAGCTGTTATAAATGGTTATTGTAGCTGCAAAAATCCTCGTTATTCTGGTTGGACATATATTTGTCAGAATCCATGAGAAAATTTCTTCTCCTGCGGACATGAACTTGCGTCAGTACCGTAGTTCTACGCTTAAATATGATGACTTACACAGTTCGACCACAATTAACAAACGCAACATGAAAAAAATGATATTAAGGATTTTCTGTACATTACAGTAGTTATCCTTCAGCCCAAATTTATTTTGAAAAAAATAAATAAAATTACAATATAAGTAAAAAACTATATTGTAAGATACAATTTAAAAACGGATTATAAGAAAATAATGATTTTTTTATATTAAATTCCACCAGTTTGTCATTGCGACATTTTTGGTATTCTCTCCTGGCATCCGTGTATTGCAACTCACTTCTGAGGTTGGGGCGCCTGGAAGGCGGGGTTACGTCGTCCCTATGATATTATAGGTGATGATGATGATGATGATGATGGTAATGGTCACCAGGAGAGGTCTTAATCCTAAACTTAATTTAATTAGGTATGTATGATAATGATGGCCAGATGATGTTCGGACACAGTTTGGGCTTTAAATTTTCCTGACATTTCTCTTATGGGTGAGGAAGAACCCTGAAAAACCTCACCCAGGAAACTTGACGGAAACCAAGACGCGAACTCGGGCCCGCTGGGTGACAAGGCAGCACGCTAACACGAGACCACAGGGTGGACAATTAATAAATAAACATTCGAATAAAAATATCAAGGAATATGCAGAACTCAAATGTATGTTAGTAAAGATACTAATCGAAGTCAATGAATAGAATGAGTTTGGCAAGTGGAACTGGTTTCAGATGTCTACAAACACCTTAAGAATGGTTATTCTACAATTAAGTCAAACAATTGAAATTTCTTCATGTGGCTATTGGTGTCACTCTCAGGGAAATAAATCCTGCAAATCTGCTACATCTATTATCGCTAAATTGTTGCTGATTGTGAAATAATTACAATCACTGTGAATAATTGCCATATTGAAAGAAATTCATATTCCGTTATTTTTATTGTTCTTAAATGAATGTTCATTAAATGGATATATGGTAATTGGAGGAAATTCAGAAGACCTACAAATAAATAATATGATAATTAAATGTGTTGAAGAATTTAAATATAATAGATAAATCTGGTATTTGTGAAAAATATATTATTAACAGAGTAAATTGTGAAAGGAAGGCGATTAGATCCCTGAATGGTCTTTTATGGAATAGAAATTTGACTAGAAAAACAAAAAAAAGAAGATATTATACAGACAATAATAGAAAGTATACTTACATATGGATCAGAAAGCTGGACAATAAATGAAAGGATGCAGAAAAGAATCTTGGCGACAGAAATGGATGGATTAGGACAAGTATGAGAATATCCAGGCTACAACATATTCGAAATACATATATCAGACAAGAAATGGATGCACAAGAAACTGTAATCGATAGGATAACAAAGAGAGCTCTACAGTGGTATGGACATGTACAACGGATGTCGGAAGACCAGTGGCATAAACAGGTGTTGGATTGGATGGTACCAGGCAGAAGGAAGAGGGGGAGAAGTAGACGAACATGGTATGAGGGAATATATGATGCCATGATGAAGAGGGGTATGGAAGATGGTCAATGGGAAGATAGGAATCTCTGGAAAACAGGAATCAAGGGCAAACTGTTGTAAAGTGGAAAGCCTGTATAAAGTAAGTATGAATGTTCAACTACATTAGTAGTATTATCGCCTCACTATGTTGGTTGTCCGTTTATATAAAAGCGGGCGCCACGCCACAATGCTTAATATGCGGAATTATTATAGTGACGGTAGTCGGTATCATTGTATTTTAATATAGCTATATAACAGCTGCGAGGAAACAAAGTGAGCCGCTGGACAATCATCATAGTGAGGCGACAATAAAAGCAAAATGAAAATGATAACTGTTATAACCTCCTTTGTAAATGGTGATTCGAGGCCGTGAATTTGATTACGTTATATATTCATGCTCTATTCAAATTTTAGATAAACAGAGCTTCTTTCTTAATTTAAATGTATGTGGTTAACTGTAACTTAATTTATTATAATATATTATAATTTATTAAATATAAAGATAATGGAATAATGGATTCATAAAATATTTTCTCTTAAGGTAAAAATATGATAAACAAGAATAATGCACAGACTGTTGTTTTGAATGTGAGGAAGTTGCTGGGAAGATGTCCATAAACCGCAAGTATTGTTTCTGTGACTGAAACAAGTACAGGGCTGTGGCGATCTGTGACACACACGTGCATCTCCTCTTGTCAATCTTTTGCCGGTTATTGCACTTCAAATTGTAGGGGAAATCAATCATAATGTAATATCCTTTTGTTCGATTCAATGCAACAAAGAACAGTTATAGAAAACATCTGCTCTAAACTTATACTTATTTCACTTTTTTTAATATATCCGTAACCAAACTTCCGCATTCAGAATAAAAAATAGTATAAAATTATACATTTACTTTATTTACTATTATAAAAGATCGAAATGTTTCTCATCATAGAGTTATTATTAATTAATTAACTTCAAAACTCAGCAAAAGATGTGATATTGTTAATAATAATGCAATTTCATTAACACAGTCTTACCTCTCACTTTATAGGTACTTTTACATGTCACACGCCACCGGTACCTTACAATGATACAATCTGTCGGGAGATGAACTTTAACTATGTATCACATAATACTTTTTTGACTACACAAGGACAAGGAGGGTATCCTCGAATGAATGATCAGCCCAATACCAGGGCCTCCTCTCCAAGACAACACAACATTAAGACGAAATAAACCATTCACTCATACATTCATGCTAACGGCGAATATGATAATAATGGTTATGATAGGTAGATGATGTTCGGGGACCGTTTTTGCCTTAAAGTATTCTGAAATGTGTCCTACAGGTGAGGAAAAACTCTGCAGAAAAAAAAAACCTCACCCAGGAAACTTGTCCTGACCGAGGATCGAACCCGGTACCACTGCTTATGAGGCAACGACGCTACCTGTTGATAATAATAAGTACATATTTTATTGTTTCGTCAAAAAGTGCCTTAGCGGAAATATTCTTAACAGAGAGAAGGAAATATACTTTTTACAGTGGACTCATGTGGTATGTCTGAATATTAAAATGTAATACATATTAAACATTTTTAGAATTGTTTTAATTAATTACATATTTATTAGACCAGATTATACATTTAAAAAAAGGGGATTTACAGTCTTTAATATCTGATAAAGAAAATTTTATTTTAACAGCATATTTGTATTTTGACAATGGAATAAAAATAGTTCTTATTCCCAAGATGAATAAAATTCGTGGATTAGGTCTTCTGGCCTGTTCTGCTTCAGACTGAAAGCTGGTCCCTCCAACACTTCTTGGAGTCCAATATCTCTTAGTCAAGTATTTTCTGGGGCAGTTACATGTTTCTACCAGTTCTTCCGGTGTCAGTAATTGATGGCATGTTTAATTATATTTGGATATCCTCGTTCCCTTCGCAGTCACAGTGCTGTATAACTTGCAGTGGTCTCATTAATCTCATTTCGGCAGCCATATAACTTTTGACTTAATGTTAGGGTCCAGAGTTCGGAGTCATAGTCGGAATTGTCATTCTTTCGTTAAGTTTTAGAATCGGGTTCGGTTGAATTTTGTTAAATAGTGATCTTTTAACACCAGCAACGTAAAAGAATATTGATTATAGTCGGATCAGTCTTTTTGCCCTGTAGGGAGTGAGGTGGAATGAAGGTTACGTGTACCGTTCATAGCATGATTGTGGCGGCACGCGTAGTCTTCATTCAATCACCCTCCCTCACACGGGTCAAGAAGAATGCGTTCCAACTGTAAAATGTTTTTCAAACTACAACCACTGGAATGAAATCATTTATTTCATTTTTTACAAATCGCGTAGTTTTATCATCTATGTGTTTCATTCAAGTTTACTCACACACAGAAACTAACGAATTAATTAACTAAGAGGAAATTTTGCACATGTTATGGATTGTCGCATGAGAGTAAAGATAACATAAAACTTCATCGTGCTAAAGGGAAATGTTCTATTTAGTAATTACTAGGACATTCGATAAGTAACGGCGACACTATTTTAAATCAGCGGTCCTAGAGCGGTTATCATTGTAATCTTGTAATATGCTGTGAGCAATCTTTGTTGTATAAATATGTAATATTGAAAGTCTCAAAATAGCAATATTTTGTGAATACATTCACTGTTTCTCACATTCTTTAAGTAATACCGTCCTAAAAAGATGTTCAGTAGAATTTGTTTAAAAGGTAGATTTGGGAAGTATTCAAACATTCACCAAATTCATATCTTACAATTGGGAAAATGATATACATGAAAAAAATATAAATTCAAAAGAATGTGTGGGACTATTAAAAGAACAGTACAAACAAAAACAACAAAAGAAACAATGCTAAAGTTTTATAAGGTAATGGCAGTTCCCATTGTGACATATGACTCAGAGGATTGGGTCATGAATAGATCAGACAAAAGATTACAAGAAACATCAAATATGAGGTTGCTCTGATACGTTGCAGGATATACGCTAAGAGACCACATTCCTAGTGAAACAATTTGGCAAGAACTCAAAATTTTTAATCTAAATGAAAAAATACAAAACTATAAACAAAAATGGCATGAACATGTTTTAAGAATGGACTCTTCTAGGTAAACAAAACAAGCACTGAGGTACCAACCTCAAGGTTGTAGAGATGGGGGACGTCCTAGAATGCGATGGGAAGATGAATTCTGAGAGCGGAACAGGCCGACGACCTACCACGAAAATGATGATGATGGCCAAATTCACCAGATAGGAGCCCTTGTGACTAAATTTATTCTCAAAGATCAAAGAAATTCTACGATGCATTCGATTTCATTCAATACTTAATATCCAGAACGCTATAGATCGATAAGACGAAAGAGATCCAGAAATAGTGCTGCAGATGGAGTGTGTTATATTCCAAGGAATTGGCAATGTGTAGTTGACTTGACAGGAGATTATAAATTAAGTTTGCAATGTCAAAAGTAAGCTAACTAAATTTTTTGCGATGTTATAACAGCGTTGCTATTACTTATCGAATGGTCTAGTAAATCATCAATAAATTACAAATACTTTCAGAAACTTTACACATCATCCCATTAAATAAGACCATGTCGCAATGTTTTATGTAAATGTGTACACTCATACTAAACAACAAATTAATTTTTTAAGATAAAAATGTTTACTCAAACTGGGATTTGAATCCAAGATCTAATTACTCTATAATTGAACTTCTTCTTTCATAAACTTATACAAACAGAGCATGTTTTAGTCCTAATAATTCTTCTATAGGTCGGCAACGGTGGTCTACTGGTTACGTTGCTTGCCTTAAGCCCCGAGAGTCGCGGGTCCAAACGCGGCCAGGTTCGATGGATTTGAAGGATGGAAACATTCAAAGAACAAGTCTTCCTTAGTGATGTCGCATTTTGACTATTGCGATGTTCTACTAACTGACTTTAGTGATGGATTGTCGGACACAATGCACCGTGTTCATATGTGTATAAGATTTATATTTAATGTCTGAATATATATTCATATTTTATTATCTTTTCACAAATTGTAATGACTCCATCTCAAAGATAGGAGAAAATCATACTGTTCTAATTCTCTTATTTAAGATTCTACATACTTAGACTCTAAATTATTTAGCCTCTCGTTTCCAGTATCTATCCTCCAACCAAAATGTAAACACACGATCACATCATAATAATTTCTTGCTTAATATATATATATATATATATATATATATATATATATATATATATATAATACGACATTCCATCATTCCACATCACACACCATCTTCTCTTCTCGCAACTGCAATTCCCTAACCACAGGAAATCAGGGGCTGCGGGAGGTTAGTATCATTTAAAATAAATCTAAATTTATATTTGCTTTAACTTTTACCGTGATAATTATCTTCATGTGTAATGTGCATATATTAATTGCTGTTTCCCATTTAATTAATTATATTATTATTATTTACCGTATAATATGTAGTATGTATATGACATTTAAACTGCAATTTCGATGTATTTTGAATTAATTATAATTAGTATATTGTATATATAATTTATATTGTAAATATACGCCGTGTCCACAAATATAGTATCATACTTTAAACTGCTGCCGCCGCCACCGCCACCGCCACCGCCACCGCCACCACCACCACCACTACTACTACTACTACGTCGCTTTGGATAATCGTATCTAAATTAAATTGGTGACAATCAAAAGATAAACTCAAAACGTTTTTGCTATACCTCATAGACAATGAATGTGGCCCCCACGAGTGACGCTGCAGACATACAAATATCCAACATTGAACCCATATCGACCACAAAAAACGTGATTGGATTTAGTTTATTTTCTATATTCTTGTTCATTATTTTCCAATGTTAACATGCACAAAACTTTTTGAGTTTCTCTTTTGATTGTCACCAATTTCATTTAGCTATGATTATCCAAAGCGACATAACAGTAGTTTAAAGGATTAGTCGTTCAAAATATCTCTGCAAGCGGAAGATTCACGGATAATTTAGGAAATTATAGTGATGAACAGGGAGAGCGCTTTCACCAGGATCTAAAAGTAATGCAGGAAAGGCATCAGGATAGATGGGACCGTCACATGATGGCAGATTACTGCTGGTCTTTAAAAAGAGATTGTCCCTTAAAAATTATAGAAGAAAATCTTATAAAAGGCGTTTCACTGAAATATAATATGGGGTTTCGACATTTTTCTATTTACGTCGGTGTATACTAATTTTTCAAAAAACAATTGACATTATAAATATAGGCCTATCTCTTTTTTTCATATTTCCCGATTTTTGTAGTGTAAAATGAAAATAAAGAATAAAAAACACCAGAACAAATCTTCCAAAATCATTGATAGTTTCATAAATTGTGAGGATAAATATATCCAAAATTAATCTTATATCAAGGGCAACAAAACCATTGTTGACCTGTGTTATTATTATTATTATTATTATTATTATTATTATTATTATTATTATTATGATAGAGAGGAATGGCGTTTGGTTTACGGAAGACGGCGGCAGCTGCCATGATACTGGATGATGATGATGATGATGTTGATTATTATTATTATTATTATTATTATTATTATTATTATTATTATATCTTTATAGCTAATAAAGAAAGGTTCTCGTAAATGTCAGATTGGCCTCTGTGATTGATTTGTGTTACACTCTGTAGACATGAAAGGGAATTGAAATACATTGCGTGGAATTCTACAGCGATGCTCAACAATTTTATAATTAAGCTTTTTGACGGAAGTTTTTTTCCTGTTCTAGGTTTGATTTAGTAGAGCAATCACTTGGACACCAATGCCACGCGCTTTTTGACTCTGCCAATTATGTCCTGTTATGCGAATCTGCCTTTAGGCAATTGCGGACATTGCGTGAGGGAATCGTAGAGGAATCGTAGAATGTCAAGCCAACGGTCGACAAACTTGTGTCGAATTTGGTTGTAAAGCGGCGAAGTTACCCATGCATAAAATGACATCAGTCAAGACGAATATAAAAGGAACGCTTATTACGATAACTCATTTTTTCTCACTTCCAATACACTAGTGATCTTTTGTGATGTTTTAATTTATTTTTATTTTGTTTTCGAGTAATTGAACATCATAGGATATTATATTGCATCCAGGATTATCAGATGCATGCTAGGTGTATAACTAACTAACTCACTGGCACTATCGAAACCGTAGGTTCATGGCCGCGTGGACATAAGCTCCCCACACATCCCTATCCTGAGCTAATGTTTTGGCATAGGTTTCCTAAGGTAGTCTCCGCTCAGAGAACCGAATGTGGGACTATTCGACCTCCGGAAAATTTTACCCCAGTGGAACCCATGTCCGCATTCCTTGACGGTTGTATTTTTACGGTGAAAGATCGTCACTCTTTCGACCAAGGTACTTTTTTCGTCTGGCTTATGACCATCGACCAGTCCGGCATGGGTAACCCTTTCGGCAGCAATGCTACAGCCGGCATAGTTCTCGGGATCATTTAAGGACGCAAGCCACTCCACCACGACAAGGTAAACATAACATGGAGGGATGCTAGGTGTATAAGTCTATCTAATTTGTATTTATATAATCTATTTATAATGGCGTAGCCCATTGTTGAGCCATAATCTCTCCTTTATAAAGAGTTACTAGGCTAAGTTAATTTTTAGTTTTCTTATTTGCTCGTAGATGTCATGGATGGTATGCGGTCAACACACCGAACCAATAAGACATCTAACAGGCAACTAAGATATTACTAGGACTTTGATGTCGGTGCATTTTGTTTAGAGACCTCTTTATTCAGGCTTAAGGATCTTCTACGAACCTGAAAATCTTCAGACTCGGGACCCACGGCTTAAAGTCTCTCCCGGAGGACTTGCTCCTTGGATTTTTCCGTCCTAAAAATCCATCGACCCCGGCCGGGTTTGAACGCGCGACCCTCGGAACCAGATGTAAGGAGCATAACCATTAGTCCACCCCGGCCAACTTATTTATATACGTTTTTATTTTATTTAACGACGCTCTTCAACATATAATATTGAAATACAAATCTGGACGTGAAATGGCTGAGAAATTTTGCTTAGAGATTTTTTTCAAGTTTGAGGTTCTTTTATGTGCCATAAAATCTAAGACACGGGTCCCATGACTCTTCGAGGAACCCTTACTCAGTATTATTAAGCCCTTAAAAGTCCTTCGACCCAGCTGAGCTTGAACCCGCGAACCACGGAATCAGGGGCAAGCATGGTAACAACAAGTCCACCAGCACCATCTATTTATAGAAACTTTAACAACTAAATTCATATTGTGTCTAATTTTTTTTAATTGCACTGTAAATGATGAATATGATGAAATGAATCCTGATAATGAAATTTCGACGCAGCAGCATGTGTTTTTACGATTGAGGAAAACCAGGGAAAAAAAAGTTTAGGTTTGCTGGAACCGAGGTTTGAACTTGAGACCTCCGTAAGATTTTTCTCAAAATCTACCGATTTAGCCAATTCGTTCGGCAAGTTTTTGTATATTGACAAGGGCTTACCTCTTCCAGGTAAATAAAGCTATTATTGTTATTATTATTATTATTAATATTATTATTAAATCGCTTTTTATATATTATTGTTTCATAAAATGAATTCTAGTTGTAAAACTGCTTAGTCCAGACCGAGCTAGCTGACCGGCCACGTGATTTTTTGGGGGCTTCCCGAATATAACTCTCAAACACTTCGTCTAAGTTATCATCTATTGAGGAAACTAAGTAGATTTTACTTGAGAAAATTAATGAAAAGTTCAGTCAGGTTGTGCCGTAGGATATCTATTTGAATTGAGGGTTCCCATTTCTGTAATTTATAGTCTAAACGTATGGGGTATATCCGGTTTGATATTCTAGTCTTCTAGACTTACAGAGCCCATATATTCGGATTATGCCTTTGGTTACGTATATGTGTGTGTGTGTGTGTGTGTGTGTGTGAGAGAGAGAGAGAGAGAGAGAGAGAGAGAAGAGAGAGAGAGAGAGAGAGAGAGAGAGAGAGAGAGAAAGAGAGATATGGAGTGAGTTAAAGTAAAAACTAGAGCCCAGATTTGTATGCGAAATGTATGTTTTGTTTTACGCATTAAAAAGTATGCGGAAATGATTTACATGTTAAATTGTCCCTTCATAGACAATTTGAGCGGTATTTGATAATGCACAGAAATGCATATTCCGGAGGAAAATGCTTATTTCAGATTTTAATGCATGAATACATATTTTACTCCTAAATGTGGTCTTAAATTATAATGTTCCATTCAGCTAATTACTAGTAATTAATTATTTATTAATTATTTTTAATTAATAAAGTGTCTGCAATCAATTGGATATAAGCATTACGTGTATATTTACATCTATGTAAGAGAGGAATACCCGTGGGCCTTGAGAAATAATATTACAGTATTGCTAAAATCGCATTTAATAAGCTTAGTGAAGTATTAAATAAAAATCCTGGCTACAATAGAATTTGTCAAATTAGCAAAATGCTCTCTGGTGATAGTGAAAAAAACTGTAACCGAAGAGGAATTCACTGAAGAAGAACTGTGGCTTTTTCACATGCACCTGTGACGTCATGTGATGTAGTAAGGACATTTTCACTGTATAAACACTTCTTCACTGACAGGCGAAGGAGCTTGACACATGCAGTTTTCTTGTCCTTCCTTATCCACTGTAACAGCCAGGAATAAGTTAAGATTACCCACCAAGCAAATAGTTTGATTTTATTACAATCTATTTTTGAATATTTAGGGTGCATATTTCTACATTTTCATGCATATTAGTACTTTATTTTGCATACAAATCCGGACTCTAGTAATAACTAAATTGCGGAGAAATGTGCGCCTAGCCAACACGCTTTGCAGGGTAGGTTGTTATGGCGTATAGATACGTCACAGGTACATTAACTTAACAAATATGCCTTATTTGAAAATTCAAATTTAAGAAGTTTTCTGGAGAAATACAGGGTGTAACTAAATTCCCATTACAAACTTTGAGGACGTGCAGTGGGGGCCAAGACGGCTACGTTTAGCACAGGAACTCATGTCCGGAAATGTACCGTTTTCCCGCTACACGCAAAATACAATACACTTTCAACTCTGCTGCATTTTCGGTGTGTCATATATTGATCTCCCAATGTCCCATTGGCACTACAGGTTCGTTTACATGTCATTCAGTTAAGTTCGTGCTCCTCCCAGAGATGTTTGTACTTGCTGTTGTGCTTGTGGTCTTTGTTTATACTGTACTAAGCGTACATAATGCATTTCATTTGTAGTGATCTTATTGACCATGGTTTGCGGAGTACGCCGACATGATATTATACATCGAAGCTGGATGCAATGGGATCGTCCGAGATTTGGGCAAGAGTGGATAGGTCGTGATGGCCCGATTGCTTGGCCTACACGTTCTCCCGACTTGGGGTCACATGAAATCCTTGATTTACGAGAGACCTGTGGCATCCGAGGAGAACCTACTGGCGTGGGTAGTGGCTGCGGCGGATGTTGCAGCACCAAGGTCTGGTGATGGTGTACACCAGAACATGGTACGGAGGTACCGTATCTGTGTTGACATCGGTGTAAAGCAGCAGGTGTCAGAGAAAGCAGTTTTTTTTTTTTTTTTTTTTTTTGCGTGTAGCGGGAAAACGGTATGTTTCCGAACACGAGTTCCTAAGCTAAACGTAACCGTCTTGGTCCGAACTACATGCCCTTAAAGTCTGTAATGCGAATTTAGTTACATCCTGTATACTATGCAACATATTCAACAAGAGCCTACAATTGGTAAGAATTAAATTATTCAAAACTATATTACAGTATCATTCCAGTAATTATAGATTATGAGTTTTGAGATTAAATGCAATAATGAGGTTCTTACTATCAGACGGTGCTCTCGCCGCAGTTTATGTAAATCAATGTAAGGAATAAAACACATTTTTTCCGCCCTTCAGTAATAATAAGGAGGTATAAACAAAACAGGCAGTGAAATTAATGAATAAACGGGAAAAAATCAATACTAATAAAATTCATTGTTTAAACACTATATCAAGGCCAACGTCATCGAGAACATCTCAACAAATGAAGCTAAGGACTATACCTGCTGGAATAAATATTCTGAAAAGCCTTCAGGAAAAGAAAAGCATATAGGCCTACATCTTTTTACAAATTGAGGACGACGGCACTGACCAAAGATGGTATATATTTTAATTTTATCATAAAACAGAAAAAATATAATCAAACATAGAAAACGAAAAAGTAAATAAATAAAATCGAAGGTTGCCATATATATATATATATATATATATATATATATATATATATATATATATATAGAACCCAATATTCTTAGCTATACGGATTTATGAATGCATAAAAAAATTATTTTTAGAATAAACCATTATCACGTTAAGAATTCAAATTCAGAAAGTTTTATTTTAAGATATACTTTATTATATTGCATTTATATCTTGCATATTTTTATGTTTCATTTGTTAAATAAGAGAGAAATTCAACACATACTTCAGATGACAATTCTATTGTATGTATACAATATAACTTGTTTATTATAATTTAGATATAAGACTAATTATTGTAAATTTTATCTAACTGATTGAGTGGTAGACAAGACCTTAAGACCTTAATTCTGCCAGGTAAAATATAATAATAATAATAATAATAATAATAATAATAATAATAATAATAATAATAATAATAATAATGCGTTATTTAAGCTGGCAAATTTAAGGCCATAAGGCCTTCTCTTCCACCCAATCAAAAATAATGTCACATTATAAGAACTATTAGAAATTATAATTGGGGGATAAAATGATAGACTGATGTCAAGATGTTTATAGTAATTTTTCCTTTATTTTTTTAACCCCTTTATGTTTTACATTAAATTATTGATTTGTTCAGTCAACAATTTTTATCATTATTTTTATTTTTAATTAGACACTACCTAATTATTGTTGATTGCTGATGAATATGGGAAATAATCTTATCTCTCAAAAAACTAAAAAAAAAAAATGTAAAATTTCATATTACTTGAATTATTCAGCAATTGTGTATATAATGTGCCTCTATAATTTCACGCAATCAGATACACAGCTGAAGAAAATTAATATAACATAAATAAATATGTATTTATATGATGTGGCAGTATATATAAAATATATATATATATATATATATATATATATATAAGAAAAATAAATGCTCGGACGGGACTTGAACCCGGACCTCTGGATTTATATCCCAGTGCGCTACCGATTATGCTACCGAGAAAGTCTAGTACAAACATTCATTTTTCTTATATATATTCTCATTATTACTAGATGTAGTGGGAACTCGGTCTCCATTGCCACCTAGTAGCTCCTATCACAAATAAGCAAATTAAAGAGAATATTTTTTTACTTTATATATATATATATATATATATATATATATATATATATATATATATATATACCTTTTAAGAACTAAACAATAGAGAGTAGAGTATTAATTTTAGAGAGAAGGAAAACAATTTGTTACCTGTTTTTGTTTGAAATGCTTATCCGTAAGGGAGAATGACCCCTTGTGACGACCTCAAGCACCCAGATATCCCATGAAGAAGAGAAATTATGTAAATCACTTACCTGAAACACAAGACAAACGATTAACGTTTAGGTTAGTGGGCGCTCAGGTATGTGACAATAGACATGCTTTGTGCCTTTCTCTGAATCATCTTTAACACGCCCTTCTTCATAAAGCTTCGTTAGTCATATACCTCACACGCCTGGACTGGGTCACCTTCTATTCTCTCTGTTTTAATTGGGACTACATTATTTATAATATACATTTTGCAATTGTGTAATAAATGTATCATTCCATTGTAAAAATCTTCATAATTTAACTGCATTTATATCTCTCACACAGGTAGCCCAAAATTATTTTGAAAAAAAAAATACTCAGGAAGATACTTGGACCAATACATATTAATGGTCAGTGGAGAATACGATACAACAAAGAACTGTATGACAAATACAATGAACCCATTAGAATTGGCTGGCCATGTAAAAAGGCTCTCAACAGACCGAGCACCAAAAAAGGTGCTTACAGCAAGTTTTATGGGGAATAGACGAGTTGGAAGACCGAAAAAACGATGGGAGGATGGCATTAAGGAAGATGCTGCAAACCTACTGAAAGTGTCGCAACTGGAGGCTTCCTGCGCAAAATAGAAATGATTGGAGGCAGAAGTTAAGGGAGGCCAAAGCTCGAATATTAGCCAATCAGCCATTGGATGGATGGATGGATGGATGGATGGATATGTCTTACACTTTAAAAACTGGACAGCCTCATGGTCTTGTAGTCAGAGCTTCTGACTACATTTCATGAGGTCTCAGGTTCTCTGCCTAATCAGATCACAAAAATTACCTCTTAAAGGGTCTCCCATGGTCTGGAGTTTAAGTTAAGTTTCGGATTAAGGTCTATAACTTATAATCCACCATAAAATCGGGTAACATGGGCCTAACTCAGCCTTCCAGGTGCCTCAATCTCAGAGGTTGTTTACAATTCCGTAAGTGACAGCAAGGAATACCAGAATGTCGAAATCAAGATTTTTAAAATACATTATGAATCTCAGTTGAGGTCACTAAATAAAGCATTGAAATTATAAAATTAGTACCTTCTTCTCAGTTATCGTTTTAGCAGTATAATTTTTATAAAAGGCGTTTCGAAAACAGAAGATAAAACAATGTTTTCGAAAGGCCTCTTATTATACAGTTAATAGTTGAGGATGACTGAAAATAAGGTATTAATTTTATAATTTAAAAACTTTATAGAATGTCGTAAGACAACCAGGTGACAATGAATAAAAAAAACTTTATAAATTGAATCTTAGCACACAAGATTGTTTTCTTCAAGATGAGTTAGAACCTACAGTACATCGTATTTAACTTTTCCCCGAAGAATAATCGGACGATGTTATGAATCAACCGGCTAAGCGCCATTATTTTAAAATTATATTTTGATGTCATCTGTTCCACAAGCTTATGAAGTAAGTGTACACACAATTTTACCGCCAAATATTTAAATACAGCCTCATTATTAAAGCAAATTCGAACACCATCTGTTCTATCAGAGATTCTATGTTTTGCAACAAATGGATATGAAACCATGTTTATAAATGCTATTCTAATTTTTGCATCATGCAACTAAGCGCCAAATGTTCTCGCTCTTATATTGTTAATGCAGAACTGTCAAACAAGGAAAATAACTTGCAATATCCAGTCTTCTTAGTTTGACGCTACGATAAAAAGTGAATACTGATTTAAACTTTAAACGTATTTTTCTCGAAACTTACATAATGGTGCATAGCCAGTTGATGCATAACGCTGCCCAATTGAATTAATTAAAGTGCATATAATATTTATTATAAAAGAGTTGTGATTGTGTGAAATAACGATATATATTACAATCCATCCATCCATAGTAATTCTGCCCGAGGGTAGGTCTTTCACTGCAATCATAGCATTTTCATGCTATGCTTTGCAGCTTTACTAGGGAATTGTAGGTGTGGTAGCTTCCCGTTGCTTTCCACATCGGTGAAGGATGATTATGATGATAATTATGAGGATGATAATGATGGCCATATGATTTCGGGGACCGTTTGTGTCTTAAAGTTTTCCTGACATTTGTCTTAAGGGTGAGGAAAACTCCCGTAAAAACCTCACCCAGAAAATCTGTCCCGACCGGGGATCGAACCCGGGCCCGCTGCGTGACAAGGCAGCACGTTATCTCGAGACCACTACGGTGGATATATATTACAATAATAGACTATAAATAGCTCCATGGCGCAACAGTCCTCGAAGGCCCTTCGCTTCACATCTATACAGAGCTTTACAATCATCCAGCAAGTGTAGGGGTAACACGTGGGCAGCATGTCGGGTCTCCCAGTCGTTATAGGTTGTTTTTTCAACTTGGAGACGCTACTTTGTTGCACCTTCAATATTTCTCATGATGTGGGTAAACACCTATTCCATATTGGCCGAAATGCCTTTGGAAATTTCTTCCCCCATGGGGAAGTCCCATAGCTCTGCAAAAAGGCATGGTGACTTAGACCACTCGGCATGACGCAGCTGTAAAATTATACAAATGGTAGCTAAAATATAATATACTGTCATATTTGAATCTAGGTACAAAATATATTGCCTTAGGCTTTCACGGCCGGAGTTAATATGATGACCTTGTAAAAGATTCCGGGGCTGTTGGCCGTGGTCTTGAAGCTTGTAGTTCCCCGACGTTTCGCCAGAGATTGCGTCCGGCATCCTCAAGGGTTGTCTTGGAGTCAAGACAACCCTTGAGGATGCCGGACGCAATCTCTGGCGAAACGTCGGGGAACTACAAGCCTCAAGACCACAGTCAACAGCCCGGAAATCTTCTACAAGATCTAGGTACCAAAGTTAAAAAGTGTTTAAGACAGAATGAAAAACATTTCGGAATACTGAATAATGTACACTTGGCACGGCATGCATACATTTCCAGAGGTACACCGTAGCTTAGTGGTTAAAGCACTGCGCTATAAGCCGGAAGATCGAGGTTCGAGTCCCGGTGGGGTCAGGATTTTTAAACTGACCCAAACCTTCTGGCGGCACTATGGCCCTGGGGTCGACTCATCCTCTAAAGGAAATGAGTACCAGGCACTTGTTCTGGGGGATAAAGGCAGCCGTCACGCAGGGCTGAAAACCCGGTTGACATCAAGTGCCGATTGTCCAGAAAAAGTGGGAGCCTTAACCTCCTACTATCCCAAGGGTTTCCTGAGGCCTGTTGTGGGATCACTTTACCATATTTTCTTTCTTTCGTTCCCTGTAGCTATATGTTTTCAGTATTTTGTTTACCATTTAGGCCTATTTACCCCTTTTTCGCATATAAAGACACACGCGAAGTCATTTTTGAACATGCCCAAATCCAGATGGAATGCATATTATTTTCTTTAGGAAAAATTCGTCAAGTCCAAAGTACGAAAAATAAACTGAGGACCTCTGAGACCAGGCATTAAATTTATTGTAAAAATATCTAGTGATATTACTAGTAAAAGAAAACATTTGACTCTTTGGAACTATGTAATTAAAATAAAAGTTTGGAATGACATATTTACGTGAAAGAACATAACTTATTTTGTGAATCATTTACAAACTATTTGTTGACTGTTTTAAGTATTAATGCGATGGGACTGAAAGCGGAGGAACTTGTTCTCAACAGGTAAATGACTTCCTCGTCGAAACAAGAAATCACCTACAATCACAGAATTATATAGAGAACAGTTATTAGTAACAGTCATGATTAAAAAAAGGCACAAAGAGTGTTATTTGCATACACAAACATAGTTTTGCATGACTACAACATTTCATACCTCTGGTATAATTATAACCAACTGCATAACATATTTTTTCACCAACTTTTTCTCCAACTCTCAAACGTTTTATACCAAGACATATATATAACTGTTCAATGCATTATTAATTATGTATTTTCTTCATTTTTAATGAATTCTTGATGTCGGATAAAACAAAAACATCCATTAATTTTAATAAATTTGTTATGGTAAATTTGACATAAATTTGTATAAATTAACTACAGTAAAATTAGTATATTTGTCTACTGTCGTTCATCCCCTTAAGGGACAAGATGGCTCCTTTCTGAGGGTAATTTAACTAAGCTAATTTAGTTATGTTTTGTTTCCCAACAGGTGTCATGGAATGACAAGCTGTTACTTTATAGCCTCAAAGATACATATAGTAGGCAATTAAGGTATTAATAGGATAGAAAAGACTTACGCCTACTAAAGTTTGCTCACAGGATCTACTTTAGTCTTGAGGTAATTTTGCGAGCCCGAAAATTCGGAACTCACAACTGGAGAACTTTTTCCAAGAGGTTTTCCCTCTTAAAAAAATCCATCCACCCCGGCCGGGTTTGAACCTGTGGCCTTCGGGACTAGAGACAAACTTAGCCCTAGACCACCGATGTCGATAAATTTAATATACAGATACAATGAAGCAAGCCGGAAATAAATGTATTTAAAACACACACTCGTACACAAACAGCTAAATATATGCAGACATACACGTATGGTAAATAGTTAATTGGATATATAGATGAAAGGATAGAATAGATTAATGGATAGAAGATATATGGGTAGATGGATGAATTTTATTATGAAGATACAGTACATGATATCAACAGGTATGTAACAACAAAAATAAAAAAAAGTTAAACTTACAAATCATTTATTATGAAATTAAAGCATTTAATTAAGAACATAATCGGCCGCGGTGGATTAGTGGTTATGCTCCTTGCCTCTGGTCCCGAGGGTCGCGGGTTCAAACCCGGCCGGGGTCGATTAATTTTTTTTAGGACGGGAAAAATCCAAGGAGCAAGTCCTCCGGGAGGGACTAAGCCGTGGGTTCCGAGTCTGAAGATTTTTAGGCTCGTAAAAGATCCTTAAGCCTGAATAAAAAGGCCTCTAAGCAAAATTTACCGAATTTTCCCGTCCTAGTACTACATTGGTTTCCTAGATGTCAGTATGAGGCGGAACGCTGACCACGGACCACTCAAATGATATCTACACGAAAACAAGTGTAACTAAATTAGTATGGTTCAAATGTTTCCCTGTAGGGGGAGAGCGCCTAAATATCTTTTAAAGGGAAACATGGGCTTACAATATTACAAGAAGATTTAAGAACATATTTATAATAAATGTTAGACGCTCGCATCTCACCGCTGAGATCTCGAGATCGAGGCTCGGTCACTTCATGTGGGTTTCGTGGTGGACGAATCGCAGCTTGGGTAGGTTTTTCTCGTAGTTTTCTCTCATTTTCCCCTGCCACAATTTCATTCCACCATTTCTCCATACCCATCTCATCCATTTCGTTTCACTTCGTTCATCCGCCCCTGTTACGATGCGTCAGGGATGATCGACCTTTGTAATTCTCAGACCTCTATAAATATAGGGGCTTCATCTCATCTCATTCCTCGACCCGACCCTGAGTGGTAAACGAGTTGAGAATATTTACTTGGTAGTTTTCTGAATTTAAGAACACATTTTACTTCCTTAAATGTACAAGGAACAGCATATAGCCAAGGATATTTTAAAAACAAATACAAGGTTATTTTTTATTTATTATACGACACAGCGGAACGTTTACCTTAAGTCATACCAGCACTGTTGCTGCATTGCACGGACGTAGATACGATACTAACCATGTATAGTCAGGAACAAATAGCAAATGAAGCATTTACCCAGCTTATTTAGGGTGAAGCGTGTGTACGCGGGATGACTATCATCCACAAACGAAGCAGGTCAATGTTCCTCTGTGTCGAATAGTATATCAGCAAAATGATTAAAGAATATAAATAAAATGTTCAGAAAGCGTGTGTGCAGTTTTGAACCACGCTCTGCTAAACCATTTTGCACCCACGCAGGGTTATATTGTTGATCACTATTTTGATTGGAAAGCATAGATTGTTCAAATTTGTGACATCTTTTCCCGGGCCCATAGAGGCAAAGAGGAATTAAACTTTCTTTACTAAATTCTCCCAATATGTAATGTTTACTGACTTATAAAATACAATCGTGGAAGCTTTGGGATAAAGGAACTAACACACGCTTGAGCAAGCTTTTGGAATTTGACTTTGATATCTGACTTATGCTAACTACTGAATGAATAGGCATAGAGTAAGTAAAAAGCACAACTAAAAGCTTTTAATGCGAGTCAAAATATAGTCAGATATAATATAAAGATAAATAAATAAATATTCAATTTACAAAGAAAAGAAATCATAGTAGATCATCAATACAAAAAGAAACTATGATATAAATCAACATACATACATACATTATCACTCACTCTAATCCAGCCTCGGGTTGGGGGAAATACTGTCTTAGCGTCCCCACCCTGGCTTACTGGACTAAACAAACTAAACCAGCTCTCCTGACGTGCTCTGACAGACTACAATGGTGACTAAGTAGATGATGATTCGATGTTACAAAACACAGCTATTTATGAGAGTTCACCGGGAAAGGGGGGAATGCGCAATAACACAGGGTGCGCACTAGGAAGAGAAGGGATAGATAGGAAAGCATTTGGCACTGTTCATAAAGATGACACTCGAGATGGAGACGCGATGACGTAGAGTTTGCGCAGTAAGACGTAATTCCTGTACCGAAATGTCCATTTCGGTACACGTGTGTCATCATTACTATCAAAATCGTTACAACGGATGTCAGAAATATTTGTTTGGTAAGTTCCATTTATTGTATAGGCTAATATTTATTTAATAGAATATAAATGCTAAGTCTGGAAAAATATACATTAAAGGAAGTTCGTATTTATTTACAGCCTTTCATTTAATAAAACAGGCGAAGTCAAATAAGATGTAATAATTACTTTCAGATAGGCCTACTACATTATTGTATTGTATTGTAAGCCCATGTTTTCCCTTTACAGAGATTTAGGCGCTCTCCCCCTATAAGGAAGAATTTGAACCATACTAATTTAGTTACACTTGTTTTCGTATAGATGTCATTTTGAGTGGTCCATGGTCAGCGTTCCGCCTCATACTGACATCTAGGAAACCAAGGTAGTACTAGGACGGGAAAATTAGGTAAATTTTGCTTAGAGGCCTTTTCATTCAGGCTTAAGGATTTTTTACGAGCCTAAAAATCTTCAGACTCGGGACCCACGGCTTAAAGTCCCTCCCGGAGGACTTGCTCCTTGGATTTTTCCATCCTAAAAATCCATCGACCCCGGCCGGGTTTGAACCCGCGACCCTCGGACCAGAGACAAGGAGCATAACCACTAGTCCACCGCGGCCGACCCTACTACATTATAATATTCATAAATGATATGTAAAGTGTTTATAATTAATTCTACTTTTGGTTCCTTTTTTTGTAGATTACATCTCTAAGCGTCGTTATGGAAAAGATTTAGTCCAAATAATGTTTATAAGGAACTAAGAATGTGGCGCAAACTCATTTATCTTATCATATAGTTTTTATGTAATTTTTACGTGATTTTATCAAGTGAAACACATAACTAGCTACACTAAGCTACGTAATTTGGTTTATTCCTCTCGATAGTAGATATTAAATTTTAATGCCTACTTAGAACGTAACTCCTGTGAAAAATTTAACATATGCTATCTAAAAGTAATGTACGTTTTAGTTGAGAAGTTGATTGTTTCATATAGACAGTTTATTCTGTGATTCCATTTGTATAAATAACGGAAGTCTTTTATCTCCACATGCGATGGAGTTCGAACATTTCCTATCTCCGCGGCCCTTTAAACAGAGAAAAAACTTTATTGTATTTATTATTTGGCGTGCTCAAGTGTAGTATCGTTAGTTTGCTCGAAATTTCTTACAGATAACATTTGAGATTTGTTCACCGCTGTGGTCTCGAGGTAACGTGCTGCCTTGTCACGCATCGAGCCCGGGTTCGATATCCGGTAGGGACAAGTCCTGGGTGAGATTTTTTCGGGATTTTTCCTCACCTGTAAGATAAATGTCAGGGAACTTTAAGGCCCAAACTGTCCCCGAACATCATCTGGCCATCATTATCATCAATATAATAATCGCCTAATTAGCTTAAGTTTAGTTTTAAGGTCTCTCCTCGCGCATCATTACCATCATCGTCAACTCTCATATCATCGGGGCTGCGTAACTCCGCCTTGCAGGAGCCCCAACCTCAGAAATGGGTTACAAGTACGCCATGCCAGGCGAGAACACCAGAACATTTGGGGGGGGGGGGGGAATTGAGATTTTGATGATCCTCGAAGCTATCTACACCAGTTTTAAGGGAAAATCATGTTTCTCTAAGTGATGAAGAAGTAATTATATGCATTAAAAAGAGGTTTGTTTCCAATTTCAACGGAGACTGGAATATGTATGTAGAGTTTTCGAAAAAAAGTAATGTGTTCTACTAGAAGGCATATTCAAGTATACGTACTTGCCTACTGTACATTCTTCCAATGAAGGTAGATAGAATAGAAAAGAGAAGAGATAGGCCGAAAATTCATTTGAAGATTGTTACCCATGAGGTTCAAACGTATAAAATTAAAAATATGAGAGAAACTCATTCTCCATCCCTAATTTATGCCGCCCCATCTTTGATACATCAATATCTACGTTCAACCCAGACTTTCTATGAACTCTCATAATTGAGCCCATTTATCGAACTATCAGAACTAGATCGTCTTCCGGGCTAAATTGCAGTGGTCCGGTTTTATCTCGGAACTCGACGTTTCGTATACTGCTGCGGTAGACCTTATCAGGAGATTCTGCGTGTTCTCTGTTAACTCCTGATGAGGTCTACCGCAGCAGTAGACGAAACGCCGAGATCCGAGAAAACCGGACCCCGGCCATTTAGCCTACAATTGTATATCAGAACGAGGTAACTAAAAAAATTCTACGTACATCGTTCACGAGATATTCCTCACTAACCATGAAATGTTAGGAGCAAAAGCTAATGTTACTGGAAAACTTAGTTATAGAATAATCATAAGTAATGCCACGAGTGATTTCCAATTTATCTAGATAATTTGAAAATCAAGAGTGGCATTTGTTAGGACTATTTAACGAATAAAATTAAGCTGTTTACTCTCAAATCATTGTTTAACTATAGTTATTTTAAAATATTTATATATTTAATGTAAACGGCGATGTTTGAAAACAAATCAGAAATGTGAGGTTATGTTCATTCACTGCTGCTTGATCATATTATTTATTGCCAAATAAGATCACAATATTGTAAGAGTGCACCCAAGTGGAGAAATAACGAAACACATCAAACTATATATCATAATCAACATTACGGGTTACTAATTTTTTTTAGTAAACAACTCAGTAAAATCAAGGAATCTTTTCATTATTTGCTATATTCAATGTATTAGTTGGAGAAAAATAATACTTTGACCTGTTCAGAACATTAAAAATGAGGAGCTTTCTTTATCACAAAAGCAGGAGCTAATAAAGAGAAATTGATAAAGAGCGAGGTGAAACACGACTGTCATTTGTTGTAAAACAAACTTCATTGAAACGTGATTGGTCATTGACTAGCATTTGTGGCATGAGTTAAATAGTAGACAGAAGTACAACTCCAAAATTTATTCGTAAAAAAAAAGTAAAGTGGTCCCACTACAGGCCTTAGGAGGCCCTTGGGGTAGTAGGAGGTTAAGGCTCCCACTTTTTCTAGACAATCAGCACTTGATGTCAGCCGGGTTGTCAGCCCTGCGTGACGGCCGCTTTTACCCCAGAACAAGCGTCTGGTACTCATTTCCTTTAGAGGCTGAGTCGACCCCAGGGCCATAGCGCCGCCAGAAGGTTTTGGTCAGTTTAAAAATCCTGACCCCACCGGGACTTGAACCGTCGACCTTCCGGCTTGTAGCTCAGCGCCTTAACCACTATGCTACGGCGTGCCCCAAATTTATTGGTATAGAATTCATAAAATTTCAACCCAATCTGTGTGATGTAGAACAACAATATGATTTATACACAAAGTGGGGATGTGATGAAGGTTTAGCGAAAAGTAAATGTTTCATATACTTTAAAATGTCGTTATAGGAAAATCTGAATAGACAATATGAAAACATTTACGGCCTTAGTCCACTCGATATGAAAACATGTGAAATTCGAATTCGTTAAATAAACTTCTCAAGATATTCTCTAAACGAAAAATATCACATCGGCGAACAAGAAAAACACAACATATTTAAATAAAACATTTGACGGGGATATAATTTCACCGTCAATTATATTTAACGACGATTGGTAGAAAGGTTGCCACATTGTAACAGATACAAACTTTTCAAGCAACTATGTGTTTGTATTACGAATACTCCGAAACAATGAAATTTGAAAAATCCCGAGCGATAAATACAATAAAAACGCTCTGAAATTTGGATTTTATCCATTAAAGCACCAATGCGGTTCGTGGAGTAAGTTTTATATCTAAGTAATAACTTGGATTCCAAAGCATAGAAAACAACAAGGGTTAGAAAAAATATACTAAAAATTATTTAGTCACAGATTGGTTATGGTTAAAAGTTGATATTATTCAGCAAGGTACAGGGACAACTAGTGTGTACACAAACTAAAACGCATCTACAGTGGCAGGTTTCACAGAAATTGATGATTCTTTCCCCCAATGCCACCAAGTTATTTTTTGTGACTTTCTAGGTTTCTCCCCTGGTATTGGAGGAATTGTAATACATTTCTTAGGTTGGGGCACCTGGAAATCGGAGTTACGTTATTCTGATTATATCCATCCATCCATAGTAATTCTACCCGAAGGCAGGTCCTTTACTGCAATCATAGCATTTTCATGCTATGCTTGCAGCTTTACTAGGGAATTGTCTAGGTGTAGTAGCTTCCCGTTGCTTTCCACACCGGTGAAGGATGATGGTGATGATGATAATGATGGCCATATGATTTCGGGGACCGTTCGGGCCTTAAAGTTTTCCTCACATTTGTTTTACAGGTGAGGAAAAACACCGATAAAAACCTCACCCAGAAAAACTGCCCCGACCGGGGATCGAACCCGGGCCCACTGCGTGACAAGGCAGCACGCTACCTCGATACCACAGCGGTGGACTCTGATTAAATGGGTGATAAAAGATACTAAAGCGCCAGGAGAGTCCTTAACCTAAACTCCATGGACGACCACGGGAATAGGCCTAATTCCCTTTAAAGTAAAATTCGTATAGTCTGACCGGGAATCGAACCCGTAATTTCATGAACTGTAGTCAAAAACGCTGACCACTAGCCCATGAGGCTGATTACAATAATTTAATTTAAAGGTTGGTTGTAATCTTGGACGCATTCAACAGTGACTGTGAGATCGATCCAGTAGAAATTTGTATATACGCAAGATAAACAGCAGAGTCATTCTATTCTAAGTACAACTTACCTACAGCTGTACACCAAGTACTTTTTCATGAAAAACAAAATATTGAACATACTGCTATATCCATCTTTCCAAGTGCCACAAGAAAGTAGGAACAAGGATCAGAAATCACCACAACAGGAAATCATCTTGCTAAATCGATATTTTCATTGCGTTACATGGTTATATGTTCACAACCAAACATAAGATATTTGAACCAGAACCAAAATATAAAAGTTTTACATTTAGCATAATCATCATAATCTTCAAGGTATGGGCCTATTGGTCCGTTCCACTCCCTGCCGCACAATATGTTACATCTTTCCATCGTCGTTTCGATCTTCCTACATTCTTTTCTTCGGCCTTCAGGTTTATAATAAAGTAGGCCTATATGTTTTGATAAATGATTATTGGCATTCTTTATACATGTTCAACCCATTTACATTTATTTCTGTATATTCTCTCGTTTATATTATATTAGTTTTCCATTTAGCGATGAAATAAAAGGGATGTAGAATTAATATTATAATTTATTTTGTGTAAAATAATATTCATGCTTATTCATTTAATTGTTTAATTACACACACACATATATATATATATATATATATATGTATGTTAGTTTTACGTCAATCCTAGTTACATCCAAACTTATATTCTATCATTGGTGAACTTACCGAACAAATTCAGTATATTTTCAGAAGAACTCATGATTTAAAACATAATACTGCAGTATACCGAAAATTGTTTGCGTTATCGACTTGGTTTTGGTTTAATTCGATTTATAATGCAAACACACACAAGAAAATATTCTAGGCACTGCTTTGAATATTAAGCCTGAGTTGAGGAATGTTTTCTTTCCCCGAAAATCAGTAGTTTCCACCACTGTGCGCCACCCGGACTTTACGTTGGCATGACCTGTCGGAAGAGGCGTTTTAAACTTTGGATTACACACCAAATAAAATAATGTAACTAAAATCAGTAGTGAAATTCAAATGAAGATGACAGGAAAATAATCGAGCTAGTCACTTTTTCCTTGAAACGTATAAAAGTTACTTTAGTTGTACAACATCAATAGTTCCTTACCTGTATGCCAAACTTAGAAGGGAAATAAACTGTATATTTTACTGTTTCACACTTCTAAATGATAGTGCTTTCCATGGAGAATTTAACGTGATCTCAAACTCACCTGGATCTTTCCTGTACCCTTCAAACACCCGTAAAACAGTATAATATAGATTCATTAATACATATTTTATTTATAAGTTATCTGACCAACTTTCAAAATATTGAAGAAAGAGTAATGAAAGAGGCATTCGCTTTAAAAAAATAAAAACTTGATGGTAAAATCATTACACTCTAAGTGCCGAGATCATAAACTGCTGTACAGTACATTGTATTATTCTTACTAACAAGTAAGTCTTCTTTATTTCAGATTAAATAAAACGCTTCTTGAAATCAACATATCTTTATGAAATTGAATATACCTACGTTTGAATAGATCATAATAGAACACCTGGCCATATTTGCATATGGAGCAAGAAGAATATGAGAGTATTTGCGATTGAAATTACTTACACAAACTCTGTTGGATTATCGTTCATGGAACAGTAATGTTTGTATATTCTGAGAGCCGAATTTGTCTTTCGGAAGAAGTTATATTGTATATATACTTAATGTATAAGGAAAAGTATTGTGTTGTACAAAAAAATAGTTGGTTCGTCAGGAAATTATGTTTGTCTGATAGGTGACAGTTTAAAAATTCTCATAATACAGACATACAGGAATAAGTTTCCCCCAAAAATATTCAGCAAATAAAATGACTCTTTTATTATGTTTTAAATATTTTAATTTCAATTAATGTTCATATATTCTCGATAATCCTTAAGAGGGAGCACTTACGTCCACAAAATTTCTCCAACGGATCATACTCTGTGATACCTTCTTTCCTTCTTTACAACTCTTTCCCAGCAATTTCATCCTGTAGAGTTCTTCTCCTTTCCTTTTTCTCCTATTCCATTTAATTGCACATAGGGATACCACTCAAATGCCTCATTTCAACTGCTTCGTTATATTTCCGTAACATATGTACTATCCAGATCCATTTTCGACTTTTTATTTATATCTTAATTTATCTTCGATCTGTTTCTCCTATAGCGTTTTGATACTATTTGCTTTTTAATATTTATCTTAAATATCTATTCATAAATACTTGCAATTTATATTTAATTGTTTCTTGTTTCCACATTTAAAAGAATATAACAAAACAGATTCAATATTACTAACTAACTCACTGGCTCTATCGAACTCGTAGGTTCATGGCCGCGCGGACATGAGCCCTCCATACATCCCTATCCTGAGCTAATGTTTTCCAATCATCCCCTGTATAATCTACAAAACAAATAATGGATAATGTTATTCTCCCACCTCATTCTTGGTCTACTAGCTGGGCGTTTTCCTTCTGATTTTCCTACAAGAAGCTTCCATACACCTGTTTCATTCCCTATTCGTGCCACATGTCCTGCTCATAGCAGTCTACGAGACTTAACTGTATTACTATTGAACATTTATCTTCCCTGTAAAGAAGTTCCAGCCATCTAATTCTTGCCTCTTTATTGTTTTAACGATATATACATCGCCATATAGTTCATATAATTCATCATTATATCTAATTCGCCAGTTTCCATTCTCACATAATGGACCAAATATTTCCCTTAATACAGTTCTAATATAATACTATTACATTTATACAAATTCTCATCAGCGGTGTGTACGGTCCAAAAGACATGTGTCTGCAAGTGGAGCTGGTTGATCGATATTTTGAAATTCTTGTGTGTCAATAATGTAGGTAGGACACTGGAGAGAATATTTGATATATTATGACGTCATGGGCTGATATGTCTGGGGCTGGAATTTGTCCGTAGTTTATAATTTTCTGTGATTTTTTTCGTGGCTATAATGTTTAATTAAATATCAGTCGTGGTAATGTGATGATGTAGAGCCAAGATAAGCATATTGCATACGTGAAATAATGGCTGTGGTTGTGATGTCGAGGAGGACATTGATACTCTAACTAAGGAATAACGCACATTTCCCCGCATTTTAGTTAAAACCAACTGATCGTTTGGAAATAACGTATAAAGAGTTTCATTTCCAATAGAGGCACACGCAAGAAATAAAATAGTCCTCCTACGCATGGAAAAAATGTAATATATGAGTTTATATTCAGCGGTAACGCGTACTAGTAGCTATGGTATTTTTATAAATATTTATTTTTTAATAATTTTTAAAAATATTTATTTCTTAATTAATTTATTTTAATATTAAAATAACGGTGGCTCCGTGGCGCAAGCGGTTAGACGCTCACCTCTCACCACTGGGGTTCGAGATCAAGTCTCGGTCACTCCATGTGGGTTTCGTGGTGGACGAAACGGAGTTTGGGCAGGTTTTTCTCGGGTTTGTCCCGTTTTCTCTTGCCACAAATTTCATTCCACCATTTCTCCATACTCATCTCATCCATTTCGTTTCATTTCATTCATCCGCCCGTGACGCTGCGTCAGGAGTGGTCGGCCGGCACCCTTGTAGTACACAGACCTCTATAAATATAAGGGCTTCATCTCATCTCATTCCTCGACCTAACTCCTGAGTTGGACACGAGTTGAGGATTTTTATTTTTTATTAAAATAACGAAATTAAAATGGTTATTGTACTTAGGATCTGTGGAATTAAAATGCTAGGAGTTTTTATTAAATTCAAGACTTAACATCTGACAGAAGAACAATATGAATTATGTAAAAATAACAAAGATATGAAGGAACTCAGGGGCACACCTATAACACGTGTAGAGTTCTAACAAGTAATGTAAATAGCACCTTATCTTTTCCATATTCCTGGAATTTCATTTCATTCACAACATACATTGTACTCATGTTTGTGAGTTTGCGCACAACGTCCTTGCTTATACAACTTGTGCAAATAGTCACTTTAAATTCCGTGTCATGGAAAGTATATTTGCACATACAGGTATTCTACTCCCATCTTTTTTATTCTTTGTTATTTAAACTGTAGACATTGGGTTTTAATTGACTTTCGTAACACGAATCGCCCGCCTCTGTAGGCAACACATCGTTATGTACTGTTCGATTGGTTGTAAAGTGTTTTGAGGCGCTCAACTAATTTCATGTTAGAGAAATTGTTTACATTATAATGTTCTGGTTATTCTGGCAGAGTTAAGACTACTCGTACAACGCCGTCTCTTCTACTCAGTAGGATGAATGTACAATATACAGACTACAATAATGCACAGAAATAAAACAAATACAGTTTAACAGACCGCATGGAATTATTCATTATTAATGAAGTTCATGGTAAAATTCTGCTTAGGTATTAGTCGCAATATGAAAATCTAATACATAAAAATTAATGTTTGTTTGTTTGTATGTTCGTATTCTCTGCGCGGCCATACCGTTGATCCGATTTTGATGGGCTTTTTTGCAAAATGTTCAGGAGATTCCCGGGATGAACACAGGCTATAAAAGAGTTGTAATATTCAATCCCTTTATCCCTAAAAAATCACCCATTGTAGTGAAAAACATGAAATAAAGTCCCTATTTTGACGCTAAAATAGCTTACACTGCCTAAACCATAATAAATACACCAAATTAATGTACACAGAATTGAATATCTCAAAAAACTGTACAAAAAAGTCCGCGACAGCATACGTTTATCTTTTACGGATAACTCACAATAACCATTTTTGTCTTTCGTTGATTCCAAGAAGATCGGGATAAGTAGATTCCCGGGCAAGCGTGCTCTGCCATACCGTTCATCCGATTGTAATGGGGCTTATTGTAAAATGTTCAGGAGATTCCGGGAATGAACATAGGCTACAAGAGAGTTGTAATACTCAAACACTTCACCCCTAAAAATCACCCTTTGTAGTGAAAAACGTGAAATAAATTCCCTATTTGGACGCTTAAATGGCTTACGCTGCCTAAACCATAACAAATACACCAAATTATTATTCACGGAATTGAATATCTGAAAAATCTACAAAAAAGTCCGCGACAGCATATGTTTGTCTTTTACGGATAACTCACAATAACCATTTTTGTCTTTCATTGATGCCAAGAAGATCGGGATAAGCTGATTCCCGGGCAAGCATAGCAGCTCAAGGCTGGTGGTAGAAACACATTAACATTTATTTAGGAGTAGCAGCGCACGCCGGGTATTAGCTGGTTATAATATAAAATTTGATATTTTGTAAATTCTGTCTCCTCAGTTAATAAACTTTTAAAACACTGTAGCCCGTTGGAAACTAGTACCATCCTCAGGAGAAGCTAAGAAAAGTAACCCTCTGCTGAGGTTTGGACTAGACCCGAAAGGACTATAATGTTTAAAATTGTTATTAGTTGAAAAGACGGAACCTATATGGTGCCTAATTTCATAATTTTATTCGTAGCATATAGCTGTCTATTAATATGATGCAAGGGTAAATCCTTTTCGTTTGAAATCGCGGGTCTGCATTCTATCTTCGGTCGAACATGTTTCCTGAGAGTTTTTTTTTCGGGGCTTCTTTACATGTAAGATAAAAAATCATCAGGAGTTTTGTTCTCCCAAAGAGTCGCCAAACGCTATCTGGCCATCATATTCACCCATATTATGGATTCACCCTATTTCGTACAAATGTAGGAGTGAATGATGTGTCTTGAATTAAATGATATCTGAATGATGCACTTATGTTGGGCTGATACTCATCCAGGTAAGTCATTTATGACAATGTATGGACAAAACATATGTATCTGATCCAGAATTAAAAATTCTCTCCCGGCAATACACGTCAATGTAAGATATGCATGGCTTGAGCACGTATAAGTACTTACAAGGATAGACTTCAAATTAAGACAAAGAATGGAATTATACAAATGATTAAGAAAATTAATATATAATATTCCTCTGTGAGAGATACGAGTAATATATTTTTTACTTGGGTGGGCCACCAACCCGTCCGTAAAACCCCCTTCCAGGAGGACCAGGTGATTTGTGATCGAGGTTATACTCGATGCAGGATATCCTCTAAGAGACCACATTCCTAGTGAAACAATTAGACAAGAACTCAAAATATTTAATGCAAATGAAAAAAAAACTATAAATAAACAAAAATGGCATAAACATATTTTAAGAATGGCCTCTTCTAGGCTAACAAAACAAGCAGTGTTGTACCAACCTCAAGACTATAGAAATATGGGATGTCCTAGAAGACGATGGGAAGATAAATTCTGAGAGCGGAACAGACCGACGGCTTACCATGAAGATGAAGATGATGATGATGATGAATATATAATATGTAATATTAGGTTTGAGGTAAATTGCTTTAAATATATTTGTTTATTTTTTTGTAAAATGATTATGTGTAAAGTCATCATTCTTAGAACAGCAACGTGTTAACGCGTCTCAGTTACGTTGCGTGGAAAGTGTTGAATGACGTATCGTTGTGCGACTACTCAAGGATGGATTATGTCATTCCACCCTTTCGATGCAACGTAAATGAGAACCATAAATAATAATATGCGGTTTTAAAAATAA
This sequence comes from Diploptera punctata, assembly GCA_030220185.1. Classification (NCBI taxonomy): domain Eukaryota; kingdom Metazoa; phylum Arthropoda; class Insecta; order Blattodea; family Blaberidae; genus Diploptera; species Diploptera punctata. The sequence continues at coordinate 799,766 of JASPKZ010009375.1, read as the reverse complement.
TGGCTTTAGTAATTAATAAGTAATTGACAGTTAAGTATTTATGCAGTTTCGTTTTTAAGTGAAATCACTATTCAAAAACTCCTACACTTTGCTTGGAAGCAAATTAAAATTAAGTACCGAAATTTAACTAAAGTTTGAAAGGAGATTATACTATTCACAAAGTAGAAACACGCCATGTGTATCATAAACTGGTAGAAGTAGAGTAGCAGTAGTAGTAATAGTGGCGTTAGTAGTAGTAGTAGCAGGATGTGAGCTACATGATATATATATATATATATATATATATGGGAAGCGAGATATAATAAGAACAGTTAGGTCTCGTAGGCTGCGATGGGCAGGACATGTGGCACGTACGGGGGATGAAATATGTGCATGGAAACTTCTGGTAGGAAAACCAGAGGAGAAACGACCAGTTGGTAGGCCAACAATGAGGTGGGAGAATAACATTATCCATGATTTGAGGGAAGTAGATTATACAGGGAATGATTGGAAAACCTTAACCTAGGGTAGGGATGTATGGAGAGATTATGTCCGCTCGGCCATGAACCTACGGGTTTGACAGAGCCAGTTAGTTAGTTAGGTAGTTAGTTAGTAGCAGTAGGATTTAACGACGATCTTTAATTTCTCGGTCGGTGATTCGGAATTCAAAGCTTGGCTCACGCCAGTTCAATATATTTCGGTCAGAGATATATTTAATTCGTGCTTAAGTTTCTTTTACATAATACAAATCTATGACACAAGACTTTACTAGCTTTACAAATAATGTCATACTCAGGAATTTAGCCCCCTAAAAATCCACTGACCTCGGCCGAATCCGTGAATCTCGGAATTTGAAGCGAGAATGGAATTCACTAGTTCACCGTGACCGACTCCTGGCCACAGAAATAAGAGATTTTAAGAAGTGAGAAAGCAGGTACTTTATGAATAATTCAGACGTTTGCAGCAATTGTTATTATTAATTCCATGGCTATACAGGCCCCAAGATCAAAGACCAAATTTGTGATGCTATAATGGCTATCAGAAGATAGTAGAGGAGATCATATGGTCAATGTGACGCAGTGTCTTAGTTTCAGTTATTTAACCGAAAGAAAGTTTTTATGGTAAATACAGAAATTAAATAATTAGTCAGACATCCTAAACATTAAACCCGCAGAGGCTAGTTTATAACAAAAAATACCGAAATATCACATTATATACTAAATCGAGTATTCTTGATTAAAACATTGTTCAAGTATTCTTTGTTCATTAAGATGCCTGCTATGATCCTGACTTTTTCTGGTCTCTTTGGGTCAGAGTTCACGATTAAGTTTCAAGAAGCCTGATCAGATATCCCACGTTAAATACTCGTATATAGTTTTTTATTTAGCCAAATTGTATGCATTCCATCACTTGAATGTACGTGTATATGTATATATATATGTATATATATATATATATATATATATATATATATGTGTGTGTGTGTGTGTACTATATATATAATCTAATACTGTATATAAAAATGAATGTTTGTTTGTTCGTACTTTATGCGCGGCCATACCGTTGATCCGATTGTGATGGGGTTTCTTGCAAAATGTTCAGGAGATTCTCGGGATGAACATAGGCTATAAGAGAGTTGTGATACTCAATACCTACACCCTTAAAAACGCGAAAAAAGTATCTTTTTTTTGACGCTTAAATGGCATACGCTGCCTAAACCATAACAAATACACAACATTAATACACACAGAAATGAATATCTAAAAACAATCTACAAAAAATTCCGCGACGGCATATGTTTATCTTTTACGGATAACTCACAATAACCATTTTTATCTTTCATTGGTGCCAAGAAGATCGGAATAAGTAGATTCCCGGGAAAGCATAGCATCACGCAGCGGGTATTCTTTTACGGATAGCTCAAAATAAGGAATTTAGTATTTCAGCTCATTTATATCAAGTACATCGAACTACGTAGATTTCCGGCTAACGCCGGGTAAACAGCACAGGGTATCTAAAAATAATTATGATATAAATTTATATTGCTTTCCCTTTTACTTATTCAACTAAAGGTAAAAACACATGATTTATTTATGTGTAGCAGCGTAAGCTGGTATTAGCTAATAGCAAATGAAAACAATAAAAAGGATAAAACATATAAAACAAAAAGAGAAATGAAAGAAAAAAACTAAAAAATGGGAAGACATCAATATAAAATATGTACCGATATCGTATGTAAACAAAGTGGAAGAGAGAGGAGGGGAAGATAAGATGATGTAAGAAAATCGTCGTGACAAGTTACTACATGATCACAATCGATGTCATTAATTTAAAGCATACAAACAGATCTGTAGGTTGAACTTAAGCTGACATAAGAAGCAGGTTATATTATAAATTATAGTAATAGGACCAATGACCCCAATTCTCCCCTAGACAAAGTGATGCACCAAACAGAGGGCGATCGAACAATCATATCAGATCATTGTTTGGCATTTTTGATTTTGAGATTGATGATATACAATTAACAATTGAATAACCAATCTTAACATGAACCCTAAGTTGTACCTTTAATTACATAAACTGGCCGATGTAAACGGCAACTTTGAAACAACAGTTTATGTCTATATAAACATTAATAATATTGTATTGTTCTCTTCAGTGGACCAATATAATATTGGGGTTAATGATCAATTTTCATTCCAGGAATACGAGAGATATATGGACTATATATTTCTCTCTCTTTCTCTTTAATGGTGTATTTCTAAAAATTATAGTTTTTAATGGCACCCATAGTCATTTGCGTTAAAAAATTGATTTTTTCTTTTTGCTTTAAAAATCCAGTAAGGTCTATTTTATCGATGTGTAATATTATTTTGTCGATTTTAGACATTTAGTCCCAAGAAATTGATTTATGTGCATTTTCCCCGTAACTTAGGCCAACATTTTTTTTTTTTTTTTTTTTTATTTCGGTACATGTTTCTCTAAAAATATGAAAGATAGGAGAATCATTTTTGGCGTGGATAAGCAGTTCTATAATAATAAGAGCTCTATAATAATAATAATAATAATAATAATAATAATAATAATAATAATAATAATAAGGCAAATTTATCTTTGTACTATTGACAGTGTTTGAAATTAAAAAAGGTATGCAACATTTTTAACAAAAAAATGTTTGGTCTTAGAATTAAAAAAAAAATAAATAAATCACAATCCATGTCTGAACACAAGCATACCTTATTATTATTAAATTAATCATGGATAATAACATACTAAATTTTGGAAACAATTGGATAAGTAGTTTTTGAAAAAAATTGTACCAAGACAATACTTTTAAGAAGTTGGATTTTTTATTTTGATTTTTTGTATTTTAAAATACTCAAGAAGAAATATGTCTAAAAGGTAACCAGAGTGTAATTATGTTGAGGAAGACTTGTTTAATTAGTGGAATAATTTTTATTCACATAACTTAAGAATAAGCTGAAAAAAAATATTTTTGTATATTGCATATTTTTAAACCAAATTAAGGGTGTCCTTAATATAATTATGTTTCTTTCCTCATTCTCTTCACTTTTTGTGTTGAAAATTTCAATGCTGTACTATAAAACTAGCTTAAGATATGAGTAAATAGAAGAATTTACCTGATGGGACGACGTAAAATTCCAACATGTAATTTAAACACAGGATCACATGACAGTCTCTTGTTTAACATTCCTCAGTAATACTCCATATAGGAATACTATATCCACTTTCCGCAACTGAATCCCCTATTACAGGGAACCAGGTGCTACCAGAAGTTGGAATTATTTAAAATAAATCGAAATTTATATTTGTTCTCCATATAATATAAGTCCACCGCTGTGGTCTCGAGATAGCGTGCTGCCTTATCACGCTGCGGGCCAGAGTTCGATCCCCGGTCGGGGCAGTTTTTCATGGGCGAGGTTTTTATCGGGGTTTTTCCTCACCTGTAAGACGAATATCAGGAAAACTTTAAGGCCCAAACGGTCCCCGAAATCATATGGCCATCATCAACATCTTCATCCTTATCATTATCATCTTCATCATCATCATCCTTCACCGGTGTGGAAAGCAACGGGAAGCTACCACACCTACAATTCCCTAGTAAAGCTGCAAGCATAGCATGAAAATGCTATGATTGCAGTGAATGACCTGCCCTAGGACAGAATTACTATGGATGGATATAATATAACTGGGAGAATAACAGTTATAAGCGTTTTTGGTTTATGCGTTCTTCGAGAGAAGTTACGACAAGAGCCTTTGTAATGCATAGGCCTAATGGTATGCATTTCCAGAATTTAGCCTACATTAACATTTTTTATACATTTTGTTCCTATTTGTAATTATTATTTATTTTAGAATGAACATTTTCCATAATTTGTTATTAACTATTTCCATTAGGCCTATATAATGCATCTATATATGTGATTATATATTTAGTTTTATTGATGTTTACTTTTAGCCCTAATTTCTTACTATTACTCGATGGAGTGTGCGTGTTGTCCTTTAGTATCTCCTCGCTATCGCTTAATAATAATGCATGATCAGCATAAACAAACAGCTTATTAATATCATTGAGTTGTAGACCTTCTTTATCCCCTAAAGATTTGCTGGCATGTTCTAGTTCTGATAAATTAAAAACAATAATTAATTTTAAATCGGTGATAAACTCATCAATTCCATTTATAAACTTTCCTTTAGGCAATCAAAATAATATATACAATTTCATGTTCCAAAATTCAATATTCAAGTATTACTACTAATTATTACATAAAGTAAAGTGCGATCCCACTACAAGCCCTAGCAGGCCCTTGTGATAGTTGGATGTTAAGGCATCCATCTTTTTAGACAATTGGATTATGTCACCCTGCATTGTAGCCTCCTTCTCTACCATAACAGGAGTCTGTTAGTCATTTCCGTTAGAGGCTGAGTCGACCCCATGACAATGATGCCGCCAGAAAGTTTAGGCAAGTGTAAGAATCCTGACCCCACCGAGATTCGAATCACCGACTTTCCGGCTTGTAGCGCATTACCTTAGCCAACTACGCTACAGAAACATCATTACGTAAAGTAGGCACTGTAATAATCATAAACTGTCAGAACATACATTAGCATGGTCTTGGATAAGATAGACTATAGCATGCTACATGCCTAATGCATCAACACGTTACGTTGCAATTAGTATAGGTTAGGATAAGGTAAGAAAATGGGGAACATTGGCATACAGAGGTAACTATGTAATAAATAGGGATAAAACTGGCAACTTTGTTCATCGTCATGTTTTCCCCCAATTTTTATTTAATTGATATTTTTCTAAGTGACAGGATAGGGATGGAGAGATGGTGACAGATGTAACAATTCGTGAAGAAAAATATTTTTTTTGTAAGTAAATTGAATTGGCTTAATCGATAACGTTTAGGACTCGTATTCGGGGATTCCCGTGTTCAAATCCTGTTACCGGCCAACCTAAGATTTTTTTTCCTGGTGTTTCTCATTTGTCAGGGCAAATACTGGGTTGGAATTTCATTACTAGGACCCATTTCATAATACAATCGAAATTTAATTTAAATGCAAACACAAAAAAAAAAATAGACAGTAGTAGTTAAAGACGTCTTTAAATAAAAAAAACTTTAAATTATAGAAAAAAGTCTAAAAACGTAAACGCAATTTATTCAATAATAATTATATTAAAATAAAAACCTAAATAATTATATTGTATTACTAGTGTCTTGGTCCCCCGCTGTGGTCTCGAGATAGCGTGCTGCCCTGTCACGCAGTGGACCCGGGTTCGATTCCCGGTCGGGACAAGTTTCATGAGCGGGTTTTTCCTCACCTGTAAGACAAACGTCAGGAAGCTTTGAGGCCTAAACGTTCGCCGATCATCATCTGGTCATCATCATCCTTCACCGGTGTGGAAAGCAAGGGGAAGCTACCACACCTATAATTCCCTAGTAAAGCTGCAAAGCATAGCATGAAAATGTTATGATTGCAGTGAATAACCTGCCCTCGGGCAGAAAACTACAGAATAGAATTGAATTATTATCTGGAGCTAACTAGTAGTCTGCAAGTTGTAGTAGTTAGTTCTTTTGTGACTATCAAAAGTTGAAGATTTCTAATTACATAATTTACTCGTAAAAAATTTGTTTTAAAATTGTTTTTTTTTAAAATACATTTATGTGTTAAAGTTATTCCTGGCGAATGTTACATTTAGCAAATAAACTTTATAATTACCTGGAAAGGGGTAAAATTGGGAAGTAGAAAAATATCTTGTTAATATATTTTAAAAATTTAATTAGAAACAAACACATAATTATATAAAAGAGGAAGGTTATAATTTCATGATGCATTTTTATTGGATTTTAGTCTATTTGGGTAAAGAGAACATATATTGGTATAAAATTGAAGTAAAACGGAATATTTAGTAGCATATTTCATTTAATGACGCTCTTAACAAAAATCAAGTCATTAGCGCTGCAATTAAAATGTGAGCGTCAAAATACTGGCAAATTTCCTTCAGAGATCTTTTATATTACGCTTGAGGTTCTTTTACATGTTACAGATCTGGATTCGAAACTGACGGCTTTACTTCTCATCAAGATTTTTTTACAACCGATGGAGCGGGAATCTTGGAACCGGAGGCGAGCATAGTTATCATTAGTCCTCCTGGACCGACAAACCAAATATTAATGGGCCTTTTTTTTAGATAGATAGATGGAAAGCTCTGCGGCCATCATATAAGTGTTGGCGGTGAGCGATCCATTTTGGTCCTCCTTAATAGGTAGAACCCCGGGTTCCTGTAAAATACATCTTGAATTGAAATTTGAAATTAATTAGCAGAGTAAAGTCATCAGCAAACCTTTTGGGGTAATATTCCAGCACTTGCTCTTTGGACTGAGGGAAATCGCTTAACTATAAAACATATAGAATAAAGAAGTTATGCAATGATGGTTCTTACAAGGATCTTACCACAATAATTATTATAGTTATAGCCACTATTATTTAAAAATATACGATAATTTGTAGTTCATATGATAGCAATTTATCTTATTTAATCAATTTATTGCTTGTTATGCAATGCACAAGTAACGAGAAAACGTTTTCTAATAAAATAAGTACCGATTTAATATAATTGGAGTAGACAGTAATTTCAAATGGACGTGAGCGGTATACGGCCCTTTAATCCGAGTACAATTAATGTCACGTGATTGTTTCAAATGTTTCTTCATATCTCACAATAAAAATATTGAAAAACAAATAAACCCGATTTGTTCCTCTAAGAATCCAGATGCCTGATTTAATGACTATTTGGAATCACGTGATGAACTTTTATTTCTTCTATGAACGTTAAGAATAATTTATTCTCGTGATGTAGGAAATTTTCCACAAATACATCATTACTAATCATATGATACCATTTTTATTAATTCCAGCATTATTAATAGAGTCAGGACTTTCAGATATTAGTCTTTCTCTCACAGTGCAAGTTGAATTCACCCGATAAGGACGGTATCTACTTTCATACTTTCATTGTTATTATTATTACTAGCTAATACCCGGCGTGCGCTGCTACGCCTAAATAAATTAAAATTAATGTGCTTTTATGATTAGTTGAATATGTAAAATGAAAAATAATTATAGGGCCTACATTTATATTTTTTAGATACCCCATGCTATTACTCCGATCTTCTTGACGTAAATGAGCTGAAATACGAAAATTAATGTGTTTTTATGTTTAGTTGAATAAGTGAAAGGAAAAATTGATATCGTAATTATTTTTAGATACCCCGTGCTGTTTACCTGGCGTTGTCCGGGAATCTACTCATCCCGATCTTCTTGGCATAAATGAACTGACAGACAAAATTAATGTACTTCTTATGATTAGTTGAATAAGTAAAATAAAAATAATTATAAATGTATATCGTAATAATTTAACATTCCCCGTGCTGATTACCCAGTGTTGCCCGAGAATCTACTTACTTCGAACTTCTTGGCATAAATGAGCTAAAAGACAAATTCGTTACTGTGAGTTATCCGTAAAAGAATACCCGCCATGTGATGCTATGCTTGCACAGGAATCTACGTACTGTACTTGTCTCGATCTTCTTGGCATCAATGAAAGACAAAAATTGTTATTGTGTGTTATCCGTAAGAGATAAACATATGCTGTCGCGGACTTTTTTGTAGAGCTTTTTGAGATATTCAATTCTGTGTACATTAATTTTGTGTATTTGTTTTGGTTTAGGCAGCGTAAGCCATTTAAGTGTCCAAAGAGATACTTTTTTCACGATTTCCACTACAAAGAGCGATTTTTAAGGGTGTAGAAGTTGAGTATCACAACTCTCTTATAGACTATGTTCATCTCGGGAATTTCTTGAACATTTTGCAAAAATCCCCATCACAATCAGATCAACGGTATGGCCGCACATAACGTACGAACAAACAAACAAACAAACAAACAATCATTAATTTTTATATATTAGATTAAATTTAAAATTATAATTAATATATGTCTAACAGAAATGCACATAGCATCGACTGAATTGATTTTAACTAGATAAAATAAAATAGAATGGATTGTATGAATAGCTCGGGAATTCTGTACAGTACCTTTCGTTTCTATTTCGAATCTTATTTTGCATATTTTCCTTAATATTGTTATGAAAAGTATCCATAGAAACCCAAACCATGATAATTATACAGCACTGCATATGAACCCCGTCAACCTGTGTTGTCTTAAAAAAGTAAGTTTATGTAAACTAACTCACTGGCTTTATCGAACCCGTGCGTTCATACCGCGCGGACATAAGCTCTCCATACTACGAGTACATACCTATCCTGAGCTAATGTTTCCCAATCATCCCCTGTACAATCTACTTCCCATATCATGGTTAATGTTATTCTCCACCTCATTCTTTGGTCTATCAACTGGGCGTTTCCTTCTGGTTTTCCTGCAAGAAATTTCCATGTCCCTATTTCATTCCCCATTCGTGCCACATATCCTGCCCATCGCAATCTACGAGACTTAACTGTCCTTATTATATCTGGTTTCCTATAAAGATCATGTAGCTCACTGTTATGAAGTATTCTACATTCACCTGCCTATTCATTTCTCTTTGGTCCAAAATTGTTCCTAAGAACTTCATTCTCAAATACTCGGAATCTTTTCTTCTCCTTTAAGGTAAGCGTCCATGTTACGCATCCATATAATAAAACTGGGAGAATAACATTTTATATGTATTTCAGTTTAACTTTTTTTTTAGAGAAGTTAGGACAGGAGTCCCTGTAATGCATAATAGCATGCATTTGGAGAAATAAATGTATGTTTAATTTCTTTCTGCATCTCATTCCTATTCGTAATTTATTGTTCCTAGGTATTTGGATTCAGCCACTTCTTCAAATTTTTTCTCATTTGTCATTAACTGTCCATTTCCATTATATAATGTATTTCTATGTGTGGATATATATTAAGTTTATCGATGTTTACTTCCAGTTCCATATCTTAGCGTTACTCAATGGAGTGTACGTGTTGGCCTTTATTATCTCCTCGTTATCGCCTAATAATACTACATCATCAGCATAACCTAACAGCTTATTAATACCTTTGAGTTGCAGACATTCTTCATCCTCTAAAGATTTGATGACATGTTCTAGTACAAAATTGAATAGTAGAGAAGATAGTGCATCTACATGCTTTAAACCATCGTCAATTAAAAAAGTACCCGAAAACTGTTTGCCTACACACACTCTACTATTTGTGCCATTTAGACACATTCGAATAAGTATAACTTTTAAGGTATTTCGAACTCGAGAAAGATACAATATAACTTCTTGCTCTTAATTGAGGGTTAATCTAAAGATAAATTAGGCTTATATTTAGTGACGGTATAATATATCATTCTACATATGTTGAAAATAATTTCCAGACACTGTGATATTGAACAGAAGAATATTTGATATCAAGAATTAAACGTGACGATTAAATAAGACGTTTTTTTGTCCACTTATCTGGACCCCATATGCCATATTGACATAACATCTCTTATATACTTCAAGACCTTCTCGGAAATATATTAATTCACTTGTCATTCTACGCTCATTCGTAACTTTATATCTGCATTTTACATCAACAACACATATATTTTATTAATCCTTTAACAACTCTGTATTTTTATTTTATAGAACATCACCGTTACATAATTATGATCTACAATGTCATTAATCGGCTCAAGAAAGATTCTTCCGGATATGGAATGTGTCAATAATATTCTAAGTAGACGTAACTGTGTTTTGTCAGAGTATAGTTCTTTTAAGACGTTATCCTTAAAAGGGACCAGGGAAAAATATTTATATTTATCACTAGCTAATACCCGGCGAACGCGACAAGCTGATTCGTATTTATAACAACATTTACACACATAAATGCGCTGCTCTAATGTCAGCTGACGTCTCATCTTGTCGAACGATAGTAAACTGACTAGTTCAAGGACGAGCGGCTGGCAGAGTGAAATGCGGACGAGGAGAGAGCGCTGCCTGACGGGTGAAACCCCGTGAGGCCGGTCCGGGTTTATATTGGAAGCCCGTTACTTGATCTGCTTATCCCAATCTTCTTATCGTTGTTGTGAGTTATCCGTAGAAGATAAACATATGCTGTCGCGGACCTTTTTTGTAGAGTTTTTGTGATATTCAATTCTGTGTACTTTAATTTGGTGTATTTGTTATGGTTTAGGAAGCGCAAGCCATTTAACCGTCAAAATATGGATTTTATTTCACGTTTTTCAGTACAAAGGGTGATTTTTAGGAGTGAAGGGTTTGAGTATTACAACTCTTTTATAGCCTATGTTCATCCCCGGAATCTCCTGAACATTTTTCAAAAAGCCCTATCTCAATCGAATGAAAGGTATGGCAGAACACGCTTGCCCGAGAATTTACTTATTTCGATCTTCTTGGCATCAATGAAAGACAAAAATGATTATTGTGAGTTATCCGTAAAAGATAAACGTATGCTGTCGCGGACTTTTTTTGTAGAGTTTTTTGAGATATTCAATTCTGTGTACATTAATTTGGCGTATTTGTTATGGTTTAGGCAGCGTAAGCGTCAAAATAGGGACTTAACTTCACGTTTTTCACTACAAAGGGTGATTTTTAGAGGTGAAGGAGTTGAGTATCACAACTCTCTTATAGCCTATGTTCATCCCGAGAATCTCCTGAACATTTTGCAAAAAAACTCCATCAAAATCGGATCAACGGTATGGCCGCGCATAGAATACGAACAAACAAACAAACATTGATTTTTATAATATATCAGATGTAATACTGTTAGAAGTAACCGATTTATTGTTAAGGGCAAGGCAAGTAAAATAAAATATCAATGTAGTATTAGGTAAAATTAAGCGCATACCTAACTCTTTGGCACTACCAAAGTAGAGGTTCAAGGCGATGAGGACATACGCTCTGCATGCATTGTATTCGGAGCTAATACTTTCCAATTATTCTCTGTATTTCACCTCTATCAGATTATTGGTTACTATTATTTTCTCGCCGCATTGTTAGCCTACCGACTAGACACTTTGCCTCTGGTTTTTCACAAGAAGTTTCAAATAATTGGTCATTGTTATTCTCCCGCAGCAGTGTTTTTATCTAGTAGGCGCTTGACTCTGGATTTCTTCAAGAAGTTTCAAATATTTGGTTATTGTTATTCTCACACTGCATTGTTGACCAACTTACTAGGCACTTGACTCTGGTTTTTAAAATATTTCATGCCCGTCTTTCATTCCCCATTCCTGCTACAATCCTGTTCATGGTAATATACGATCTAATTATATATTGTTTCACATAAAGATGCTGTAGTTCGCCGTCATGTAGTTTTCTCGATTCACCTATCTATTCGTCTCTCCATTTTCCAAATTATTTTCTTATGCACTTTATTCTTAAATGTTCACAACTTTTTCTCCTCCATAGTGAAGCATATAGTAGATCTATTGTGAAGAATTGGTAAATATAGGCCTATCAGATTCCTAAAGGATGGGATTTATTGAATTATTGTATTGTATTTAACAGCTATTAGAATTCATAAGTAATAAATAATAACAATAATTTTAATAGGTAAAGTTTTGTTTTCTTTTAACAAACCTTTTGAATAGGGGTAGTGTGCAAAATTTAGCTATTTTTTAGACATAGGCGCGACTAAATTAGCCAAAGGATCCGCACTCTATAAGAGAGAAATGACCTCATATAAAATATCAGTACATTTATTATTATTATTATTATTATTATTATTATTATTATTATTATTATTATTATTATATATAATTTAATTTACAAGTTGTTCTGATAAAATACAGATTCTTGTCCCACATACGAAACACAAAAATCTGACGTCTATGGATTTAGAACTTTGAAGACTGACATTCATTCTAGAAGAGAAAATCGATAATACTTTTTAAAATGTTACATGCAGTCAGTGTTAAGTAATTGTATAATGTGGATACAATGAAGGGGGGAAATTAAAAACACTTAAATTAAATCAAATTACAGACTGGTCATTGTGTATTAAAAAAAAAACTACGTTTTTTTAGGAATTTTGAAGAGAGCCAGTCATTCTAACTCATTGACACTATCGAACCCATAGATTCATAGCCGCGCGGAAATAAGCTCTCCATACATCCCTATCCTGAGCTAATGTTTTCCATTCATTCCCTGTATAATCTACTTCCCTCAAATCATGAATGTTATTCGTCCACTTCATTCTTGGCTTAACTACTGGGCGCTTTCTCTCTGGTTTTCCTACAAGGAGCTTCTATGCCCATCGTTTATTCCCCATTCCTGCCATATGTCCTGCCCATCGCAGTCTACGAGTCTTAATTCTTGTTGTTATATCTGGTTCCCTATAAAGGCCATGCAACTCACTCTCATGTAGTCTTCTCCATTCATCTGTGTATACGACCAATCAGATTTAACCTTATATTAATAGGATTATTAAGCATTATAAATTAAAAATAATTTCATATGACGTAATAATGGGATGTTAAATTTATTTTATTTTTCGTATAAAACTTTCATTCTGGATAGAAGCAAGCAGAGCTCTTCAGACAAAATGTAACATTCTCTCCAATACATTTATTGCAAAAAGTGAAATTTTATATTTAATATGAAAATAATCTTATTTAGGAACAAAATTAGACCATTCAGGCGATAACACAGTGGAAATTAAAAATAGAATCGCACAAACAAAACAAGCAATAAATGCTTTATAAAAATAGAATATTACAAATATATCAAACCATAATTCAGAGCATTTTAACATATGGTGCTGAAGTCTGGCAAATTCCTACCAGGAAAATTAAAATAATTTTAAGTACACAAATGGATGTTTTAAGAAGATCAGCTGGAAAATCTAGAATGGATAGAATACGAAATAAAGAAATAAGGGAAATTATGGGTGTACAAGAGGAGCCGGACATCATAGACATTATAGAAAAGAAAATATTACAATGGCATGGCCATGTAAAAAAATGCCAGAGCAAAGATTGCCTAAAATTGTTATGGAATGGATCCCAATAGAAACAATAAAGAGAGAAAGACCGAAAAAAACTTGGATAGAAGGAGTACAAGCGGCTATGAATATCAGAGGATTGGAGGAAGATCAATGGATGGACAAGGAGGAATGGCGTTTGGTTTCCGGAAGACGGTGGCAGCTGCCATGATACCGGATGATGATGAAAATAATGAACATTGTGAATAATAAGAATTAATTTTAAATAGACGGTGAAGAAAGTTACCACCAGATTTAACTTGATCTAATGGAACTCAAGACTTGAAATAAATCCTCATAATTTCTACAAGAAACAATATTTCAATTTATGAAGCATCACCTGTATACAAACTTGCGATCCCTGAGAAGATAATCCAGTTCTATCGCAATTTACCTAAATTAATCCCGAACTTAAAACCTAAACCCAACCGGAAATTCTTTGTGAAACCTAAATCCTCCTACAAGTGAGATCACTTTATATTTTTTTGTCATCATCATCATCATCATCATCCGGTATCATGGCAGCTGCCGCCGTCTTCCGGAAACCAAACGCCATTCCTCTCTATCCATCCATTGATCTTCCTCCATTCCTCTGATATTCATAGCTGCTTGTACCCCTTCTATCCAAGTTTTCTTCGGTCTTCCTCTCTTCCTCCTTTCCATTGGGATCCATTCCATAACAATTTTTGGCAATCTTTGCTCTGGCATTCGTTTGACATGACCATACCACTGCAATCTTTTCTTTTCTATGATGTCTATGATGTCCGGCTCCTCTTGTACACCCACAATTTCCCTTATTAATTTATTTCGTATTCTATCCATTCTAGATTTTCCAGCTGATCTTCTTAAAACATCCATTTCTGTACTTAAAATTTTGGTTTTTTAGCATTTGTTTTTCTTTTTATGATGAACGAGGAGCTGGCCCGATGCATCAACCCCCAACCTGGGGGACGGATAATTTTTGTTCAAGGTTTTCTTCCTCTATTTTTTTGTATTACTATTAATAAGGGGTTCATTTCAATCATTCCTCGACCTGACATTATGCCGGACACATGAAGAGGGGCTACTGCTTTTTTTTAGTAGGTAGTAAGAATGCTTGACAAGTACTTGTACAACTCTTGGATGTCATTCTGAGTTAGATTTCATTTGAAGATGAGCCCTAATGTCGTTGGGACATTTAACAGACAAAGTATTAATGATTGTTATTAAACATGTTTAAAACAATTTTCCCGACCACCCACAACTTGAATGTCACAACATGACACGTAACGGGAATGTTATTCAATGTGAGTGACAAGCTTGGTAATGAAGCACCTCTATGTTAGGCGGGTCGTGACACGGAGTAATGAACCCAATAAATATTCCTCTTATAGTCCAATGGTAGAATTAGTTTCACGGTGTAGCCTACCTTACATTACTTCTGGTATCAAAAAAACAAGTCTGGAAATATAGCTGCTTTTGCCATACTAACAACTAAAGGTAAATTAGGTAAATTTTGAAGTAGTGGTTGAATTCAAATATCTCATCATCATCATATTACATTCACGAATTTAGGTCATTTGTTGACCTGTTTCGGCCTCAAGACAAACACCATCCAAAAGTCTTGAGTGGACGTCCTGGTCTTCTTCCTGCAGGTTGATATCTTAACATTTGTTTGGGATCCTGTGATCTTCCATTCGATGAACATGTTGCTTCCATCTTGACTTATAATCAGAAATTTTCAAATGTCTAGGAACAATAAATAAAAATAGGAATGAGATGCACAAAGAAATTAAACATAGGCTCAATTCTGGAAATGCGTGCTATTATGCATTATGGGACTCTTGTCATCCCAACTCCTTTTAAAAATATGTTAAACTGAAAATATTATATAAAACTGTTATTCTACGAGTTATATTATATGGATACGAATCATGGATTCTTGTTTCGAGGGTGGAAAGAAGATTATGAATATTTGAGAAAAACGTTCTTAGGAATATTTTTAAGCCAAAGAGAGATGAACAGACAAGTGAATGGAGAAAATTATATAACAGTGAACTGGATAGTCTTTATAGGAAATCAGATATAATAAGAACATTTAAGTTTCGTAGACTGCGATGGAGGACATGTGGCAAGAACGGGGAATGAAAGACGTGCATGGAAGCTTCATGTAGAAACCAGAGAAAAAATGGTCAGTTGGTAGACCAAATGATTTGAGGGAAGTAGATTATACACAGAATGATTGGAAAACGTTAGTTGACGATAGGGCTGTGTGGAGAGCTCATGTCCGGGCGGCCATGAATCTACAGGTTCGATAGAGCCAGCGAGTTAGTTAGATAGTGCTTTTGTAAAATATGACTTCGGTAGCTGAAAATAAGATGATGTAAGCAATTTAATGAACAACGTATTGAGAACCGTGAATGCCAAATGTGAACGGAAACCACGTGAATGTCAGTTTGCACGTCTATATTCCTTTTTGTTTAATCGCGTCGCGCAGAGTGCGAGCAGTTACAGGAGTGCCCACAATACTTCTCCAGAATATATTTCAAGTACCTTAGCTTCGCTTCTTTGGAATTCTAAATATCGAAGAAAAAAAAAAGGACCAAAAACACCTTTGGAAAATATATATATAATTTTTATGTACGTGTGTTTGTCACTGAACTCATCCCAAACGACTGGATCGATTTTGATCTTTTTGTGTGTGTCTGATTAGGTCCCTCGTCGGTTTACATTCACATTTGGATCCTCGAAAACCATTATGTGTCGGAGTTCAACTGAAGTGAAAATTTAAAAAATCGCTCTAGCGGACACTTTTTTCGATGTTTTACAACGAAATTTAGTATATTTTATTAAAATAAACCGAGGTTGGTAATATCCAAAAATATTTTCCCTCGACCCGACCCCGAGTTAGACACAAGCTGAGGATATTTTAAAATAAAAGCCTAAGATATTACAGGCAATAACTTACTAAATTCATGGAGGCATATGGGAGACTATAAATATTCCAAATTATGAAAAATAAACATTTTTTATCTTTAAAGTAACAACTTTACCATATATGCTACATGCTTTAACAAAAGCAAACATACCACTCAAGAGCTGACAATAGACACAATTAGATTTGACATACTGGAGAGGTCAATGCATGTACATATTAAAACATCATTACATGAAATGTTTTCCATATATTATACTAAGAATTTATTATTATTATCATTATTATCATTATCATTATTATTATTATTATTATTATTATTATTATTATTATTATTATTATTATTGTATATCCCAAAATTCTTAAAAAAGTCAACATTTATTATTTAAAAAAGTGCATTATAAAAATTAATAGCTAATATTTTATCGTGTCCGGCGCCGTAGCCGAGTGGTTAAGGCAAGATGCCATTTTCGCATGGAATTTCGGCCATTATGTGACCGGTGCCCACCCGGCATCGCGAGGAATTTAGGTAGCTACAATAAGTAGCGGCTCCAGGTTGAGAAAACCAGCTATAACGGCTGAGGGACCCGACATGCTGAACACATGTCACCCCTACACTGGCTGGATGATCATATACCTCTGTGATTAACACATGTAGACGTGAGGCCAGCAGCCGGATGTAAGGCCAAGGGCCTTGTAGGCCTGTCGCGCCGTGGAAAAGACATTTTTTTATCGTGCATATGATAGAAATTTCATCGCCTACACAATACAAATATTTCAAAGTAGAAAAAAATAAATATATGCATACCTATATGTCTACAGTTCGGACACTCGCCATTGTGCCGACGTGATGTCTCTTTACATGCGACTTGAATGCTAAGTTTTAATTTTCTAGCGTAAACAACACCAACTCAAGCTTTACGATCAAGGCGTTCAAACAATTTATAATAAATAACAAAATTACTACAATAAGCTATAAGAACTTATAAAACTAGAGAGTGAAAGAACATAAAACAGGTATGAAACCCGACCGTCAGTACCTCAGTGGGTAGGAAATCATATTTATGGAGGAGATATGCAGTTCAAATACGGGTTCAGGTGTTTTTTTTTCTCTGCAGATATGTTAACTATTGATAAAAAACGGATAATCTGCAAACAATAATTTTGAAGTCACAGACAATAAGTTAGTAATCGTAAATTTCCAAAATGAGTAAAATGTACTGAACTGTGATCATTTTCCAAAGGTTTTCACATACTGTGAAGATTTTGTTAACGCAGGACTCTAAAACTCTACGAATTATAAGTATACGGGGTTTTTGGTATTATCGCCTCACTATGATGGTTGTCCGTTTATATAAAAGCGGTGCCTCTCGACAATGCTTGGCAATGATTAACAGGCGGAATTATTATAGTGGCGGTAGTCGGCGGTATTCGGCATTTTTGTATTCAATTATATTTAACTGCTGCAGAGAAACAGAGCGAGTCGCTGGACAACCATCATAGTGAGGCTACAATATCCCTTAAAATAGTACATGTTCTCGATTAAAACAGTGCTTACCGGAAAAATCCAATCTCATAGCCTACTTAACTCAGTCTCTGTAACAACAGAATTATCAAGCACATAAGTTAAAGGAATATATATATATATATATATATATATATATATATATAGAGAGAGAGAGAGAGAGATTTAACACAACTCTATGTGTTATGATAGGTGAAAGCGATATAATTATATTTTTAGAGTAAACATTTCGTATTGCCATTTACATGTTGAATCAATTAGGACTCTATTATAATCTGAAAATCTCAACTTCAAAAACTAAAATTATGGCTTTTCAGGGCAAAGTGCCAGTCAGAGCAAAAATAGTAATCAATAATGAAATAATAGAACATATAGCACACTTTAACTATCTTGGTTCAGATATAACATATAGCTATGATTGGGATATACACAATAAATTAAACCGATATCAAATGATGTGTGGTACCGTAAGAAGAACCCTCCGAAAGACTCGAAGAGAAACTCAGCTCAGGTTTTATAAAATTATGGCTGTTCCTGTTTTTTATATGTATCTGAAGCTTGGATACTTACAAAAAAGACATCTCACACCTTCAAGCCACTGACATGACATTTTTAAGATCCGTAAAAGGTTGTACAGGCATGGATAGATTTCACAATGAATTAATAAGAAATGAACTGGAGATTTTTTCAATACTCGATAAACTTGACGAGCACAAATACCAATGGAAAGAACATTTAGACAGAATGGACAATACAAGATTACCCAAAAAGATCAACACCTACAAACCACAAGAAAAAAGATATTTGGGACGGAAACGATGGACTTGAGACCGGAACAGGTCGCATTGATCTAATCCTGGAAAGGAAGAAGAAGAAAGAAGACTAAACATTTAGAGGTGGGCAGGTCATTTAGTGTGAATATACTACTTATAACAGAGAGTGCAAGGAATACATTCATATAAAATCATGGCGAATGGAGAGGACGTGGAAGAATAAAACTCAGACGGAAAAATGGGAGAGACCGACTTGAGTAAGATAAGTTGAAAAGATTTGAAGATTTATTATTATATTATATTATATTATATTATATTATATTATGTCTACCGCTGTGGTCTCGAGGTAGCGTGCTATCACGCAGCGGGCCAGGGTTCGATCCCCGGTCGGGGCAGTTTTTTTGGGTGAGGTTTTTATCGGGGGTTTTCCTCACTTGTAAGACAAATGTCAGGAAAACTTAAAGGCCCAAACGGTCCCCGAAATCATATGACCATCATCATCATCATCCTATTATCATCATCATCATCATCATCATCCTTCACCGGTGTGGAAAGCAACGGGAAGCTGCACCACACCTACAACTCCCTAGTGAAAGCGGCAAGAATAGCATGGAAAAGGCGATGGAGGGCAAGGAAGGACCGGCCGGCGGGCAGAAGGACGAGGGAGGGAGAGGGCAGCGCAGCGCAGGGCAGGAGAGGAGAGGAGAGAGGAGAGAGACGAGAGGAGGGGAGGGCAGGAGAGGAGAGGAGAGGAAGGAGAGGAGAGGAAGGAGAGAAGGGAAGGAGAGGAGAGGAAGGAGAGGAGAGGAAGGAGAGGAGAGGAAGGAGAGGAGAGGAAGGAGAGGAGAGGAAGGAGAGGAGAGGAAGGAGAGGGAGGAAGAGAAGGAGAGGAAGGAGAGGAGAGGAATGAGAGGAGAGGAAGGAGAGAGAGGAAGGAGAGGAGAGGAATGAGAGGAGAGGAGGAGGAGAGGAAGGAGATGGAGAGTATAGGATTGAGGATATGTGAGTATAGATATATGAGATGATAGGATATTAGATTATATGATAGGATATGATATGTTATATTATAGTATATGATATGATATGAGAGGAGAGGAGATGATGAGTGATAGGAGAGTATAGGATAGGATATTAGATTATATTATATTATATTATATTATATTATATTATATTAATTAATTATATTATATTATATTATATTATATTATATTATATTATATTATATTATATTATATTATATTATATTATATTATATTATATTATATTATATTATATTATATTATATTTGTCAGAGAATGACAGGGACCCACCTCGTGCTAAAATGGTAGGCCTATTAATTATTATTATTATTATTATTATTATTATTATTATTATTAACAAGCCAATCGGTTCAAGGAATGTAGGAAGGTCTGTGAAAAGATGGACAGAACAACTGTGAGGCGGAAGGCAATTTGCCTAGCCCGTGAAGTGAGGAAGAAGAAGTGTATTATATTATTATTATTATTATTATTATTATTATTATTATTATTATTATAGTCGTAGTAGTAGTAGTAGTAGTAGTAGTAGTAGTAGTGTAGTAATAGTAGTAGTAGTAGAATACCGGTAGTAAACTTGCAGAAACCCACGAGTGCCACTGAATTTCCAAATATATCATTACAATTTATGAAATAATTAAAACAGAAAAAACATTTATGGATTAAAAAAATGGGATTTATGTCCAACTTTAAAATGTTAGTCATGAAAGATAAACTATAAACTAAATCAGCAATAGTAAAGAATGCTTAATATATTCATACACTTGAGGAGGACTTGAAAAATGAATACAAGGACCAATTTTCAACCTAATAGAAGAGGATCTGTCATCATACCACTAATTCTATACCCATGACGATGATTAAGTTATAAATTAAAACTATTTTTGCAAATAATGTGCACTATTTTGTGATCTCAAATAGGATGGATCGTGTGTTCTAAGAGCACATGCACAGTGGCAAGTGCGCAAACCACTCGAAGACATAAAGAAGCAAGTTGTTATACAACATTCAGAAGTGCATGCAGCATAATTTTGCAGAGAGCAGTCAAACTGGACAGTGGTACAAACCACGGACGAGATTACACTGAGTGATATGTGTTTAAACTGTGACACATCATGTAGGACATGTTAGCTATCCGTCACGTTCCAACAACAAATCAGTTTAACAGCACTCTTCAAACTAGTCTTGCATATCGCAAATTGTAACTTAACAAAACAATATTCATGAACAATGAGGAAAGAAAATAGTATTTACGATGAGAGGTTTGGAAGTGGTTTTACAGAAGGAAGGAAAATGTTTAAAAACCGAGCGATAGCGAAGTTTTTAATTTCCGAGATTCTGTAAAACACTTCACAAACGTGCGTTGTATATTATTTTTTACGCGATGGTGTTTTAAAAATAATAAATTGTACAGAAAGTACATTTTTTGGTTTGCTAGTCTACGTCATCTCTTCCTTGTCTTATTTTAAGATTCGAGAACAGTGCCGTTTCTTTCATTTTTATCCACTCTCCTACCTTCCCCTCCCCCTACGCCGTGGATATTGCGCGGCGCAACTTCTCCTCTTCCCCGGAACCAAAATTCACGAATGCGAAGAAAGAGTCGCCGTCTGGAGCTCGGTCAGAGCTGGTGTACTTTTGTTTGCAGGTCCGGTGAGCCTGGGTAGGTAATCCGGGTGTGGACCCTAACCCTTGGCTGGACTGCGTGTGAATGTACGTATGGTTGATCATTATTATTATCATCATTGTATAATGTCTAAATTAATTTAATTTTCTATTGTTAATATTGTTTATTGTTTCTCTAATTTGTATAATTAGTCAAGTATTGTAAATATTCAGTTTATTTCTATTATTGTTATTACCTGACCTATCTGACTTGCTTTATGCACATTAAAGACGATTTTTAGTTAAAGATGATTATTTGTTGTATAAACTTGCAATTAAGTTGTTGCTTAGATCACTTAGTTCCTATATTATGTAAAACTTTCTCATATTAATCTAACCCCCTTCCCTTTCTTCTTCTCATGATTGTATTTTGGTTAGGAATGAAGAGTTTTTTTTTCTAAATAACTTAAATATCTTTAGCTTTCCATGTTTATAGTGTTGGTAAACAGCACAGAAAAGATGGATCAAAAAACTTTGCCTCTCATGGGCCGGGCAAAGATTGGTAAACTGCTATTGTCATTTGGAACCACTTAAGCATATTAGTATTAATTATATCCATGGGGCGCCTCATATATAAAACGGTGTAAAATAATATCTTTGTTGGAAATATTTGCGTTTATTATAAACAACTGACTAACGTTAACAGTGTGGGCAATGTTTATTAGTTGAAAGTACAGGAGGCCGTGACATCAATTCAGTGATAAAATGGCGGCAAGCACGTATTTATTGTTTTATATTGTTTCAAATAAAGTTCAGTTCATTTAAAATGCAGTGATTTGTTTCGTATAATGTATATTAACACCACCTTTTGGATATTTTTTTGTATATACATTGTATGTACTATACATAGAGGGCAGTGATTTTACTTCCCTCACGTGTTTTGAAATATGTAATATTACAGTATAGTTATTTTATTACAGTATAGTTATTTAGATTGGCAACCCCGAAATGTAGGAAGTTGGACTTTCAATTAGGGTCGACATTGCTGTAAGTACGACAAAATGCACTATCGCACAAAATAGTATATTTTCAAATACAACATTAAAATATATCTTCATCATCATCATAGTACATTCACGAAATTAGGCCATCTGTTGACCTGTTTCGTCCTCAAGAGAAACACCATCCAGAAGTCTTTTGAGTGGACGTCCTGGTCTTCTTCTTCCTGCAGGTTGATATCTTAACATTTGTTTGGGTATCCTGTGATCTTCCATTCGATGAACATGTTGCATCCACCTTGACTTATAATCAGAAATTTTGTTTTCTAAAGGTTCCATGTGTAATTCTTCTAAGATATCTTCATTTTTTTGTGATCTAGTTGTGTGCAGTCCTCCGAAGGTATCTCATTTCAACAGATCTAAGTCTCTGTATATCCTTCTGTTTCAACGTCCATACTTCGCTACCATACAAAAGAATTGGAAGAGCCAGTGTTTTAGTTTTGAATGTTTTTGGACTAACTGTGGCTTGAAGATCACTTATGTAATTTTAGATACGAATTTTTAACTTGAAATTATTTATACGTAATTAATTTTACTGAACTCCATGGTGCAGTAAACCAAACATGTCCCGATATTTTAAATTAAATCAGTTAACTTGTAAAAAAGAACATACATGAGGTGCGGAATTTCTTATGATATTAAGGCATATTGTGGTATAAACTATCTGTGTTGCGCAGCAGTTGACATAGCTTGGGCGCCACGTTCTACACACTCAGCAGAATGTAAAGTTAGAAAAGGAGGAGTCGTGTTCATGATGTGCATTTTATCCTACACGCAGCATGCGTGTCACTCTCAACATGTTAACAACTATTTAATTACCACCTCCTGGAATCATCATGACTATGAATAGAACAGAGAACGGAAATAGATTTGCCACAAAATAATTTAGGATAATTCCAAACCTACTGTACCTCCCGGAGGGTAAGACAAAACCAAAGCCCACTAATTTTTTTTTACAGTGCTCCAGGTAGTTATTTCGACATTTCTCGTGTTCTCTTCTGGCATGGCGTTCTTGTAACCCACTTCTGGGGTTGGGGCGCTTGGGAGGCGGGTTTAGGCTGCCCCGATGATATGAGAGTTGATGATGATGGCAATGATGTGAGGCCTTAAACTAAACTTAATCTAATTAGGTAAATATGAAGTTGATGATAATGATGGCCAGATGGTGTTCGGGGACCGTTTGGGCCTTAAAGTGTCCTGACATTTATCTCACAGGTGAGGAAAAACCCCGAAAAAACCTCACCCATGAAATTTGTTCTGGCCGAGGATCAAATCTGGGCCCGTTGCGTGACAAGACAGCACGTTACCTCGAGACCACAGCGGTGGAGAGATTTTTGAGACAGTGAATTAATAATGAAAATTAGCAGGTTATTAATATTCAAAGAACAGACAAAAAACATAACACAGAAATAAGACAACTAAAAGTAGAGGAATTAAACACAACCATAGAGAAATACAGAACAAACTGGAAAGAACACTTGGCAAGGATGACTGAGAATAGAATACCAAAAGGAGCATACAACTATTCACCATGAGGAAGAAGTTTGGGAAGAGCAAGAAAGGATGGAAAGAACAGCAATTTGGAACAGGAACAGGCTAGAAAATAAGCCTAAACCGTGAAGAAGAAGAATAAGAAGAAACATTAACATTCACCCAAAAACAGAACATGGGATGCTTACTAACGTATAAAAGTTTCATCAAATGGAAATGGATAGATCCTTAATACAACATAGCCATAGGCCTATACGTATCTGGGGGTTAAGGCGGCCGTCACGCGGGGGTGACAACCCGGCTGATATCAAGTGCCGATTGTCTAGAAAAAGTGGGAGCCTTAACCTGGTACTTCCCCAAGAGCCTCCTGAGGCCTGTAGTGGGATCACTTTACTTACTATATGCAAGCCTACATCCACAGTATGTACATACATAAAATCACATCAATACTCATACATAAAAGACCATGTGTGTAGATATAAAAAATAAGGAAATATCTCATTATGTACAGTAGTAAAAAAACTAGCTACATAACAGATAAAAAAGCCACATACACACACCCGAAAACACATACCCCCCTACAACCCGCAGATAGAAAAATAGTAGCAGGCTATTCAATTAAGACTACTTATTACATATATACAATTCAAGATTTCAAGATCGGACACAAATAACCACACTGAAGTTCTTATTATTGACTATTTAACTCATGCCCTAAATGGGAGTCAATGATCAATCACATTTCAATGATTTTTTATTTACAACCAATCACAGTCGTGTTTCGCCTAAAATTTACCAACTAAAGTTTATCATAATAAAGAAACCACCTCCTTTTTAACATTCTAAATAGGTCATAGCATTATTTTGCAGTGACTGACCCTCCAAAAAATACGGCTACCAGATTGTATATATAGTGCATGAATGTCAGCAGAAAGCGCATGCGATAGAAAATATAAAAACATTTGTAACAATTGATTATATCACACAAAAAAAAACTAACAAATGCCACTCTTGATTTCCAAATTCTCTAGATAAATTCACTCTTCACTTCGTGAGTCGTGAATTTATCGATAATTTGGAAATCACTCGTGGCATTACTTATGACTATTTAACTTATGTCGCAAATGGTAGTCAATGACCAATCACGTTTCAATGAATTCTGTTTTACACCAATGACAGTCGTGTTTCACCTCGCCTTTTATCGATTTATCTTTATCAGCTCCTGCTTTTGTGATAAAGAAAGCTTCTCCTTTTATAATGTTCTGAACAGGACAGAACATTATTTTTCTCCAACAAATACACTGAATATAGCAAATAATGAATAGATTCAGTGATTTTACTGAGTTGTTTATTCAAAATATAAATGATTAACCTATAATGTTGATTATAATAGTTTGATGTGTTTCATTATTTCTCCAATAGAGTGCATTCTTACAATATTGCGATCCTATTTGGCAATAAATAATATGACCGAGTTGCAGTGAATATACATAACCTCACATTTCTAATTTGTTTTCAAACATCGCCGTTTACATTAACTATATAAATATTTTAAAACGTCGGTAACTATATTCAAATAATTATTTTTTAGTAAAGAGCTTAATTTTATTCGTTAAATAGTCCTAACAAATGCCACTCTTGATTTCCAAATTCTCTAGATAAATTTGGAAATCACTCGTGGCATTACTTATGAAAACGTACACAGCAAGAAAATTAATTTCTCTTGTATCGATTTTAGTTAAAAACCGAAGAATCCAACGGCGAAGGTCATTATAAAAAATGATCATTGAGATCTTTCACAGATACAGCAACTTCACGTAACCATTTAGCGATTAGCTGTTTCGTGGAGGAATTTTTCCCCGTTAAACTAGGAATGTATCACAGAAACATTAAGTTGTGAATATTAACATTTAGAATACTTGGAAAAAACTATTTTCATATTGGATTTTATAATTACTAAACTGCCTGAAATATAAGTGAGCATAACTTCATGAGAAGAATGCTCTGGAGATCTCTAACAGACTGAATTATTATTTAGGATCGTGGGATAGTTAACACTTATTGATTCAATACCTAAGTATATTACCGATTCCGATTGAGGGTCTTTCCACTTTTCAGCGGTTGCCCTTTTACCAGCCGGCTGCTGGCCCTTCACATCCACATGTGTCAATCACAGAGGTAGATGATCAACAGCCAGTGTAGGGGTGACATGTGGTTAGCATGTCGAGTCCCCCAGCCGTTATAGCTGGTTCCTCAACCTGGAGTCGCTACTTATTGTAGCTACCCAATTGCCTCACGATGCTGGGTGGGCACCGGTCCCATACTGGCCGAAATACCATGAGAAAATTTCTTCCCCCATGGAGACTCGAACCAGCGCAAGTCCCGTAGCTCTGCGCCAAGGCTTCCTACCTTAACCGCTCGGCTACGGCGCGTATATTACACATTTCCAAAATAAAGTCTCTTCTTCTTCTCACTTCCTGGTTTAGGCAAGAGTTGCCTGTTCCGTCTTCACTAATAGATCTAAGACCATCTCTTCCGAGGACGTCCGACATCTCTTCTTCCTCTTGGAAAATAATGGAAGATTTTATTTGGTAATCTACTTTCTTCCATTCTTTCTACATGTTCTTTCCACTGTATCTTGTTGTTAAATATATTTTCTTTTATGGAGTAGATCTGCAGTTCTTCACGGATATCCTCGTTTCTTATCTGGTCCATTCTAGTGCAGCCTTTTACGCTTCTTAAAAATTTCATCTCGGCTGCTTGGATTTTACTTTCTTGTTTGGTAGTGGTAATCCAAGATTCACTCCCATACAAAAGGACAGGGACAGCCATTGTTTTATAAAATTTTAATTTTGTTTGTTTATGGACTTTGTTATTCAATGTTCTATTTATTGTACCATAAATAGCTTGAAACTGATGTGTTCCAAAAAAGTATAACTTATATTTTATTACGTATATTAATTCATTGTTAAAAATAAATAATTTCAACTATAATGATAAATAAATTGATACAATAATCAAAATACATTATGTCATGAACCTAACAAACAAAATTATTCTGTTAAAGCCATAATATAATATTTTTAATCTCAAAACTGTAATGATAATGATAAAGATAAAATAATAATAATAATAATAATAATAATAATAATAATTTGATTGTTGATGATGATGATGATGACTATGATGAATGAAATAAAAATGTTTATTAATATGGCAAGAGAACTGGCAACATTGCAAGGAACTTATATTTTATTGAAACACAGGCTAAAGAAAACTGTTGTTTTATTCACGTCTCCTATGCCCTGTGTAGAAAAATAAACCAATACTCATCATCATTGTGAAATAATACACTAATATATTTCTACATTTATTTTTCTGAGAATACCGTACATCTGTGACCCGAAGACCACAACAGACATTTTACTCTACTTGCCACAAGGATTTCATAACAAAAATATGAATACATATATTACTTCCACTCATTCCTAGAAATTTAAATATAATTATACTTAACTTTTAACTCCAAGAGCAACAGGCCTAGAAGTCCCTTAGCCAACCATCCGGCTGCTGGCCACACATCCACATGTGTTAATCATCTAGTCGGTGTAGGAGTGACATGTGGTCAGCATTTCGGATCCCGCAGCCGTTATAGCTGGTCTTCTCAACCGGAGTCGCTACTTATTGTAGCTACCCAAATGTCTCACCATGCTGGGTGGGCACCGGTCCCATACTGGCCTACTGGCCGAAATTCCACGAGAAAAATTTTTCCCCCATGGGGACTCTAACTAGTGGAAGTCCCTAGCTCTGCGCCAAGACTCCTTGCCTTAACCACTCGACTACAGCGGGCCTAATTATACCTAAAAAAGTTAAATTATATACATAATTATATAAACAGGAGTATGGGTCACCACATGAAAAAAATGACAGTTTTTTTACATAACAAATTTTTATAAAGATTACAATGAGGATAATGATTATGATGGAGTCCGATTAACGTAATTGTGACCATAGTACGCTTTATTTAGATACTATTTAATACTGTTGTAAATAATATTGAAATACTTAGTTCATTGCTATAGTTCGCGTATTTTCATTAGTCAGGTTAAAGTCATATTGGAGTGTCAATCCCCTTCCCCTCATGTCTTAAAACTCTGTGCAGAGCTCCATGATGCAAGCAAGACATTCTCAACCCACGTAACTCCTCATACCATACAACTTATCACTGGGATCAATGTGGCAGCTAAACAATAACCTTGATCTCACCAATGAAAATAAGCAGACCATGACATATGTATTGTATTTCTATTATAGAAACAAGGGTACAAAATTCATATCTGAGGTCGGGGTAGCGTAGGGGTTTGATCCTAGGTCGGGACAAGTTTCCTGGGTGATGTTTTTTTTTTCGTGGTTTTTCCTCACCTCTAAGACAAATGTCAGGGAACGTTATGGCCCAAACGGTCCCCGAACATCGTATGGTCATTTAATCATTATTATTATTACTATTATTGTTATTATTATTTTTATTATTATTACTATTTTTCTTTCTTACCCTTGTCAAATGTATATTGTGTAGTCTATATATATATATATATATATATATTATGTAAAGTAATGTGATCCCACAACAGGCCTCAGGAGGTCCTTGGGGTAGTAGGAGGTTAAGGCTCCCACTTTTTCTATCAATCATAATTCTTATTGTATGTATAATTTAACCTTGGTGAAGTAAAAGAGAAGACCTTACGGCCTTAACTCTATCAGGTAAAATAAATAAATAAATAAAATAATCGCCATTATCATATCCACCATGTTTAGTATGAATGTGTGCGTGAATGCGTGTTTCGTTTTAATGTTGTGTTGTCTTGGAGGAGACCCTGACATTCAGCTGATCACTCATTCGGTAAAGCCCCCCCCATGTTGTGTGGTTAAATAAGTATGTGTGTGATCCATAGTTTAAAATCCCTCTCCCAACAGGTCGTGCTACAGTAAGGCCCGGGTGGCCTGTGGCATATAAAAAGTATCTATGAGTTGAAAGATTAAATTGAGTTAATGGAATGGAAATAGAATTGATATAATATTAATGTTATTGTTTTATGACAACGATTGTGTATTTTGACTATCCTTTGCTAGTCCAAAACATCTGCAACATCCTATTTAAAATTACTACGACTAGAGGTGGTCTGTATCGTACGCTTATATCTACTTCTATGTACGATTTTGTATTCGTAAGTTTACTTTTGCGTTAAAATTCATCGGAGAACATTTTGTTAAACAACTCACCTCATAGGATTCATGCTTCCATGATACCGCGGTTTCAAACACAGTCGTGTTCACCTTCAGTCATAACTCCGACTGACGAAATTCTTCGGCCGTCAACTGTTCTATTGTCGCCATCTTCAATGGTGCCATCTTTGGTTGAATTTATGAACTTCGAAATCAAAGTAATTTCGTTAGGGATATCAAAATTCATTGATCTATCTTTATTTTTCTGAATGTATATTTTCTCCCAAACTGTCAATTCCAAAGGCTTCTCAAGTACTTTGATTTCGAAGTTCATAAATTCAACCATAGATGGCAGCACTGAAGATGGCGACAATAGAACAGTTGACGGCCGAAGAATTTCGTCAGTCGGAGTTATGGCTGAAGGTGAACACGACTGTGTTTGAAACCGCGGTATCATGGAAGCATGAATCCTATGAGGTGAGTTGTTTAAACAAAATGTTCTCCGATGAATTTAAATGATCTTACCTCATAATGTTTACTTCCCAACATTAATTAAGTAATTTTGCGTGTTTCAAATTATCAATTTCAGTAAGTAATTTTCTCTATTTACATTATTGAGTTTTTTAGTTTATCTTGGTAATCGTTGTCTCTATTAAACTGAAAAATCGAGAAATAGCTATATTAAGAGTAACTGTATGAGTAGCAGTAATATTTATATAAGACCATTAGCATTAAAATGCAAATCTAGGTCGGAAAGAGGCAGACAAATTTTGATCTTATTTCAATCTTGAAATTATTTTACATCCCCGTAAAACTAACGACACGAGATTCAATATGCCTCTTTACGGGGTACGGGCCCCTGCCAAATTGAGCCATACCCAGAATTTTTACGTCCGAGAAAAAAAACATCGATTATGATTTAATTTGAACCCGTGAACTGTAGAATCAGATGAGGGCATAGTAACCTCTTTCAATCAGGGTAAACATTAAGGAAATATCGAGAGTATATAGGCTTAATCTCATTCTTATAAATTCCTTAACTATTGATTAAAATATTTGTAATTGACTTCCTCATATATTAGAATACGTATATATTTATTGCGAATGAAACTAATACAGAAATTGTGTGAAGGCATTCACTTGGCGTTTCTTCCTTATTAGATGGAATCTCACCTATGACCGAACATCACTCTCTCTTCGGCTCGTCAAGTGTTTCAATCCGGGTCAATGTTACGCAAGAAAAGCGCTGACATTTCTCATCTTCATGCGCACTTACCTCAAGACAATATACGAGTAATTTATAAGTTTAAAAAAGCCCACTATGATACTGACGAGAGAAACTTAATACCGTTTACAAGAAGGTTTAAATATTTGGGAGCATTAACTTATAAATAAATTGATTTTATGATACGAATTAAACGGTTGTATAGCCTAAATATTATTCGTCATCATCAACGGATTACGGTTTGCATATCTCGATGACTGGAAAATCGAATAAAAATAAATGTGAAGTTCAGCAGAGCCAAAATGAAACATGTTAGTAAAAGAAGCAAGTTATAATTGGCATTATTACAAAATAAATGTTCCGCCGCGGTGGATTAGTGGTTATGCTCCTTGCCTCTGGTCCCGAGGATCGCGGGTTCAAACCCGGCCGGGGTCGATGGATTTTTAGGACGGAAAAATCCAAGGAGCAAGTCCTCCGGGAGGGACTTTAAGCCGTGGGTCCCGAGTCGGAAGATTTTCAGGCTCGTAAAAGATCCTTAAGTCTGAATGAAAGGCCTCTAAGCAAAATTTACCGAATTTTCCCATCCTAGTACTACCTTGGTTTCCTAGATGTCAGTATGAGACCACTCAGAGGACATCTATACGAAAACAAGTGTAACTAAATTAATATGGTTCAAATTCTTCCCTATAGGGGGAGATCGCCTAAATCTCTGTTAAGGGAAACATGGGCTTACAAGAATACAAGAAGACAAAATAAATTCAGAATAACTGGAGAGATTTCAACTCTCGAAAAAGAAAAATAATTAAAATTATAAATCACATGGGTTTCTTAAATGTCAACAATACTGACAATACTGAACAGGCCTAATAAAATTGTATATTACAAATACAAACAACTGAAAAAAAATATTTGTATCTAGATTTAACAACATATCCCAATAAGAAAACAGAAATTGACTTCTTCCTTGTAAGGATGAATAGATATTTTTTT
The DNA here is from genome assembly GCA_030220185.1 of Diploptera punctata. NCBI lineage: Eukaryota > Metazoa > Arthropoda > Insecta > Blattodea > Blaberidae > Diploptera > Diploptera punctata. Next base: position 768,403 of record JASPKZ010009375.1, on the reverse strand, counting down.
ATTCAGAAAATATTTTTTTAGATGTATTGTTAATAATAAGTCACATTAAAATTTGTTTTTAAAAGCTTTTTGTTTTTTAATTTTGATGAGAATTTGTTCTATTTTTTCGAGAAAAAATTCACTTTTAAAGAAAAAAAAAAATAAAATTAAAATTTCTAATTAAAATTAATCTTCAAAGCATATTATCCTAATTTTCATAATCTAAATATATTATATTATTTTCAAAAATAATCTTTCATGCATGTTATAGTAATCAATTATTTTTAAAACGTTATTTACAGAAGAATAATTCACGCCAGAAAAAATATTAGATTTTCATTGATTTTTAACATCGCCTACTTTACAACTATATGACACAAATATATTCCGAAGAGGAAAAGTACAGAATACAAATTTATTTGTAAAGCATGTAACAAATAGAAGAAAGTTCCTGTTGGAGGTAATAACACTAATCAATTCAAAATAATTTATAAAGAGAACGGGTGGTATTATTGAAATTCTTATTCGTTGTTAAAATATTTTGAAACAAGCTATTACGTATTTGAGAGATACAGAGAGACTGTTTACCAACATATATTTTTAATATACTTAATTTTGTTTTAAAAACTCTCGAGACAGCGTGCTACCTTGTCAAGCAGCGGGCCCGGGATCGATCTCCGGTCGGAACAAGTTTCCTGGGTGAGGCTTTTCCGGAGTTTTTTCCTCACTTGTAAGACAAATGTCAAGAAACTTTAAGGCCCAAAACGGTCCCCGAACAACATATGGCCATCACAATCATTCATATTCGCTTTAGATTAAGCTTACAATTACGGACTCTCCTGGCACACCACTATCATCAACACCCCTCATATAATCGGGGCAGCATAAACCCGCCTTGCAGGCGACCCAACCTCAGAAGTGAGTTAAAATTAAGCCAATGCCTAGAGAGAACGCCAGAAATGTCGAAATGACAATCCGGGGCATTGAATAAAAAAATCTATTAAAATATCGTATATCTATTGCAGTGGAAATTAATTGATATTGCGTTGTGTTATTGGTCATCACGTTTACAAGGTAATAAAACATATTGCTCACACTAATTATTTTAATAATGGATATGTTACCGAAAGGGATGACACGGGCGGCAAACTTTTGAAATTCTTATTCTGGAGTTCACTGTTTCCAAAGCGGTGCCAATCAAATTGACATTTTTTTACTCAGTCGTCAAAATAATAATACCGCTGGATTTTCATTATCAGAACCCATTTATCATAAGTAATGCCACAAGTGATTTCCAAAGTATCGATAAATTCACGACTCACGAGGTGAGGAGTGAATTTATCTAGAGAATTTGGAAATCAAGAGTGGCATTTGTTAGGACTATTTAACGAATAAAATTAAGCTGTATACTCACAAATCATTATTTAACTATATATATAAATAGTTAAATAATGATATATATATATATATATATATATATATATATATATATTAAAACATTTATATATTTAATGTAAACGGCGATGTTTGAAAACAAATGAGAAACGATTGATACGCTTCATTTGCTTCTTTTGTTCGATCACTGCAACCAGATCATAATATTATTTATTGCCAAAAGATCGCAATGTTGTAAGAATGCACCCCAGTGGAGACATTTATAACAAACGTTATAGGTATTAATTAATTTCTGATGTCCTATGTTGTAAATATGTCAATTATATTTTTCTGCGTCATTTCCTGGAAAATAATTCGTTTAAGAAAGTGCAAACAGTGGTTTCTTTTTTTGGTGGTATAATCAATTGTTACAAATGTTTTTATATTATCTCTCGTACGCGCTACGTGTTGAAATTCATGCACTATATATACAATCTGGGAGCCGTATTTCTTACAGAGTCAGTCACTGCAAAATAATGCTACGACCTATTCAGAATATTGAAAAGGAGGTGTTTTCTTTATTATGATAAACTTCAGTTGATAAATTTTAGTCCAAACACGACTGTGGTTGGTTGTAAATGAAAAATCATTGAAATGTGATTGGTCATTGATTCCCATTTGGGGCATGAGTTAAATAGTCATAATAAACAATTCATGATATTACTAAAATACACCGTGTCCCATTCAAATCTCCCACATTTTAATTAATCATATGAATTATGAAATGAGGTTGGTATTAAGAGAAAGAGAAACTCAAAGAATTTTTATTTGCATTGTTGCAGTTAATTCATCTGTCACATGTTGGACAATAATGACATAAAACAAAATGGCGACTCCTCAGCAACGAGCACAAACTTTTTACTGGTATGCAGAGACGAAGTCAATAATTACAGTATATAGAAATTACCGGAGAGAATTTGGATGAAATGCACCTGATAGAAAGACCATTCAGGCATGGCTTAAGACGTTTCTGGCGACTGGAAGCGTTAAAAAAGAATCAGGAGGTGCTCGTACACGTGTTTAGAAGAAAAGATTGAAGGAATTGGAGCAGGATTTCAGAGAAGTCCACAAAATTCAATTCGCCAAGTTTCCCGCCAGTTCAATGGACATGTTGGACAGAACGTGGCACGAAATAGAACACAAAGTTGATATTGTTCGTGCTACTAATGGTGCACATATATAGGTGTTTTAGTGTATGGCAATGAAAATTCTTTGAGTTTCGTTTAATACCGGCCCCATTTCATAATTCCGTATACTTTGTTCGTTATGATTAATTAAAATGTGGGAAGTTTAAATGGGACATCCTGCATTATATCAGCGAATTTATACAATAAAACATGATTATGGGATAAGTACACAGTTTAATGAATAAAATCAAATAGTCTAAATAAGTAACTGGTCGAGTTCGTTAACCAGCAAAATCAGAATCACTGGGTATAAGATTTCAACTTAAACGAAAATAGTTTACAACGAAACTCAGTAAATGTTATTAAAATAAAACGAGGAAGGTATTCTCCAAAAATCAGAGAAATTCGATCATTAGAAGTGAAGGTTTACCAGAAATCCCAAAATAAAAAAATAAAAAATCGACTATAGTACTTACTTACTCACTGGCACTATCGAACCCGTAGGTTCATGGCCGCGCGGACATAAGCTCTCCATACATCCCTATCCTGAGATAATCCTTTCCAATCATTCCCTGTATAATCTACTTCCCTCAAATCATAGTTAATGTTATTCTCCCACCTCATTCTTGGTCTACAACTGGGCGTTTTCCCTCTGGCTTTCCTACAAGAAGCTTCCATGCAAGTCTTTCATTCCCCATACGTGCAACATGTCTTGCCCATCGCAATCTACGAGACTTAACTGTTCTCATTATATCTGGCTTCCTATAAAGACCATGTAGTTCATTGTTATTTACTCTTCTCCATTCACCTGTTTGTTCATCTCTCTTTGGTCCAAAAATTTTCCTAAGAAATTTATTCTCAAATACTTGTAATCTCCTTTCCTCCCTTAAAGTAAGAGTCCATGTTTCGCACCCATATAATATAACTGGTAGAATAATAGTTTTATATATTTTCAGAATTAGCATATTTTTAAAGGAGTTGGGACATCAAGAGTCTCTGCAATGCATAATAGCACGCATTTCCAGTATTGAGCCTATGTTGAATTTTTTTTGTGCATCTCATTCCTATTTGTGATTATTGTTCCTAGGTACTTGAATTCAGCCACTTCCTCAAAATTTCCCTCATTTGTCATTAGCTGTCCATTTCCATTATATAATGTATTTCTACGTGTGCCCATACATTTGGTTTTATTGATATTTATTTCCAGTCCCAATTTCTTAGTGTTACTCAATAGTGTGTGCGTGTTGTCCTTTAGTATCTCCTCGCTATCGGCCAATAGTATTACATCATCAGCATAAACTAACAGCTTATTAATACCATTGAGTTGTAAGCCTTCCTCATTCTCTAAAGATTTAATGGCATGCTCTAGTACAAAATTAAATACTAGAGGAGATAGTGCATCTCCTTGCTTCAACCCATTCTGGATTTCAAAAGTGTCCGAAAACTGTTTGCCTACACGCACCCTACTCTTTGTGCCATTTAGACATATTCGTATAAGTATAACTAACTTTTTTGGAATACCAAACTCGAACAGGATACTATATAACTTCTCCCTCTTAATTGAATTATATGCTTTCTTGAAGTCTACATATAGTTGATGTACAGTACCATTATATTCCCATTTCGTTTCTAAAATCTGTCTTATACTAAAATCTGATCTATTGTAGTAACCGCTATATTTGGTTCGTCGCAATTTATATAGTACAATTTAATTAACTCTTTAATTGCTAATGTATCCTATACGATTTACTTAATATTTTCTATAAAGTACTGGAAAAATGTATTGGTAGATATTATTTAAATCGGAGTCAAATTATACAATACTGTATTCATAAAGGTAATAACTTACGGTTATGCATAATTGGTTTTCACTGCAGTCAGACACTTTTAAATAAGCTATATCATAAATTGATTTTCTCCAATTTAACAAAAGATATATGTATCTTACAAACCAGCAAAATTCTATTATAAATTCGATTTTCTCAGGAATTTGCATAGTTTTCGCAGTTCCTATATGACAGAATTATATTGAATTCTGGAATGTCCCCTAGAAACATGAGTTTCTACTCCTTGCTATTCAGTTAATTTCAGTGACAAGGAATAATTTTTTAATACAAAAAATAAAACTTTAATACTACGTATCTAATCATTTAAACAAGTTTGAAAAAAGTCCGAAAACAATAAAAAATAAATAAATTCAATTTATTTTCTCATAAACTTTCTTTCTACGGAATTCTAAAACGAAATTCCTTTTATACAGCGGATCATAATTACCAACTACATAGCACGTATGATGAGTCTCATCTCCCACCCTGATGATGTAATACAGTCACGATCCACCCTGAGTCCCGGCCCCTAACCTCTCACAAAGTTTTCCCACAACATACCTTATATAATTTCAACTTTCCTTTAAAATCCACAAATGAGATTAACAAACTATTGTATTTAATAAATTATTCACATAACTACATGGTTAAATATCAAACTGAGACAAATTAGTTTATTTAATGAACGAACATAACTTTTAAGATGAGCAATTTGAAATAAATACAAAGACTCGCGTTTTTATGAATACGCATATTTTATTTAACATTTTTCAATACTGTTATTTTAACACAGTTCCAGTAATTGATCATATTATAATATTATAATGATATTGTGAAAAGAAAAATTAATGTCTGAACCAGGAATCGAACCATGGACCTCTCGTTCTCTGTACGAGTGTGCAGCCCACTACATAATTCTAGACATGATACAAATATTAACAATTCTTTCCATATACACAAATCTATAATTCTCGTTTCGTCCGCTGCCAGCCATGTCTAGAATGATGTAGTGGGCTGCACACTCGTACGGAGAACGAGAGGTCCACGGTTCGATTCCTGGTTCAGACCTTAATTTTTCTTTTCACAACATCATTATAGTAGGCCTATTTTAGTTTTTATATCATTGTTACTATCAGATCTCGATTTAGGGCATCGAAACACATGGGGTTAAGAGACAACGGATGACTTCGTTGTGTAGGTTTAGACGAATAAATAGGCTACATGATAAATGATAAATGAGGCAAATTCTGAAGATATAGTTGAATTCAAATACTGAATACAGATATGAATAAAATACACAAAGAAATTAAACATAGGCTTAATTCTTGAAATGCGTGCTATTATGAATTACAGGGAATCTTGTCCCAATTTTCCTCAAAACATTTGAACTGAAAATACATAGAACTGTTACTATTCCAATTATATTATATGGATGCGAAACATATACTCTTCCTTTACGGGAGGAGAAAATATTATGACTATTTGAGAATAAATTTCTTAGGACAATTTTTGGATCAAAGAGAGATGAAAAGACAGGTGAATGTAGAAGACTATTTATTAGGGAGCTACATGATACGTATTTATAGAAAACCAGATATAATAAGTACAGTTAAGTCTCGAAGACTGCGATGAGAGGGCATGTGGCACGTATGGGAAACTTCTTGTAGGAAAACCAGAGGAAAAGCGCCCAGTAGGTAAACCAGGAATGAGGTGGGAGAATAACATTAACCATAATTTGAAAGAAGTGAATTATACAAAGGATAATTGAAAAAAAAATAGCTCAGGATAGGGATGTGTGGAGAGCTAATGTCTATCGGTCGTGAAACTACGGGTTCGATAGTGCCAGTTAGTTAGGTTGAGGCGAATGGGAGATGGACCATAGCATTATTATTTGACTTAATATTTAAACATTCAGTTAGAATAGGACACAATATAAACTTTTACACTTATAGACATAAACGTAGTTGTAGTACAAATATTCAAGGTCTCCCATTAAAACCTCCTACATTTTAATTAATCATAACTAACAAAGTATGCGGAATTATGAAATGAGGCTGGTATCAAACGAAACAGAAACTTTCATTGCCACACACTGAAACACTCATATATGTGCACCATTAGTAGCATGAACAATATCAAGTCTGTATTCGATTTCGTGTCATGTTCTGTCCAACGTGTCCATTGGTACTGTTGCAATTGTGTTAAGGATACGGGTTCGTAAATCATGGAGATCTTGTACTGGAGTCGCAAACACACGGTCTTTTACATACCGCAGAGGAAGAAGTCCAGTGGAGCGATGTCTGGCGAACGTGGTTTTATGTCATTATTGTCCAACATGCGACAGATTAATTAACTGCAACAATGAAAACAAACAATTCTTTGAGTTTCTATTTCTTTTAATACCAACCTCATTTCATAATTCCGCATACTTTGAGAGTTATGATTAATTAAAATGTGGGAGGTTTGAATGGGACACGGTGTAAATTAGAGCAAAGAATATTTTACTATTCTGAGTAAAACAACCTGCTGTAGCCGGCCCCGAGGGAAAGAACGAAAAGACAAACCAGATGGGCAAAGGCGGTAGTGCAAAATTCCCAGGAAGAAGAAATTGTGTTACATTAATCCACAAACATTAACCTTCAAGGCCGCCATCTCCAGTCTTACTGTTTAAAATAACGTACGGAGTATGGTTTTGATGAAAAGTATCCCACGTAGCTTCTGTTTAAAACGCGCGCACCCGATACCCCATGATGTACTGCAACATTATTATCCCATACAGCAGGTTGTTCAGCTCAGCAAAATGAAACTCAAAACCGAATATATACAAATGGATCCAACGGGTAGGACGTGCTAATCCGCTTTGATATAAAAACAGTCCATGCACTATTAGCCCAATTTTCGTTATTAATTTGTAAATACATTATTATATTTACAGATAATAAACATACCGGTATTCATAAAACTTCATTACAATTAATCCATAATCAAATAATCCTTATTTTACAAAAAATATGTTTAATCAGCAAAATATATGATTTATTTACACTGGTCCATCGGAAAAAATACAGACAGATTATCATATTCTTTTTTGTGCGATAGTGCGTATTGTCGTACTTACCAGCAATGGCGACCATTATTGAAAGTTCAACTTCCTACATTTCGGGGTTGCCAACCTAAATAACTACACTGTAATATTACATTTATACCCACGTGCGGGAAGTAAATCCACTACCCTCTATATATATATATATATATATATATATATATATATAATACTACATACAATGTATATACAGAACATATCCAAAATGTAGTGTTAATGTACATTATATGAAACAAATCACTGCATTTTAAATGAACTGAACTTTATTTGAAACAATATAAAACAATAAATACGTACTTGCGGCCATATTATCAATAATTGTTCTCAAGGTCTCCTGTTATTTCAACAAATAAACATTGCCCACACTGTTAACTTTAGTCAATTGTTTATAATGAACGCAAATATTTCCAACAAAGATATTATTTTACTATTATTTATTATTTTGAAACAACATCGCGCAAAAATAATGTACAACGCACGTTCGTGAAGTGTTTTACAAAAAATTCGGAAATTAAAAACCTCGCAATCGCTTGGTTTTTAAACATTTTTTCTCGATTCTGTAAAAACCACTTCCCAACCTCGCATCGTAATATACTACTTTATTCTATGCTCCGGGTTTGTATTTCGACATTTTCTGGTATTCTCTCTTGGCATTAACAATTTGTACCCACTTTTGATATTTGGGCTCCTGGAAGGTTGGGTAACTCTACCCTGATGATAGGATGGGTGATGATGACGATAGTGGTGTGCCAGGAGAGTCCTTAATCCTATATTTAACTTAAGGCAAATATAAATGATGATTATTATGATGGTCGTATTATCTTCGGGGACCGTTTGGGCCTTAATGTTTCCTGACATTTGTCTTTTCAGGTGAGGAAAAACTCGAAAAAACCTCACCCAGGAAACTTGTTCCGACCGGGGTTCGAAACCGGACCCGCTGCGTGACAAGGCAGCACGATACCTCGAGACCATAGCGGTGGACATTATAATTTTTTTATTAAGAATATTCCACACTACAATGTTTCTCCTTCAACCCAAAGTGATTTGTCGCCAGAGGTTCCTGTCTAAAGCATTCTTTTCCTTCAAAAATCTAGCTTCCATACTTCTCTTCATTCCATCTATCAAACGTTCTCTAGGTCTGCTTCTTCCACTTCTTCCATTAACTTTCAAATTAAATATATTCTTTGGTATTCTCTCTTCTTGCATTTTATGAGGTGTTCATACCATTTCAAACGTTTTTCTTCTATGTTTTCTAATGTTTTTTTTTCAACTTCCATAATTTCCCTTATTGTGCTGTTTCTGACCTTATCCCGTCTTGAAATTCTTGTCGATCCCCTCCAAAAATCCATTTCTGCTGCTAACAGCTTGTTGGCTTGTTTTCTACTTACTGTCCGGGTTTCGCACCCATATAATATAGTGCTTTGTAACAGAACTTAAAATATAGTTTTCTTCGTTCTGTATATTATATTTTTATTCAAAAGCACTGAGTTCAACATACCAATGATTCGTCTTCCATCAGTTATTCTTCTTTCAATTTCTGTAGTTGAATTCTCATTTTTATCTAAAATAGATCCTAAATATTTAACATTTTTAATATTACGCATTCTTCCTGAATTACATTTTAGTTCATCTGTTGTATCCAATGAACGATATTCTGTTTTATTATAATTTATCTGTAATCCCCATTTTTTGCATTCTATCTCTAATTTTCTAAAATTCTATCTCCAATTCTCTGAAATTCTAATTATATTTCTAATTAAAATTTAATTACATGAATTAAGTACCTATTTTATATTTTAGTTAAAGAGTGCGTCTTATTTTAATTATTCTTGTTATTTCGGAGTTGGGTCGGCATTATATTGTTCATTCATCCGGAGAGGGCGACTTGTGTGGTCAAAAAATGATATAGTCTACGCGATTCAGAATTGAATATCCTCTCACGACACGTATTATCCCAGTGACATCCGAGAGGCAAATGACATGTAAAAGTACTATAAAATAAAAGAAGTTAAAATATACCTTGTTAGGTAAAATCCGTCGTCCTCAACTTATAAAATATGTAATCCTTATGCCTGTAGACCTTTCAGAACATCCGTTCCATCTTCAGCAGGTCACTCTTCACTACAACATCCAATATGATGGTTGATGCTGCGGTCCTAATGTGGCGTTGTGACAGTCACGACAACGCCACATTAGGACAAGCAGCATCAACCATCATATTGGATGTTGTAGTGAAGAGTGACCTGCTGAAGATGAACGGATGTTCTGAAAGGTCTACAGGCATAAGGATTACATATTTTATAAGTTGAGGACGACGGATTTTACCTAAGAAGGTATATTTTAACTTATTTTATGACTCTCCACCTCAACGGTTTTAACAATGAATTTTATTAGTACTGATGTAAAAGTACCTAGAGGCGGAGAGGTTAAATTAAGGCAAAAACACAAAGGATATACTGATGAATTAATGCAGAACCGAATCAGATGCTTCAAGCATATTGAGGAAATGACAAATGTTGAGAACTAATAACTGAGATCTGATCGTAATAACAAGAATGTACATGCAAAATTGTGACTGGCCAGCGTATTTTTGTAAAACCCATTATTATGTTTGGTATGAGGTCGCGGAAGCCCTGAATCCTTCAAAGGAATGGAATTTGTAGAGAGACACGGCTTTCACAAAGAGCGTCCACACCTAAACATTGCGAAAGATAATGACTTGAGAAACTGCTGAATAGCTAGCGATAGAGATCTATTCATTAGCTAAACATTTACTGAATTCCATCATGTTGGCCGTGGTAGGTATCAACTACAGAAAATAATATTTTATTCTCTTAGGGTAAATTTACCAAGTTGCCTAAACATAATAATGTTCAAAGAATGAAATCATGAGATGAGTCATTTTGATATTTTAATAGTATTAAGCCTGTTCTGCTCTCATGTAATTTCTTCTTAAGGTGACCCAGATTTCTTTTGCCAAGAGGCTTATATTTAACATTTTTATTTGATTGTCTTGTGGATTCAATTCTATTAACTGACTAACTTATTCACTGGCACTAACAAACCCGTAGGTTCGTGTACGCGCAGACATACGCTCTCCACAAATCCCTATCCTGAGCTAATGTTTTTCAATCATCCTCAGTATAATATACTTATCTCGAATCATGGTTAATGTTGTTCTCCGACCTCATTCTTGGTCTATCAACAGGATGTTTTCCCGCTGGATTTCGCACAAGAAGCTTCAAAGCCCGTCTTTAATTCCCAATTTGTGCTACATGTCCTGCTCATCGCAGTCTGAGAGACTTAACTGCTCTTATTAGATCTAGTTTCCTATAAACATAATGCAGCTCACTGTTATCTAGTCTTTTCCATTCGCCTGTTTGTTCATCTCTCTTCGGTCCAAAAAAAAATGTTTATTCTCATATACTCGTAATATTTTCTCCTCCCTTATAGTAAGAGTTCATGTTTCGCATCCATAAAATGTAAGTGGGAGAATAAAAGTGTTTATATATTTTCAGTTTAACATTTTTTATGAGTCATTGCAATGCGTAATAGCATGCATTTCCATAATTGAGTGTATATTTAAGGATTAAATTTTATTACCATGATTAGGCCTAATCCGATTTGTTCTATATTATAGTGTCCTGCCTTTTTCTGCATCGTATTAACCTATTTGTCCCCCTAATATATTTCACTCTCATGTTTATCCATAACGGAGATAATCATAATGTCCGAGTTTAATATACCATTATATTTGTTTTTTTAAGGATAAATAATTTACAATAACAATATATTATGAAATATACCTTTTTTTGTGTATTAAAATATTTTTTGATTGAAATACCATTCCAAAATATTTAATACACAAGTGATCTTCTTGGTGATAAAATATTAGAATATACATACAGTCAATATGCCCAATTCACCAATTAATGTTTTAAAATGGTCAACACGTTTCCACAGCCAAGCTGTCATTCTCAAGACTAGATATTGACTGAAGACAAAATTGATAATAAATAAACAAATTCAGTTAGAAACAAACTACGTCGCATGACGCAAGCAATCACATGTAAACAGTAAAACATAATAAAACTAATCCTCTTTTCTTTCAATTAAAGTAAAGAGGGCGCTGTACGGAATAGGGCCCTAGTCTTTATTCATGATTTTATCATTTTTTTAAAAATAAAAATAAGGATTAGTTTTATTATGTTTTACTGTTTACAAGTGATTGCTTGCGTCATGTGACGTAGTTTGTTTTTAACTGAATTTGTTTATTTATTATCAATTTTGTCTTCAGTCAATATCTGGTCTTGAGAATGACAGCTTGGCTATGGAAACGTGTTGACCATTTTAAAACATTAATTGGTGAATTGGGCATATTGACTGTGTATATATATATATATTACCATTCCAAATGATCATTAAAAATATATATCCTACCTTTAATCAATACTTTTAAACGTTTTATAAGCAATGTGAACGAAAGGTGTTTAAGAATGTCACATACAGTATTTTTTTTTAAATTCAAATTGGCGGATAATAATTCCTGAATGAAAATCTTTACATTATATACCAATAACAAAAATCTAATTTGAAACACACAATTTAAGAAACACTAGGAGTATAATGGATTAAAATATTTTCTTACTTTTAATTTTTTTGTCTGTAAGTGTATAAACACCTATTCTTCTTAAAATAATTTCTAAACTTTTAAAAATACATTTATTTTTTATTATTACCGCTATTTAGGCAGAAGAGCGTATCAGATTTTACAGCTGTTTACTTTTAAGATGATACCTTAATAAATATTGTCATAATTTTAACCGTAGTATCTTAAATAAATAAATGTGCTTTATTGTTCATGTGGTCTTTCGTGTAAGACAATTTGTATTTCTATAACGCTGGTAATTTGCACTTTTATATTAAAGCTGTCCACCGCTGTGGTCACGAGGTAGCGTGCTGCCTTGTTACGCAGCGGGCCCGGGTTCGATTCCCGGTCGGGACAGGCTCCTGGATGAGGATTTTTTCGGGGTTTTTCTTCACGTGTAAGACAGATGTCAGGAAGCTTAGGGCCCAATGATTCCGGAAAATCATCCGGCCATCATCATCATCCTTATCATTATCATCATCATCATCATCCTTCACCGGTGTGGAAAGCAATAGGAAGCTACCACACCTATAATTCCCTAGTAAAGCTGCAAAGCATAGCATGAAAATGTTATGATTGCAGTGAAAGACCTGCTTTCGGGCAGAATTAGTATGAATGGATATTAAAGCTGATCAGATCGAAGAGAAAGTAACTCTGCCAAAATAATTAAATTTATTATTATTATTATTATTATTATTATTATTATTTTATTTTATTATTATTATTATTAAATACCTGATGGGTTTTAAAGGGATTTAGGTCTACATTTTCATTGTCATATAATTATGTAGGTATTTGATATTTTAATTATTGTGGTAGAGTTACTTTCTTTTTCCTTTCTTTTTTCATTTCATTAGCCTAAAATATGACACAGAAATGCAAATTATCTTAAATTATATCATACGTATAACAACATGAGAGACAAAACATACGTATTCATATAATGTACTATAGTTAAAATGATGACAGTTAATAAAGCATGATTATAAAAATAAATTAGCTGTAAAATGTGATACAATATTCTGCCAGAATAGTGTTAATGGTTGATAATGATTGAAACCAGATCATCCCACGCGAGGACATGTGTGCTTCCCTGATGATAAGTTTCTTAACGGACGAATTTAGTTAAGCTTATATCCCTACAGATGTCAGCGAGTGACATGCAGTTGGTACATCGCCTCGAAGAGACATCCAGTAGGAAACTAAGGTATTACTCTGAAGATAATAGTACATATCGCTCAGACGTCTTTTTATTTATAAATATAACGTCTTTTAGAGCCTCAAAATCTTCAGACTCGGGATAAATGTAAATGCCCTATTTAAATATCAAAAACAATAATTTTATCAATCAATATATTTTATTCAGTTTACTGATGATAACTTTGTGTTTTAATAGCTCATTGGCGGAGTACTTGCATAAATACCTGGGGATTTTGGTACGAATAGCAACTAGGGTGTAATTACACTGGTCAATATGATTTTTGTCTCATGCATACCAATACTTAATGCAGTTTTTTTATCGTATTTTCAAATATGTATTCGGAATTTCTCCATCCCCCACAATTTTTTTATTTCAATTTCAATTAATGGATTTAAATAATTATATTTTAATAAACTTTTTTTGTCCATTTGTCCATTGTAAAATGAAACCAAGTGAGCTAACTCACATGGTTTTGAGCTATGGCAAAGAGATATCAAGGCAAATGGAATCCTAATATGCTGGCCGATTATTGTTGGACCATCAAGAGGGATGCTCCACAGGCGAAATATAGCAGAAAATAGTCATTTCTTACTTTCTAGGTGAGTCCGAATGTTCGAATATTGTGTAGTAAATATTAAAGTGTTTAAAATTATACATTCCTGTCTCTCGGAAACCTTGCGTGATGGAGAAAAACCGATATCATATTTGAATTCAGGGAAGAAATACTATCAGAATCACATATTTTTCTTTCTGAGACAAAAAAAAAGTTTATTTTTTGTTGCTCAGTGTTATTTGTTCTCATAAGATGTTATGCTGGGTAAATCTAAAAGTAAAACAAGATACATTATATAGGCCTATTTAAAACAATACAACTTGTACTTGTTGTGACAGTCGTCCTCAATAAATTATATTTGCATAAAATATTCAGCTTGGCCTTTCGGAAACGGTTCCATTTGGTGCTCTCCCCAGCAGTACCCAATGATCAGCTTTGAAAATGAAACGGTTCAGAAAGGCCTAGTTGAATATTCTATACAAATATAATTTGTTGAGGACGACTGCCATAATAGGTAAACAAATTTTATTGTTTTAAATATCTAACAATAACCTCAACGGTGTAAAATGTTTATTAAAAGTAAAGATACATTACCCTAGAAATTCACATGATTTTTTCTTTCAAGATATAGATCTACATCTCCCTGGAATTTAATCATAATTTTAAGGGGGGAACCCGAGTTTTCCCTTGTGAGACGACTGACAATGTGGATGTACAGTTGATACTGAATTGTACATGGTAGACCCCACCCAAGATTTTCATAATGTTTAAGCAGGAAGAATGTTACATCTATTCAATGTGAAGATATGGGTTACGTAACATTATAATTTGCAAACAATCGTTATCTCTGAAATCTAGATTCAATTTACTGTTACCTTAATCTGCTATGTCAGTTTAGATAATTACTTAAATGTGCAACTAAGTAAGACAGTAATTAACGCCATTAGAAGAGACAATTCAGCATCTACGAATAACGCCAGCATTCCACCGTAAAATATATTATTTTTTTGTCTTTGATAGAAAATTCAACTGAATATTAGCTTTTATCAAGTAGGCTGTAACATAAAATAAAGAAATGGAAGGATATTCGGAGCCCCAGACCTCTAATTCCAAGACTGAGATTTTTTTTTTGAGAATTTCCTCAGTTCTCAAGGCAAGTGCTAGGTTTGAATTCTTCTACTACAATAATTCATTCCATAATTAATCGATATTTTAGATTTTCTTAAAAAAATAATTATCGTCTTCAAGAATTAGACCTATTGATCTGTTTGGACTCAAAATTGCTCACGCAATCTCTTTAAGGATCGATGTATATTTCCTGCCCCCCTCGTAATATACACTGCTCAAAAAAATTAGGGGATATTGTAGAATAACCTATTAAGACTATGTTTTTAGGAACAGTATTAGATGCAATCACTTTCTATTACTCCAAAAGAATGTAAACAAGAGTTTGAAGTCATTACGTAACCTCTGTACCACACCAGATGTCAAATAGATCCTGATTAGGAATATGACAAACAAACAAAGCAACATTAACATGGGTGAAAATCTCTCTTTAGTATGGTGTATGGTCTCCTCGAACGGCCAGCACTGCCTCACGCCTGTGTGGCATTGATGCAATGAGGTTAGCAATGAGTTCTTGGGGGATACGTGACCACTCTTCCATAAGAGCAATGTGCAGCTCTGGAACAGTTGTGAGAGGTGCTGGTCTGCCTGCAATGCGTCTGCCTAATGCATCCCACACATGCTCAATCGGATTTAAGTCCGGGGAGGAAGCTGGCCATTGCATATGCTCGATACCCTTCACTTCCAGCATGTCGTCCACCAAGCCAGCTCTGTGGGGTCGTGCATTATCGTCCATAAAAAGAAAAGAATCACCTATGGCACCAGCATAAGGCACGACAAAAGGTCGGAGAATCTTATCTCTATACCTTACCGCAGTCAAAGTACCACCTTGGATGACGTAGAGGTCCGTACGTCCACAACTACTGACTCCTGTCCACACCATCAATCCACCGCCACCATATGGGGATCTTCCACGTACAAAAGCTGGATTGTTTCGTGCCCCTTTTTCTTCTCCAGATGAATACACGCCGACTATCACATTCCACGTTGAATCGCGACTCATCAGCAAAAAGAACTGATCTCCATTCGGCATGCCTCCACCCACGATGTTCCTCCGCCCAGTTTCTGCGATCTCTACGGTGTTGTGGAGTTAACCTGGTACACACCATGGGCCTACGGGCATAGAGACCACTTCCATGCAGTCGATTAGGACAGTTTGAGTTGACACCCTGCGTCCTGTTGCTGTTTGAAGTGTATTTCGCAGTTGAGTTGCATTCTGCTGTCTATTCCGACGGGCTGTTAACAAGAGGTAACGGTCATCCCTTGCTGTTGTTGCCCGTGGTCGACGTTGTCCGGCTCTTCTGTGAACAGTATATATTCTTTGAAAACGATTCCAAAGTCTGGAAATCACGCTTTGAGACACCCCAATGGCTTGTACCACCTCTTGTTGTGTCTGTCTAGCTTCCATCCTTCCTATGGCCCTCCAAGCCATTGGTTCAGGTAAATCACGTTGTCGAGGCATTACTGTCCCTAAGGCAAGTCATTCACTAACTGAAAACTGGACTGGATTTAAAAACAGCAACAAAACATTCACCCCCACACCACCCTTTCACATCAACAGTACAGACACTGCCCTCTGGTGTGGTACAGAGGTTACGTAATGACTTCAAACTCTTGTTTACATTATCTTGGAGTAATAGAAAGTGATTGCATCTAATACTGTTCCAGAAAACATAGTCTTAATAGGTTATTCTACAATATCCCCTAATTTTTTTGAGCAGTGTAGTATGAAACAGTTATTGTCACCCTAGTGTTTGGCATTTGCAGAACATGGTCTCTCCAATGTATTCTATATTTTTTTATTAATGTTGTGATTGGTTCTATGTTCAATTTGTTTCTGATATCAGTAATTATTTTGTGATCTACAATATACTTTCAGTTACAAAACGGAGAAATTTCATTTCTGAAATTTCGATTTGTCCTAATTAATCAGAAGTAATCACATCCATACAATAAGAGTGACAATGTAACCACTTTACATAATTTGAGCAGTGTTTCTCGCCTTATGCTGTACTTTAATGTTTAAAAATTAACGTAGAGTGATTTTTTTCCAGAACATGAATATACACAACAACAATCAGACTATGCATTGTATTTGTATTTTCAATCTTCTTAACCAGATTTTCCTCCTTTTCATATCAAGCAGGTACTCACTCATCCTAACAAAGATGAATGAATCCATTCCAGACCCATATACAAAGAAAAATCTATGAATTAGTTGGAATCGAACATTAAACTCCTGTGATGATAGACCAAAATTGGCTACTCTGTGAATGTAATTGACATTGTATAATCAGTGGTGTCTCGTGGCCTAAAATAAGTCTAGGACTAACATAGCACACAGGACAAGTAATGCAGTAATTCAGGTTGCCGCGACACTACAGAACTATCCCCGACTGGTGATTAAAACAGCAACGTCCCAAATCTATTTCATTTAGTTACCATAGTAACGCTGCCAAATCATGCATATTCAAGCTACTAGCTCGAATTAGAAATATAGCAACAGTTTCACTAGACTTCGGTTTTTCTTAACGAGTTGCAAATAACATTGATAACATAGTATAACACATTAAGATTTACTATTATAAAATTATGTTGCCTGATGTGCTCATACGCTAGGAATTGAATATTTAGCTATCCAATTTGCATCCCGTCCCAGTTTCACCAATCTCGGTCGATTATCATTGAAATATTGTCGAAATGAAATTGTCATACCTTGTGTACAATTGTTCGGAAATTGTTGAACCTGATTCCCAAATATTTTTGATTTGTAAGTTAAATAGCACAGAAGGTCGTACTATCAAAACATTATTTTTCTTCTTTTTCCATTTAGTCTCGTGTTCCCGTTCCGGGTATCGATTAAAACGCCGTTACACAATAAATTGAATTAAATAATCTTATATAAATATGTACCTAACTTATTTCCATTTTATTAATATTCATTATTAAAAATATCACTAAATATTATTTTAATTTCATTAACCAAGTAGAATGCTAGCTTTAATCTGTTTGGACTATTCACTACCGTTGGCTACGCACCGATCGTGAATTATGGACAATTAAAAATTATTTTGATATTGCGCTTGATAATTTTCCTTTTGGGCCTAAGCCTCAAAAACTCAAATAACGATATGCCAATGGCATATGATAGCAGAGCTAATCTAAAACGAACGAGATGAGAAAACCTTCACTATCTCTTTCAGACGTCTAAGCCTGTAGCCAGACGCTTTGTTCCGTGACCCATATTCTAAACTTACATATATAGTTTTTTATTTGTGATCGTAAAGCAAGAAATGTAATGAAGCGTTAAAGCGGGTAGTAAAAACAATATAACTTTCCCTATATCAACATAATTAGGGTCACACGCACGTGAGAGGAGTTAATATCTTTCTAAGATCGTTTGACTTTGCCGACAATTATGTGAGTTTAGTGCTGGCTCTCTTTCACGATTCAAGTCCCACTTACAAATGCATTTTCATCACCGTCATCACTACTCTAATCTTTCGTATATTTAACTTTGTATTTACAACTCTGCTTACAAAGCTGGGTCCAGCTGTAAGTTTTTGCTTAATGCAAGCGTGAATCTTAAATATCACAATTCCACATATTGCAGTGTGTACTATAGGACCGGCGCTAAAAAATGGGCATGGGTGCACTAAAAAGTAGCTTATCGGAAACTTAAATGGCTTATGCTGCCTAACTATAACAAATACACCAAATTAATGTACACAGAATTGAATATCTCAAAAAATTATACAAAAAAGTCCGCGATAACATTTTTTTTTTTGCGGGTAACTTACAATATGACCATTTTGTCTTTCAGATTTTTTCCAAGAAGAACGGTATAAGTAGATTCCTGTACAACGCCGGGTAATCAGCAAGGGGTATCTAAAAATAATTACGATATAATTTTATAATAATTTTTCTTTTAAATTATTCAACTAAATATAAAAACATTTATTTGGGCGTAGCAGAGCACTCCGAGTATTAGCTAGTTATTAACAGATATATGTCCAACTCAAAGATTATACAAACAGCAGTCCAAAATATAGGCCTATAATATTATTTTCTCTTTCTGGAATATTGATTACATTCAGCATCGCTGTAATTGGAAATACGTAATGTGCAACAAGTTATTTAAAAGACAATTGATTTATATTTTATTTTCATTATGATATAGGCCTATATATGTCCACCGCGGTGTCTCGAGGTAGCCTGCTGCCTTGTCACGCAGCGACCCCGGATTCGATTCCCGGTCGGGACAGGCTGCTGAGTGAGGTTTTCCGGGGTTTTTCTCACCTGTAAGATAATTTCAGGAAGCTTAGGGCCCGACGGTTCCCGAAAATCATCCGGCCATCATCATCATCCTTCACCGGCGTGGAAAGCAACGGGAAGCCACCACACCTATAATTCCCTAGTAAAGCTGCAAGGCATAGCAGGAAAATGCCTATGATTACATGAATATATAATATACATATATATATAGATATATATATATATATATATAATACAATAATTGGATTTATCAATAAACGCAACACGATTAAAATTCAATTCATGTTTACATTCTCTAGAGCATTTTTTTCAACATTCTTAAGTAATATCAGTGAATGTGATCTCATTTTCTGATTTACAATCACAAATACTTTAGATTACTGAACATTCTTTTAATGTATCGAATTATTCCCGAGATTTTAAATGAAAATATATATTTCTTAGAATTTTAATGGGACTTGTGCATTACAAAGCAAGTTAATCACATTGACTGAAATACGGGGTGCAGTTACCGGTTTGTTAACAGAAAGTAATAAGGAACAGCATTCCTAGAAACTATTAAACTATTATTTATATCATCTAATTTACAGTCCTATATGTAATCTAGTAAATTAATTATCAGAGCTTACACATAAATATCAAGTTGATAGCTAAACAAGTTGCAAAACATACAATTCCTATAATTAAAACATAAATGGAATAAGGACTTTACTATGCTGTAGTTATCAGTAGTAGCCTACATGTTAAATTAATCGAAATGTCTTTTATAGATTCCTAGAATTACATAGATTAAGCTCAGAAAAACCAATCGCGTTGGTGTAGCGTTTAGAACTCCATTCGGGAGGTCTCGGGTTCAAATCCCGGTATGACCAACTGATTGAGGTTACTTCCGATTTTCCTCAATGTCAAGACAATTCTGGGTTGGAATTTAATTACTCATTTAATCATAAAATATTTTATAATATCATTAAAATATAAAAATACAAACAATTAAATAATAGACGCTAAAAGTGCTAGATGTTAAAGGCGTTTCTAAAAATAGAACAGAAAAATAATGTAAAACAACATTTTTAATTCATCGAAGTTCATAAAACATAATATTTAAAACTCATATTTTTAGTTAAAATATACTATTTTTTCTAAATAATTACTTCTACAATCTAATACCGTTGATCCGATTTTGATGGGTTTTTTTTTGCAAAATGTTCAGGAGATTCCCGGATGAACATAGGCTATAAGAGAGTTGTAATATTCAAACACCTCACCCCTAAAAATCACCCTTGTTGTGAAAACGTGAAATAAAGTCCGTATTTTGACGCTTAAATGGCTTACGCTGCCTAAACCATACCAAATACACGAAATTAATGTACACAGAATTGAATAACTAAAAAAACTCTACAAAAAGTCCGCGACAGCATAGGCCTATGTTTATCTTCTACGGATAACTCGCAATAACCATTTTTGTCTTTCATTGATGCCAAGAATATCGGGATAAGCTGATTCCCGGGCAAACATAACAGCGCACGGCTGTGGTAAAAAACACATTAACATTTATTTAGGAGTAGCTGCGGACGCCGGGTATTAGCTAGTAATAAAATAAAGATAATTAGTATAGAAAAACAGTAAAATTATTATAAACAAAGTCCACCGCTGTGGTCTCGAGGTAGCGTGCTGCCTTGTCACGCAGCGGGCCCGGGTTCGATCCCCGGTCGGGGCAGTTTTTCTGGGTGAGGTTTTTATCGGGGTTTTTCCTGACCTGTAAGACAAATGTCATGAAAACTTTAAGGCCCAAACGGTCTCCGAAATCATACGGCCATCATCATCATCCTTCACCGGTGTGGAAAGCAACGGGAAGCTACCACACCTACAATTCCCTAGTAAGCTGCAAAGCATAGTATGAAAATGCTATGATTGCAGTGAAAGACCTGCCCTCGGGCAGAATTACTTTGGATGGATGGATAAACATAAACTCTAAACAATTGAAATAAAAAAAAATGTTGGCCTATTAAAGTTAACGAAGAGGCCTCAGAAGGTCCCTGGGGTAGTATGATGTTAAGACTCCCACCTTTCTATCGGTACGAGCAGCGTTGATAGTCCCGAGTGTTGACCGCCTTTACCCCGTGATCATACTTTTGTTACTTGTTTCGATTCGAAACTGAGTCGACTCCATGATCATGGTGCCACCAGAAGGTTTAGAGTAATTTAAAACTCCTGACACCATCAGTTCTCGAATCCGCGACCCTCAAGTCTGTAGCCTATTGTCTCAACCAAATATATTATGGCGTCCCGGTGGGACTATTAAATATTTAAAAAAATCATGTACGAAGCTATTACATTTGAACTCTTTGGTGGCTCCTTAGCGCACGTGTTTCAGACACTCGTCCTCCACCTCTGGGATACGAGTTCACGTCTCGATCGCATATTGTGGGGACCGTGGTGTACGAATTAAATCATGGACAGGTTTTTTTCGAGGTTTCTCCTGTTTTCCTTCCTGACAGAATCTCCATTCTACCACTTCTCCATATTCACATAATAAATTTCGTTTTATTTCATTCTTCCTCCGTGATGATCCGACATCTAGGCCCATGCCTCCACCCCTTGGGATACCTCGGTCATAATGACCATACTCCCAAGTGCCAGATTCTTGTCCTCCCTATCTATTTCGCGTCCACATTCAAGAGTTCTCGGCCTAAAACCAACACCTCTAGGGAGAAGGTGTTGGAGTTGCAACTGCGGGAATTGCTGAGCTACATAGTACGTCAGGTCGCTCATTCCTGACGACCCCACAGTTGGTCCACGGGCTCCTTGAGCCTAGCCGGGAGGACTACTGTCGCAGATCCACCGACCGTTCTCCTGTTCTACCTCCAGGGACGTATCCTGCAGCCGTTGTGAGATAGGCTAGGGCTTGAGTCCTCAAGCCCCACAGTGTGAGACTTTAATACATCCAGGTGCTCATCTCCTGGTGACCCCACAGTTTGTCCACGAGCCCGTAGGCTTAGCCGGGAACCAGCACAGTCGCTTCCCTCTGCACTGGTCCGAGCTGTGCCCCCAGGGACGTGTCCTGTTGCAGTTAGACAGGTCCAGTCAGTCCACCTTATCGCATATCACACACCTTCAATAAAAGGGCTTCATCTCATCTCATCCCTCAATCTGGCAGTGCGCCGGACATGAGTATGGTATTAACTTTTAATAATTGAACTTTATAAAAATGAATTTTGCTTCCGCCATCGATCCCGTCAGAATATATTACGTTTTAAAAACATTAAGAATGTTTCTATACTCTGTACAATCGCATTGAGAAGTGGTCAACGTTACTCCATTTCCTGTAAAATACTCCAATATTTAGAGAGGAATTAAAAGGATGCTAAAATTAAAATTTTCATATAAAATATTTATCATCGCTGTATGAATGTCATCCATGCAAATCCATTAAAGGAGACAGAATGAACAAATCAAAACTTTAAACGCAAACCAATATTATATCGACTACAATCATAGCATATATAGTAGCTTGCCCTTTCTCTCAATCTGTAGATTACTGGTATAATTCTTAAATTTAATAAACACCCATGAAAAACATTTTACAATTCATCATTTTCATCATCATCATCATATTCTTCATAATCATCAACCATAACTTTACAGTATGAGTCTATGGGCCCGTTCCGCTTTTCAAACATATGTTTGTTCCTTCCATCTTAGAAGTAGCGTTTTGATGTTTCTTCTTTTATTATTATTATTATTATTATTATTATTATTATTATTATTATTATTATTATTATTATTATTATTATTATTATTATTTTGAGAGTTAAATAATATATTTGAAATTCTGTCGCTGTCATTATTTGAATATGAGCATTTCAATTATTTTTATAATTCTATTTAATAAAAATAGATTTAAGATTCGTTAATATATTTACCTAATGCCTAGTATTAAAAAGCATAGATTAATTCATTGTAGTTTATTACTTCCTTTGTATTTTTTCTTTCTTTTCTTTTTATGTATAATAGATTCGAGCTGTTATTCCTTTCTGTATTCATTCTATCATTAATTTAATTTTAATTGTATTTAATTTCATTGTATTATTCGACATTATTTTCATTATTATTCAATTTGACAGATAATTAATTGTTTAGTATGACTATTATTGTAATTTTTTGTATTTATATGTAACACATGTTTGTCCTGGTGAGTGGAAGGGAAGGCCACATGGCCTTAACTCCACCAGGCTAAATACATATATTCTATTCTATTCTATTCTATAAGCGTTTAACATATGTAACGAAATTATTAAACAACTGGAGACATATTAATTAATTAATCAAAACATCTATTTATGTTACCGGTATATATTTACAAATAGGTAAGATTTACCTTGTACAATTTTTATAAAGGTACGAAATTCTGATTTATGAGTATCTCATGTTTAATATATAGGAAGACTTAAAACCTCCTGGAGTCAGGGAATGTATTTATTGGCTATATGAAGGAGAAACATCTACAACCAGGAGATTGGATGGACCGACAAAATTGGCTATTAGGAATCGGACGATGTCAAAGACATTAATCAATCGATGATCTATCTATGTTTAATATCTAGTGTGGTTCTTCCTGCATGATCGTAAAATGCATTCATTCACAAGCAGGGTCATTGGGTCAAAAACGAGTTCACGCCTTCTTCAAGACCCTGTTCTGTAATTGTAGAGCTAATTATATGGCCGCATCTTGCTCGCCATACAAAAAGGAGCTTGGCTAGAAGAAGAACGCGCCAGAAAAGCATGGAGTGCATCAAACCACAACGGCCTCAGCCAATCGGAAAAAAGTGTTAGGTTGTGCCAGGTAGTAGCCATTCTCAGTAGGGGGTTCGAAACGCCATGGGGAATATAATACATGACAAAAACTTGACAAAACGAAACTACCCTGTCAAAAGTGTTTACGCATCGCCAATATATAAAGAAAAATACATATAAATAAGAATATGCACAAAATAAAATATTAATAATTAATGAGTACACATAGATGATCGTCCAATATTCTGTTTCTATCTTCAATTCACAATTGAAACTCAGAATGTATGTACGAACACGTGAAAGTAAAATAATGCATGTAATTTCAATAATATCAAATGATTTAACAGTTAATAATAGAAGCCTTACTAGCTTCATAAAGTAATGTTAAATTCCCAATAAATATCTTCTTAACTAAGAAGCCGCCATTTGCAAAGATAGAAGCAATGGTTTCAAAAGCATTTGGCGATAGGGAATTATAACGTATATAAGAGAAAAATTTGCGTCTAGATCGTAACTCGCCTCGGTAGCTCATTTGGTAGAGCACTTGTCCCGGAAAGCCAAGGGTCACGGGTTCGAGTCTCGGTCTAGGCGAAAATTTTTCTCTTCAAATATAATATAGTTAATAATAATTTTATATTTAATATTAACTTTTAGTAGGCCTAATCAACGAACTGCTTTCGCCATCAAATCAAAATTGATAAAATTGTTTATATTCCATACTTTTCCACATGTGGAGTTTATTTTATGGACATAAATTTAAAAAATGAAAAAATCTGCATATAAAAATCAAGAAGTGATTAAAATGGTTGAATGTTGCTAAAGCTACGGTAATTTGTTTAATGACTATATATTTCTGAAAATCGAACTGAGAAGACTCCTACCATGACAGGCAACCTTTCTTACTTAACAGCTTTATGTGTTGTATAATGCGAAGGAACAATGATCTATATGATCGGGCAAAAGTCAGAAGAATCTGTGCACACTAAAAGCATGTATTTACTTCATAAATATCTGTTATCAGTGTCACCTTATACTATAATTTAATCATGAATATTTGTATAGAGTCAAGCGTGCTCAACTTCTATAAGGAAGAATGAAGACCGGTTTTATAATTTGCAATGCATCTTGAAGAATTTATTAGCCCGGCCTTGGTAGTGAGGTCGTGAGAACGATTTTACTATCAATTTAAATATTAATTAACGAGAAATTTTACAAAAAAAATTAAGTATTTACGACTTTAATAATACATATTTTATTCTGTGGTAAATTCAAAATATAAAATATGATTAAATAAAAACATATAAAACTGGCACCTATGTTTCAAAAAGCCTCCTAAATAATTGACAGTATTTAATATTTGAGGACTACTCAGATCTCAAGAACCAATTTTATATTTTTAACTTTTCATAATGACCTGAACGGTGTTTCGTAATGGATTTTAAAAGTATTCTAGGTTCTCTTATTCGCGGATTAAAAAATTGTGACATAGTTCCTGTATTCGCGGCTAAAAATGTATTTATTCGCGGTTCCAGTCGGTATATCAGAAGGATTAGTATCTTTAATAACGCATCGGCAACTTTTTTTACTGCAAGGACGTGCCCAGGCGACTTTTACAAACAGCGATTCAAACCAAATGGAAAAATTAATATCAAAGTAAAACAAACCTTATTGTCGCTAAGCCTAAAGTCCATTGTTAAAAGCCACTGCCGTCGTATTTCACGTTCCGCTATGTCCGTTGATAAATTCAGCCCTCGCCACGATCGGTGTTTTATTGTTTCAACTTGTCATTCTTTGCAATAATTTTCATTGAATAACACGCGTATCTTCTGATTTGTTGCAAATTTATAACGTCGAGTAAAAGGGAAGAAAATTAGTTCCGAAGCGGAAAAAAGTAGCGTTGCCGCTTAAAGTAAAATTAGAAATGCTTGACCGTTTACGCGTTGGCGAGTCGTTTGCATCTACATCAAGCTGTTTTAATGTTAATTAATCAACCGTACGATTCATCAAGAAATCCGAAGACAAAATAAGGAATTCTATCGCAAAATTCGCAGCTGAATATCAATGTGAATTGAAAGACCTTTTAAAAGTGGCAAAACAGGAAAAAAATACTAAGTTCTTTAAGTCCTTGCCTAAACCTGACAGTAATAATTAATATCCATCCATCCATAGTAATTCTGCCCGAGGACAGGTCCTTCACTGCAATCATAGCATTTCCATGCTATGCTTTGCAGCTTTACTAGGGAATTGTAGGTGTGGTAGCTTCCCGTTGCTTTCCACACCGATGAAGGATGATGATGATAATGATGATTATGATGATGATGGCCATATTATTTCGGGGACCGTTTGGGCTTTAAAGTTTTTTTTGACATTTGTCTTACAGGTGAGGAAGAATCCGATAAAAACCTCACCCAGAAAAACTGTCCCGACCGGGGATCGAACACAATTCCGCTGCGTGAGAAGGCAGCACGCTACCTCGAGACCACAAGGGTGGAATAATTAATATAATTGTTCAAAATCTCTCATTAATTTATTTTATTTCGGAACCTTGGAACGTATCCCCTATACACCCATACAAATTACCATTCCATACTCGCGGTTTCTGTATTCGCGGCGTATTTGCGGAACGTATTCCTCTCAAATAAGGAGCTTTTACTATATTGAATGATCAAAATATTTTTCATTAAAAGAAATGAAAGATTTAAGAAAATAAAAGTAGCCTGCGATGACCGGTGATTTTATATAACGATGTTCTTTAATAGCAAAGTTCAATTCAAATGTGGACATGAAAGGGCCAATAAATGTTGCTCAGATGCTCATTTTTTAGATCTGAAGTTCTTTTACGTATCGTAAATGTACGAAATGGACCCACGGACTTACCTCTGCAGCGATTAAAATTTGTCAATCAGTCAATCTAAAGAATTTATAGTACACAAATTGTGTATGTGTACATTTTAGTATAAAAATTTTAATAGGCCTATATCAATTTAAGAGGCCACAAGAGCTATGTGTGAAAAGTAAAAGGTATTACTAAAAGTGGACACAAGGAACCAATGACTCTTAACCAACAGGAGGGGTTATGATGGCTAGTCTTGTATTAAGAGCGACGTTTATATCAGGGAATTTTTGACTGCCCTCTTTATGAAGCTGAATGAACATCAGGACCAGTCTAAAAGGAATGCGAGAATAAAAATCTCAAATCATTTGTTGTTCGCGATCGAACAGGTCACCCTGCCCCTAGTTAGACGAATGTTTCTTTAATAATTTTTATTACAGGAATTAAATGTATAAATTATATTGTGTTTATTCTAACGACATAAAATATAAAATTACAATACTCGTTTGAATGAAATTAATTCCTTTAAACTAAAACTAACATCTCATGGAAGAGTAGATGTTCAGGTGACATCCCACAAAACAATAAAATCAGAACTATCTACATTAATAATCACTAATAAAAAAACATAATAACCTACTAATAAAGGACATAAACATTTCATATTAAACTATTTAAAATACATCATCACCAGAGAGCGGAATCTGTTCCACAATGTCGAAGGTTTATTTGTAATGAATGGTATGGACTATATGAGAACATGATGGGGTGGGATGGGGTGTATCACATAACTGCATATCTACCGGGCTATGTAGAGAGCTCTGTCATGTAGAAAGACGTAGTAAACAACGTTTAATTTAGTAAAAAAGTAGAGTTATTGTAGAGTACGACAATCTTCATCTTTAAAATGTTTCATTACTTTGTAAGCAATGCGTAACCTAGTATATTGCATTTTATTAAAAACTCCATGGCGCGACAGACCTAGAAGGCCTTGGCTACCAGCTGGCCTCACATCCGCATGTGTTAATTAAAGTTGTAGACGATCATCCAGTTAGTGTAAGGGTGGCATATGGTCAGCATATCGGGTCCTCCAGCCGTTATAGTTGATTTTCTCAACTTGGAGCCTTAACGTATTGTACCTACCCAAATGCCTGACGATGCTGGATGGAAATGCTATGATTGCAGTGAAAAACCTGTCCTCGGGCAGAATTACTATGGATGGATATATGTTGTTTATGATGATAACAATATTTTTTTCTTGTTATTATAAGTAGTAATGATAGTAGTAGGAGTAAGATATTCCCTTCCATTTCAGTCGGTCCCGATGGACTAGTAGTTACATATTAGCCTCTAGTTCTGAAGTCGGCGGGTTTGAACTCGCCCCAGATACATTGGTTTGTGTAGGACGCAAAAAAACAAGAGTATAGCTCCCTTCGGAAGTAAACTAAAGCCATGGGTCTCATGTCTCAGAATTACGACATTGAAGAATTTAAAGACTAACATGAAAAGAAGGAAGTCTCTGAGCTAACTTTACAGTCTCTTTCATATCATGATTTGAGTAGCAACGGTAATAACTTCAATATTGTTAATAGGCGTCATTAAATAAATTATTAACGGACTCTTATAATCCATCAAGTACGAATTACATAAATAATAATAATTATAAATAAGAAAATATCAAATTAAAAATATTAAGTTCACTATTTAAACCTAATAATGGACAGATAATCTGAATGGAATATTATATAAGTACAAAGTCTCTTTCACAAAATGATAACCAAATAAATAGAAAAGAAGATTGTAATGAAAATATACGGCCCAATCAATGATAAGAGAATTGCAGAATTAGAATAAATGAACAATTTAGTCTGCTATACAGAGTGCCTCAAATCTCAGATGTTATTAGATTGAATTGGTCATATGGAAAGAATGGGGCAGTGAACATGGACTAAGAAAAGTCTTACAGGCGCACTTTGGAGGAAGGAAGACACTGGGAGGACTGAGAATTTGACGGGAGGACAGAGTATGTGCAGACGTACTACACTTCTGGGAGTAAGGAATTGGAAAACGAGATATTGGGGAAGCGAGGGCTCGACTCTGCCTGTGGAGTCATAGGATGCATGAATGGGTATGTACTAGATACAAAAGGTTTTAACTCCATAGTCTTTCTAACACAGAGAGCTTGTATAATTTAGAAGCTCATCATATGTAAATGTGACCTAAATTAAAACAAAATGGAAAGATAATTAATTTGAGACATTTTATGACCCGAGTACTAAAACATAAATGGTTATTAGGGGAGAGAATATAAGTAATGTATTGTATTCAATATGGAATACTTCCAGTGTGTAGTAAATTAGAAATTAATTACTTGAGGGTCATTATTCATCCCATAATCATAACTCAAGAGACTGAGTAACGTGTGCATTACATGTATCGTATGTTTTAAATCTTGGTCTGAAGGTTAAACAGACAATATACAGTATACATTGTACTCCAAAGCGGAAATACCAAAGATATTTGACTCCTCTATGAATTTCCATCCCCAGAATCTTCTCAGTAAAATATTTATCTATTCATATCCTTACTGATTCCATTAAACTGTTGTTTATTCGGTTTCCTTCTTCTGTCTTTCAGCATTTACTCCAGCCATGATCATGACTTTCTTCCATTTTCATAATTTCATTAGCCTTCTTTATTTAATGATTCAGCAATATGCAAATAAAATCAACAATTGCGCCACATTCAGAATGAAAATGACAAACTATCGGAGCGTATTCTGGGAGTTGATTTAATATTTTAATATAAGAAATCCATAATCACTGCCAGAATAAATTAATAATAATAATAATAATAATAATAATAATAATAATAATAATAATAATAATAATAATAATAATTATTATTATTATTATTATTATTATTATTATTGTTATTGTTGTTGTCAGTGTTATTTGAATAGTAGTTCTAACTTTTTCTGTAGATGAGGGGGGCTATGGTTATCAATTTTGTTTCTATAATTCGAAGATAAGGGAATGATTTTTTTAAAATTCTTATAGCATATTGCAATGTTAATAGTAATTTTTCCCTTAGTTTTTTAACCCCCGTATGTTTCACGTTGTTATTGGTTTATTCAGGCTATAATTTTTATCATTATTTTTATCCTTATATTAATATAACTCTATTATTATTGTTGAGGGGTACTAGGGTATGCTTTAGGGTGTGACTATATTTCTTTTGGTCTTATTTTTACTGAGATTATAAATTTGTGCCTTAATAATCCTCGCTAGATATTATTATTATTATTATTATTATTATTATTATTATTATTATTATTATTATTATTATTATTATTGGTTTCTATAATTCGAAGATATGGGAATAATTTTTTTATAATTCTTATAGCATATTGCAATGTTAATAGTAATTTTTCCTTATTTTTTTTAATCCCATTATGTTTCACGTTAAGTTTTTGGTTTGTTCAGGCTATAATTTTTATCATTATTTTTTTCCTGATATTAATATATTATGCTTTTGGGTGTGACTATATTTCTTTTGGCCTTATTTTACTGAGATTATGAATTTGTGTCATAATAATTCTCGCTAGAAAATCAGCATTTTGGGATAATAATAATAATAATAATAATAATAATAATAATAATAATTATAATTATTATTATTATTATTATCTTCAGTACCATAAGATGTAGATTAATTTGTTGACGTGCCAGGTTTAATATACTTATCAGCTGCAGATATCAAGAAATATAGAAAATGCAATGACAATTTAATTTTTTTCTGAAAATTTTAATTTTTTAAAACAAATCACGTGAAATTGTTAACAACCATAGGCGACTTGGTTACTGTGAAACACTGTGCAAAAGGAAGACATTGTGATAAATTAACAGTCCTAGAAAATTGTTGAATATAATGATTGAAAATAACGAATTGTTGAAGGGTCAGAAAATAAAATTGTAGTAAAAATTAAACCAAATATAATCAAATAATCGGGAACATCATGATATCATCAGTGGATAGAATCATCTCCTTCTTCTTCACTTCTGGTTTAGGCATTCATTGCCTGTTCCGCCTTCACTAATAGATCTGAGACCATCACTTCTGAGGACGTCGGATATTTCTTCTTCCTCTCGGAATATATTGTAAGATTTTCTTTGGTAATGTACTGCTCTCTTCCATTCTTTCTACATGTTCTTTCCACTGTTTCTTGTTATTAGATATACCGGGTGAATCATAAATAGGCTATGGCTATACGTTTGATCGCGTTGTGTGATGAAAATATTACCATTACAAGAAATATGAAATTACCATTGGAAAGGCAATTATTCAAATTACAACAATGGAATAAAACAAAACAGAGTAGAACTTACGTCATTAGTCAAAATGGCGTTGAATATGCAACAGCTAATTACAATTGCTGCATGGGCAATAACGTATGCTAATGATTGTGAGGCCGCAAGGCGGGCAAGACGTGAGTTTAACGTAGCATTGCAGCCGTCGACTGTGGGGAAGTGGAGAAAACGACTGCTGGAAACGGGAAGGATGCAGAAAATCAAACCTCCTGGAAGGCCTCGCATTAGCACGGATGCAGAAACAACGAAGATAATTGTGGAAGCGTTCGACGTTAGCCACAAAAATCAACCTACCAAGCTGCACGTGAGCAGTGATTAGTTTTGTTTTGTTCTATTGTTGTAATTTGAAGGATTCCCTTTCCAATGATAATCATATTCCTTTAATAATAATATTTTCGTCACAAAATGCGATCAAACGTATAGCCATATTTCTGAATCGCTCTTTACTGTATTTTCTTTTAAGGAGTAGATCTGTAGTTCTTCACGACAATCATAGTTTCTTATCTGGTGCATTCTAGTATACACCCTTTTACTCTTCTTAAACATTTCATCTCGGTTGCTTGGATTTTACTTTCTTGTTTAGTAGTGATAATCCAAGATTAATTCTCATACAAAAGAAAAGAGACTCAAATTTTTTTATAAAACTTTAATTTTGTTTGTTAATAGGATTTATTATGCAATGTTCTATTTATTGTGCCACAAGTAGCTTGGAATTGTTGAATTCTATGCGGATAGAATAATAAAAAGCAAAATAAATTATACTAGGAGACTAAAATTGAATTTATTAACACTGTAAATTACATATTTCAAAATATTTAATCATCATCATCTTCTTCTTCTTCTTCTTCTTCACTTCAAGGTTTAGGCGATTCGCCTGATCCGAATTCACAATGATTCCTTCCATCTCTACCTACCTACACCTTCCTACATCCTTCATTCCTTTTGGTTTACATTGATATGCATAAATATTTTATGTAAATATTTTATGCAAACGATAATTCAAAATGTAAGTAGCCGTAGCCGAGCGGTTAAGGTAGGAAGCCTTGGCGCAGAGCTACGGGACTTGCGCTGGTTCGAGTCTCCATGGGGGAAGAAATTTTCTCATGGTATTTCGGCCAGTATGGGACCGGTGCCCACCCAGCATCGTGAGGCAATTGGGTAGCTACAATAAGTAGCGGCTCCAGGTTGAGGAACCAGCTATAACGGCTGGGGGACTCGACATGCTAACCACATGTCACCCCTACACTGGCTGTTGATCATCTACCTCTGTGATTGACACATGTGGATGTGAAGGGCCAGCAGCCGGCTGGTAAAAGGGCAACCGCTGAAAAGTGGAAAGACCCTCAATCGGAAAGTTTTTTTTTTTTTTGGAGAGAGTAGAATTCAATTAAAATTGTGAATTGACCAGCAAAGAGTTTAAAACACTTCATGATAATGAAATTATATTATATGAAGAAACAACAGACAGTTAAAACACTTCAACCAATACAATCTGGAATGTTGACAGCTAATTTAATTTTACGATTATTGTAACTTCGCCGACAGGTTCGTTGCCAGGATTTAAACCCAGTATCGTTTGATCCGGAATCAGAAGAACTGGTCACGAAACTAAGCTAATGGATTCACGTAAAGAGTTTCTTCAAACTTCTAATTCAAATAACTATTTCCATGCCGAGACTCTTGGCCTACTAGCCGTCTGCTGGCCTCACATCCACATGTAGGCCTATCAATTAACTATAGAATTAAACGGTAATTCAGTCAGTATAATGGTTACATGTTGATAGCATGTCAAGTCCCCCAGCCGTTGTGGCTGGTTTTCTCAACCTGGAGTTTTACTTATTGTAGATACACAAATACCGCACGAATATGGTCAAAATTCTATGAGAAAAGTCTTTATCCAAGGGGAATATATTATTAAAACGGTATAGTGATCCTGTTAGAGGCCTTAGAAAGTTCTAAGTTAGATAACAGAATGTTTAGGCTCCTAAATAAAACTCCATAGCGCGATAGGCTACAAAGACCCTTGGCCTACCAGCCGGCTGCTGGCCTCACATCCGCATGTGTTAATCACAGATGTAGATGATCATCCAGCCTTTATAGGAGTGAAACGTGGTCAGCATGACGGGTTTCCCAGCCATTATAACGGGTTTTCTCAACCTGGAGTCGCTACTTACTGTAGCTATTCAAATTGCTCACTGTACTGGATGGCCACCAGTCCCATACTGGCCGAAATTCTTAGAGAAAAAAATTTGCTCCGTGGGGACTCGAACCAGCGTAAGTCCCGTAATTCTGCGCCAGGACATCTTGCCTTAGCCACTCGGCTACAGCTCCTACCTTCCTAGAAAATCGGAACGAGATGTCAGCCGGGGTGTCAACCCTGCAGGACGGCAGTCTTTACACATGGACATTTGTCTGGTACTCATTTCTGTTAGAGGCTGATTCGATTACAAGATCAAAAAGTTGTCACAAAGTTCAGGCGAGTTTAAAAATCCTACCCCATCGAAATTTGTACCTTCGACTTTACGATTGTAACGTATTGCCTTAACCATCTATACAACAGCATGACCTAATTCATCATCACAATGACTAATGGAATTTAAAAAATCGTCAATACATAGAGTGAAATAGTTGGTGCCACTAGATTCAGAAATGTTTTTAAAAATAAATTAGTACACATTCAAATTTAAAATTACTTGTTTATAAAGATATCGATAAGGATTTTTTTTAGAAAAATAAATAATAACGGCCATAAGCTATGCATAGAGGTGTTGTCTACAATCTTTGACACGCCCTACTCTATCCATTGTCATAGAGGAACGTCACCTCGCCCAGAGTGTAGTACCGCCTCAATCGTTCTTCAGAAACTGTGATTTCACTAAATAATAACATGTACCCGGACAATTCTACCAAACTATGGCATTGTTTCACGTTCATAAAGAGAAAACAACAGTCGTAAGCATATTGATTACAACAACAGCTACAACAAAAAACTGACATCGAGAAAATGACACAATGTAATATATCAAACTCATACCAGTACAATTACATTACCTTCTCATTTTGTGCTGCTTTCCAACGGTGGAATGTAAGGGTATGCCAAATTTCAACTAATTACAGCTGTACATCCATAAAACATTGTCGTTTCCTAACTATCCACATAGGCCTATTCCCTCTTTTAACATTTATTTAAGATTGTAAAGTCAGGAATAATTAAAGTTCAAATTAAGATAAGATAACATTTTACTTAGATTTTTGCTGACATTACAATTTCCTGATGATCAAGTGGTTTTAGCGCAAGACAAATTTCATATGGAATTCATGATAAAAAAGGTTAAAAAACACATATTAATCATGGGGGTCTCACAGTAAATTTACAAAAAACAGAATATTTGGCAATAAATAGCAATGAAAGAGATAATTTAATATTGGAAGAAGGGATTCAAACAAAGCAAGTGAAACAATCGAAATATTTGGGAATAATTATGGATAACATTGAAGGTATAGGGAAAGAGAACATAAAACATAGAATTGAATTGATTAGCAAAATAATGTCATCGTTACATTCCATATAGTGGGATAAGCATATTTGGAAAGACACAAAAATATATTGGTAAAACGTTGGTGGAATCTGTCGCAAAGTATGAAAGTGAGGTATGGACAATCAATAAGCACTACAAGAATAGACTAATAGCTCTAGAAATTGATTATTTACACAGAAGTGCCAGAAAGACAAAATTAGAACATGTCAAATAAGGAAATTAGAA
The DNA here is from genome assembly GCA_030220185.1 of Diploptera punctata. NCBI lineage: Eukaryota > Metazoa > Arthropoda > Insecta > Blattodea > Blaberidae > Diploptera > Diploptera punctata. The sequence continues at coordinate 733,371 of JASPKZ010009375.1, read as the reverse complement.
ACATAATGGAAGCAGAAGAAAGCATAGTTGAAATAATTGAGGAGAAGGAATTAAAGTGGTTAGGACATATTTTAAGAATGGAAGATGAGCGATGGCCGAAGCAACTACGTCAATGGCAAACGAGCAGAAAGAAGAAAAGAGGGAGACCAAAGTTAACATGGAAAAAAAGCATGAAGATAGTAGTGCAAGCAAGAGGGCTAAGCATTGAAGATGCCCAAGATCATAGGATTTGGAGGTTTGGCACGGGAAGACGGCAGCAGCTGTAAAAACCCGAAGATAGATAGATAAAATTTTACTTAACCATTATTCATGCTCTTCTCATATCTGAAACGTGGCTAAATCCCACCATTATCTCTTCTTTAATTAACATGGATGGTTATACTTTTCTTAGACACGATCGTGTTTACAGTCGCGGGGGCGGTATTGGAGCCTTCGTTAGAACAGACCTTACTCCTAAAATTGTGTATCTATCTAATAACGAACCATCTGCCGAAATTATGTTCATAGAAATATTTGTCAGTTTCAAAAAATGTCTTCTCTGTGTAGTATACCAACCTCCTAAAATAAAAGCCATCGCTGAAATTGAGTCCACTTTACAAACGCGGCGAATACAATATGAACACGTTATCGTTATGGGAGACTTTAATATAAATATACTAGACACTGATAACAGACATACACAACAACTGATGGCTACGTTTCCAGGCTTGTGATATGACTCTCCTACCCCTACGACCTACACATCACACTCATCACTCTGAGACGTTACTTGACTCAATTGCAACTAATAATCCAGACAGAGTACTTACTCACGGACAACTGCCAGCCCCGGGAATATCAGCACATGATATTATATTCTTAGCATATTCACTGCAGTGTCCTAAACCGACTCGAAAGACTATTACGTTTAGAGACTTAAAACATATAGACAATGCAGCCCTAATTGAAGAAACTATGCAGATGCCGTGGCATTCAATATGGACGCTGCATTCTATAGATGAAAAAGTTGAGATACTAAATGACTTTATACTACAATTATACAACAGACACGCCCCACTAAAAACTAAACTCGTGAAACGACGTCCTGCACCCTGGACGACTCTTTCAATTCGTAACTTGATGGCTGATAGAGACGCAGCACATAAGAAATATAGACTCGACAAAACAGACACAAATCTCAATCCATATAAACAGTTACGTAACAAGACAAATCAAGCTATAAGAAACGCCAAACTTAGACATTTATACAGCCTAACAGACACCAATACTTCAGAAATCTGGAAAAACTTGAATAGAATGGGAATTGGGAGAAAATACACACAGGTAGACAAATTACCTGTTTCCCTGGACACACTCAATAATCACTCACAGTATAACTACTACTCCAAAGGATAACGAACAAACAATAAATGAATTATCACTGACAAATCAACCCGAAAGAGAACATTTCCACTTCTCATATGTTACAGACTACGACGTAAAGAAAGCCATCATGCGAATAAAAACCAAAGCAGAAGGAACTGACCGTATAAATATTACTTTACTGAATAAAATAATCGAAGCTATACTACTTACTATAACTCATATTTTTAACTCCTCACTACAAACTTCTACATATCCCTCATTGTGGAAACAAGCCCTCGTACGCCCACTGCCTAAACTTAAAACGCCCTCAACCCCGAACGACTTTCGACCCATTAGCATTTTACCTACCCTTTCAAAAGCTCTGGAACGATTAGTCCATAAACAACTGACTGACTACCTAAATGAATACAACCTTCTAGATCAATTTCAGTCAGGCTTCAGAACAGGACACAATAAAAATACTGCTCTACTAAATATTTGCGAAGACATACGCGAAGCTGCTGATAATCGAAAACTTACCATTCTTACATTACTGGACTTTAGTAAAGCATTCGACACGGTAGACTTCGACTTATTGTTGCATAAACTTAAAAACCTCTTACTCTCTGATAGTGCCACGAAATGGTTCAATTCCTACCTTCATGGGCGCCAGCAATCTGTTGTAGGAAATCATACATTATGTTCTTCTTGGTCCTTCCGTAAAGCTGGGGTTCCACAGGGTTCGGTACTTGGACCTTTGCTTTTTTCAATCTACATAAATGACATATCTAACTCCCTAAAGCATTACAAACATAATTTATTTGCAGACGACATGCAAATCTACATCCACACAGACAAATATTCACTAAATGACGCTGTTGCCAAAATTAACGAGGATCTTGACTCACTAATGACTTGGACAGTTAAATATGGACTGCAATTAAATCCTAGAAAGTCACAATCAATCATTATGGGTCACCAGAGACTATTATGTACAATTAACCTAAACACAGTTTCGAATGTGTCACTAAATGGAGTTCAAATCCCTCATAGTGAGACAGTAAAAATTCTAGGAGTATTTATTGACAAAAACTTAAATTGGAATACACAAATAAATCATACATGCAAAACAGTCTTCTCCATAATACATTCATTAAATCGTGTACGAAATTATTTGCCATTCGCCCTTAGGAAAATGTTAGTAGAAACACTTGCAATGCCCCATTTTGATTATTCTGACACTCTTTTTACAGACTTAAATATTATTTCCACTCAAAGACTTCAACGTGTTCATAATTCTTGCGCACGTTTTATTTGTTGTATTCGCAAATTTGACCATGTCACACCGTCCCTGGAACAATTATCGTGGCTTCGTCTAAGATATCGTAGAACTGTCCATTCATTATCCCTTCTCTATAAAATACTTCACACATCATCGCCTAATTATTTATCACGCCGCTTCATCAGACTATCCGACACACATAATATTGACACTCGATCCCATCAGCACATTGTCCTTTATATCCCGCCTCATCACACTGTATATTATTCATTATCTTTTACGGTGTCACTTACCAAAACATGGAATTTCCTTCCGTCCTATGTCAGAGACTGTCAAACTATAACATCCTTCAAAAACAAACTAAAGAATTATTTAATAACAAACTAACTTATACACCTCACTGATAGTATTCTTTTAGCAATATTAATATATTTAATTATTTATGAAAATAATATTAAGAAATAACAAATATTTTTATTTGTTTTTGTTTTAAATATTGTATAATCGTAAATTTAGTTTTCTATATCTCATTATTTTCCTTTGTTTTTTTATATACAGTAGACAGGGACAATTTAATATGCCTTGCTTGTATACATTTTACTATTAGTTTTAGTCTTAATTTAAACTAATATTAACTGGTTGTATTATAGATCGTAATATATTAGATATCATCTTTTGATCAAATTTTTACTTAGTGTTTAATATTAGAGTTAATTAAGATTGTTTATATTCTGATGTAATATATGTTTGTCCTGGTGAGTGGAAGAGAAGGCCACATGGCCTTAACTCCACCAGGCTAAATAAATCTAATCTAAATCTAAAATCGAAATAAATCTAATCTAAATCTAAAATCGAAATAAATCTAATCTAAATCTAATCTAAATTGGCAAAGCACTGACTGGATAAGGCGAAGTCTAGCTTCACCCAGTGTGCTGCGTATGTTAGAACCCACTAGGGCTCTTTGGCAGCTAAGTTAATAGTGGCTATCATTACGGGGTTGTAGTTCACTTAACCCGAGCCTATTTGGCGGCGCTAGCGTGGCAAAGCACTAATTTCTCGTGCCATTTATTTGAATGTTGCGGACCGCATTGAAAACGATATCATACATAACTATTATTATTATTAGGTTTATTATGTAATTCTACACACATTTAAGTAATTTATACTGGTTCATTTTCTTCCGTTTTATTCAAAATATTAAATAATATAAAGTAATTGATGTATCTTATAGAATATATTGAGAATTGAAGGGTTAATCACAATTTAGGTAAAAAGTAAATACACGCGATAAACAGGCCACGTATGCCAATCGACCTTCATAATCCATGTAATACCTTAGTTGTCTACTAAATGTAGCTATCATTATTTAAATAGAAATTAACTGATATCTTAAGTTCGACACATTGAAAACATTAACTGCATAACAACTATATACAGCATTCTTTAAATAATCATCTAAAAAGTTATTTACTTTATTTTGTTTCGATTTAATTTTATTATATCCCATGTTTTTGTTAGAATTAGCTAGTATTAGATCATATTATCATCATTGTATTTTGTTTAGTCTGTATTTTAATAATATGTTAAAATTGTAATATGTATGCAATTTGTGTATAATTCTACTATTCGCTGGTTGAGTGGAAAAGAAGGCCTTATGACCGTAACTCTGCCAGCTAAAATAAAGCATTATTATTATTATTATTATTATTATTATTATTATTATTATTATTATTATTATTATTATTATTATTATTATTATTATTATTATTAATTAAATGTCTCATTGGGTCGGTATGCTAACATGTCATTCAAGACATATGTAGGGAAATAAACGTAACTTAAATCATCCGGGGATCAATCATCATAATAATAAGAATAAATTTTATTTACAAATAAATGTTATACACAGTATTGACACCCGAATTAGCAAGTGCTCGTGCTCGGGCGCAGTTCAGTTACATGAGTAATACAAATAGAATATATACATTTAAAGTTGTGGCCAGTTTCATTTTTACATAAATTATGGCACATACAAATAAAAAATAATAATGTATTGGGAATAAGGCTTATTCTATCAAGAGAATAAATGGAATGGAGAATGATATACATAAAATAATATAAATCATATAATGTAATGGATTATAACCAATAATACAGAAGAAAGCAATTAGTTATATATTGATTTATAATAATATAAGCAAAAATAGATGCTTTATATTTATTATTTTAAAATATTCAAATGATTAATTTTATTCACTTAATTAATTAAAAATTATTAATTTAATTGCTTTTTTAAAAACTAGCTGTGTTTAGTTTACTTAGTTCTGGATTGGATCTAATTAGTTCATTATATAATTTGGGTCCTAGATATCTACTATGTTTAGATCCAGAAGTTGTATAAAATTTTGGAACATGTAGCAAAGAAGTAGTATTTTGTCTGGTACTGTAAAAACTTCGATTTTGCTCTTTAAATTCGTTTTTATTTTTATGAAAATAAGTAAGCAATGCATGCTTGAATATTTGTTTAATATTTGGCCACGTTGAATTCTAAATAAATTAAATTTGTAAGGTAATCTAAAGGTTTATGCAAGCAGATTTTTATGATTCGTTTTTGTAGTAATGTTAAGGGAGAAAGAATAGAATTTGCGATTCCACCCCAACCTAATATTCCGTATTGGATTATCGATTGAACCAGAGCTGAGTAAACAGTTCGCAATACATACATTGGTAAATATAATAGAAGGATGATGAATTTGTGAATAGTTTTACGTAGTTTGTTACACAGCAAGGAAATGTGTTTGTCGTATCTTAAATATTGGTCTATTATAATACCTAGATATTTCACTTGTGTTGAAATTCTCAAGGATGGACATGTGCAATATGCGTAGTTTACAATTGTGTATTGTAATATTAATAATAAAAAATTGTACTGGATAACAAAATAATAGAACAAGTATCACATTTCCAATATTTAGGATGTGATATAACTTATAGAGAAAATAAAGATATAGAAAATAAAGTAAATAAATTCCAGGCTATTTGTGGAACCATAAAAAGAACCTTAGGTCGGAAAACAAGGAAAGATACGAAACTTAAATTATATAAAACAATGGCTGTTCCTTTGTTGCTGTATGGAAGTGAAAATTGGATAATGAAATCAAGGGATAAAAGCAGGATACAGACTGCAGAAATGCTGTTTTTACGTAATGTGAAAGGATGCACTAGAGCGGATAGAATAAGGAATGAAACTACTACGAGAAGAATTAAAAATATATAAAATTGAAGATAAAATCAGCGCAAATAATAAGAAATGGACAGAACACTTAATGAGAATGAAACAACGAAAGAATACAAAAAAGAAGCTTCCTGTATAATCCCAGAGGAACAAGAGATGTTGGCCGACCACGTAGAAGATGGACTCCACTTTTAACTTCGCCGGAACAGGCTGCATAGCCTAAACCTTGTAGTAGAAGAAGAAGAAGAATATTAATAAATAATAATTGTATTACCACATGTCGATATCCAAGAAGAGCTATGAAACAAGGTATAATGGCAAAAGAGCAACATAGAAAGATAACATTAGAACCACTTTCCACGGGGGGACTGGCGAAATAGTTAGTTTTGGATGGAATCCGATGGCGTTCCCTTGGAAAAACAGTCTCCACCAACAGGTTGATGAGGAAGCGAATAAGTATTAGCTCGTGAAGTAATAGATAAATAATTTTTTTTAATTTCATTTTTATATAAGCTCTTTAACATTTAAGGCTATATCACGTCTAGTTTATTTAAATGATGGTGTGAAACAGTGGACAATCTACGATGAACTGAACTTAAGTATGTATGTATGTATGTAGCCGATTGAGGAAAAAAAGTGTTATGTATATATTTATTTATAAAACATATAGTAAGTATTCATCCATCCATCCATAGTAATTCTGCCCGAGGGCAGGTCTTTCACTGACAATCATAGCATTTTTCATGCTAGTGTTTTGCCAGGGCTTTAATAGGGAATTGTTAGATGTTGGTAGTCTGCTTCCGGCGTTGTTTTCCACACCGGTTGAAAGGATCATGATGACCATATGATTTCGGGGAACCCGGGCCCGCTGCATGACAAGGCAGCACGCTACCTCGAGACCACAGCGGTGGACATAGTAAATATAATATATATATATCAATGGTCACCCATTGAAGTAAACGTGGAAGACCAAGATGGAAACGGCAACTTATGTCAGAACTACATGTTATGGGAATTTGGAGAGGAGATTGGAATGATAGAAATAATGGAAACTGAAGACGGCAAACCTGTAAGTGGGGAAAAGCTGAAGAAGAAGTAGAAAAAGTGTCAGTGGTCAAGTACCGGGTTTGAATCGCGACGTCCCTAATTGAGTCGCAAACGCAACGCTTCTATCAACTCCTTCGAGTTTACGAATGTTATCACGGCCACCGTTTACTTGTTATTGTTTTTTTTTTTTTTCGGAATTTCACCATGTATGGTTTTTTCCTTCACCCTCAAGAAATTTTCTTTTCCAGTCTACGGTTTTGACATCCTCATCTATAGTCCCCCTTCACTCCTCTTCACATCATCATCCACCTTTTTAGTGTTCCCTTTCTTCTTTCCCATCATTTCTCCATTCCAGATCTCTAGTGGATTCTATGTACGTCATCCTCTTGATATGTCCAATACCATCTTAATCGTTCTCTATTCAATCGTCTGTATTAATTTCTCAATTTTATTCATTTTCCTAATCACATTTCTATTGTTCTAATCTAGACTCCCACAATATTTCTCAGTATCCCTCTCTATTGCTAACAATTTTATTATATTTTATTATTATTATTATTTGATTATATTATTATTTTATTATTTTATTATTATTATATTATTCTTATTGTTTATTCTACCGGCCGCGGTGACTATGGTTAGCTCCTTGCTTCTGATCCCGATAGTCGGGGGTTTCAAACCCGGCCGGGTCGTTTGATTTTTAGGCTGGAAAAATCCAGGAGCAAGTCCTCCTGAGGGACTTTAAGCCGTGGGTCCCGATTTGAGATTTTTAGCTCGTAAAAGATCCTTAGCCTGAATTAAAAGGCCTCTACGCAATTTACCGAATTTTCCCGTCTAGTATACCTTGGTTTTCCAGATTTCAGATGAGGCGGAACGCTACCACGGACCCTCAAATGCATCTATACGAAAACATGTAACTAAATTAATATGTTCAAATTTGCCTTCGGGATAGCGCCTAATCCATTTAAGGGCACATGGGCTGACAGACATGATTATTATTATTATTATTATATTTATTATTATTTTATTATTATTAATCATCATCACCTCTTTGGGTTGAAGAAAAACCTAAAACAATTATTATTATTATTATATTATATTATATTATATTATTATTTATATATTTTTAAAAACAACATTTAATCTTAGATAATAAATATTCAAGATTTCGTGGTTTTTGTCTTCATTTTTTTTTTTCGTTTTGCGCACGAGATACGGGAAACAAACTATACCTTAGACGCGACGACACCCTGGACCATGACAAAAATCAATAAAAAACAGTATAAAATCAATTTAAGAGGTCCTCATCGTTGATAAGAGTATTCGTTTGTACTGAACGACTTTTGCAGCTTTGTTACTTTAATGGTATTCCATAGATGGAATCTATTGGAGTTACGGAGAGCATGTGGATTAGGTCAATAATACTGCGATATTCTCCTTTCTCACTTTCACTCTGGACCAACTTCCTCATTGCGTGTCAATTTCAGATGAGATTGTAACTCAAGAAACATAACTATGCTTCCTTTCATCTCCTTTATTTATATACTCTGTTACTTTCAAGTTTGCTTCGTACAATTTTTTAGGATGCACGATTCTCTATTACACAACATGTTCAATGCGAAATTATGTTTTATTACTTGCAAATTAAAATCTGATATTAAAATGTCCCCGCTTGGTCTGGGAGTTAGCGTGGCTGGTCACGCAGGGCCTGGGTTCGCTCCCCGGCAGTTTTTCTGGGTGAGGTTTTATCGGGGTTTTCCTCACCTGTAAGACAAATGTCAGTAAACCTTTAAGGCCCAACGGCCCCGAAATCATTTGCCATCCTTATCATCATCATCAGCACACCTTCACCTTGGGGAAGTCAGCCAAGCATGAAATCATGATTGCAGTGAAGACTCCCTCGGGCAGAATTACTATGATGGATACTAAAACTATCGAGGTATTTTTCTTTTCGAATTGATTTACGTACATTCAAGTGTTCGCTCAAGAGCAGGTCTTCACTGCACTCGCATTCCCACTTTCCTCGAACTCAGCTATTAAGATAAAGTTCAATAAAATTTATACCTGAAGTCAGTCGACCTCAACTAAATTATGAATATTTCCATATGGACCTTTTCAAAATCAATGTTGATCTCTGCTTTTACTGTACTGATGGTATATCGTAGACCAAAATTGATTTGAACGGCCTATTGGAACTATTAATAATTTAGTTGAGACGATTGACTTACCAGTTTCCAATTTATATTTAAATCTTTACATAACATCAAGGTGCTTTGATATGAATTTTCGGGTCTATTATGAACGCATTAGACCGTAAAGTCGTTTTCTGCTGAGAAAGTTGCATCCAAAGTCGTTTTGCGTACTCAAAATCTGTTCATGCGAATAATTTCGAACTCCTAAGTACCTGGCGAAGTGACTTTGCAGAGCACGAATCGTGAGCAAACGATGGAACTGCTGTAACCGATGTACTTTCAACTTTGCTTGCTGCTTTATCAAAGATGTCCGGGCCTTGAAGCTTTGATCATGTTTTCGGATACTCTAGCAGAGGAATTTGATAGAGTCTACCAAAGAATTCAATGGAAGAACAGGAGAATCTCGTAATATCGGTCGCCGCAACCTAGTCGATACGGTTTTGTTGCGGAGTCAATCGTATATGCGTTCCCTAGCGTCGAAATGATGGAAGTGGGTTTTTATCGCTGAGGATTCCTTGGTATTTTCTTGCCAATATTACGAAAAAACTACTTTCATGCCGACCAGTCAGCGACCTCTCTATTCGAACTTGCAGTGCTCATGAAAAACCCGCTCACCTAGACTAAGTATTTGCATGCGGCCTTCAACGTGTTTGATATTTTCGGTGTCCTCACCTAATTACTATAGTATCATAAGTATGCCACGAGTGATTCCAATTATCGATAAATTCACGACTCACGGAGTGAGATTGAAGTTTATCTAGGGAATTTGGAATCAGATTGCATTTGTTAGGACTATTAACGATAACATTAAGCTGTTACTTCACAAATCATTATTTGACTATATTATTTACAATAGTTATATTTTAATGTAACGGCGATTTTTGAAAACAAATGAGAAACGATAGGTACCGCTTCTCTGCTTATTTGTTTATCACGCCCACCGATCTACTATTTCTTTCCAAAGACAATATTGTAATGAGGACTTCTTTATATGGTAATTATAACACTGAAAATTTTGGGTGAAACACGACTCTGATTGGTTGTAAAATAGAAATCATTGAAATGTGATTGGCCATTGACTCCCATTTGGGGCATGAGTTAAATAGTCAGTTTAACACATTCTCCGATACTCATAATTTAGGCACTTGATCCCAATCAGCACGTTGTCAATTTTATTCCTCTTTATTACATATTTAATATTCACAACCTTTTACAGTTTCACTTCCCAGAGTATGGAATTATTTCCTGCCCCATGTCAGAGAATGACAAATATTTTATATATATTTTAAAATATTTTAGTGTTTATGATTTATTTATATTTATGAAAGGTCACACATAGAAATGCGTTATATAATGGAAATGGGCAGTTGATGACAAATGAGGGAAATTTTAAAGAAGTGGCTGAATTCAAATACCTATTCTATAGCTGGTTTAAAATTAAAATATAAAATTATGGAATATTCACCTGAAAAATCCGTCTCCTCAACTTGATTAATTATTTAACTGTAGCGCTTTGGGGACTTGTCCCATCATTGGCAGAGGTATTATTCAAAATTACAATAAAAAATTATGGAATATTCATCTGAAAGGTCGTCTCCTCAACTTAATTAATTATTTAACTGTAGCGCTTTCGGGACTTGTCCCATCATTGGCAGAGGTATTATTCAAAAATACAATATAAAATTATGGAATATTCGCCTGAAAGGTCCGTCTCCTCAACTTAATTATTTAACTGCAGCACTTTCTGGTTTAGCTTGGCAGAGATCGCTTTAGACCGATACAAAAGAAAGAACCCACCCTGTTGTCCATTTTCCTCTCCCCCCTTATCCCTATTAACATCTGGTGAAGAAAAACTGACAACACTGGTGCGAGTGAGAGAGGCGAGTACAGTTGTCTCATTCTACAAATTTCTCGTAAAGTTAAACCAGAGATACTATAGGAACAACAATTGAAAACAAGAATGAAGTGCAAAAAATAAATTAAACATAGGCTCAGCAGGTATTAAAAAGAGGATTACAAAGGCGCCTTTTTGCTATCAAACTTTGAAAGTCAGGGATGATGATTATTATAAAAATTACTTATCTCGTAATTTACAAACTTTTTGATTGGAAGTCAAAGATATCATTAAGTATATTAGAAAAATAATACTTATATTATTATAGTTCTGTCGCTTTTTCCGTACAAAAAGAATCATGAAAAATCCTAACTCCTCCAAAGTAGTCAAAGCAAAATTTTGCCTTATTATAAGAAAGCAAATTTAATGGGAGGAGAAATCTAAAAATTATCAATATTATGAATTATAAATTTAGGAATTTTTATTTAAAATAAAAACAGGTATTCTTATTACTGTTATTATTATTATTATTATTATTATTATTATTATTATTATTATTAATCGGCCGCGGTGGACTAGTGGTTATGCTCCTTGCCTCTGGTCCCTAGAGTCGCGGGTTCAAACCCGGCCGGGGTAGATTAATTTTTTAGGATGGAAAAATCCAAGGAGCAAGTCCTCCGGGAGGGACTTTAAACTGTGAGCCCCGAGTCTGAAGATTTACAGGCTCGTAAAAGATCCTTAAGCCTGAATGAAAAGGCCTCTAAGCAAAATGTACCGAATTTTACCATCCTAGTACCATACTAGTATGTCAGTATGAGGCGGAACGCTGACCACGGACCACTCAAAATGGCATCTATACGAAAACAAGTGTAACTAAATTAATATGGTTCAAATTCTCCCTGTACGGGCGAGGGGAGAGCGCCTAAATCTCTGTTAAGGGAAAACATGGGCTTACAAGAAGATTATTATTATTATTATTATTATTATTATTATTATTATCATCATTATCATCATTGTTATTATCATTTTAATTATTAGTTTTGTTTGACAGACATTTTACATTCCTACATCCTATCTTCTGAGTTCTTTTTCGTCCCTTTTCCCGTTGTAATTTTATCTGTCCGGTTTTCATTTCTTTGGGCCTTTAGCATTGCCTGATTTTTTTATGTAAGACTGAGAACTAGCTCATTGCTATAACCCCCAACCGGAAGGGCCAGGTTTTTTTATTCAGGTTTTCTTGCCATAGCCTTTGACGAGCCAACGTCTAGCTACAAGGCAGCAGTAGACCTATCTGTTCCCTACATAGGAGCCCTTACTGGGTGCTATCAGCCGGGCGAGCTGAATCCAGGCTTTTTTTTAAGGATGTTGTTACTCCTCTCCCTCATCATGTTTCAACCTGGCTTGGGACAGGCTTTGGAAATATGGAAATTAAGAAAGATGATAAATTAAAATATTTAGGATCAATTTTGAATCAGATGGGAAAGTTATTGTGAAATTGAGAAAATAATTAGTGAAAGAAGAAAAGTAATTGGAATGTCAATTTCAGTGATATGGAGTAAAAATATTGTAAATAAAACCAATACATTGATTTTTAAATCATTAGTACAAAGTGTTATGTTGTATGGGCAGAGACCTGGACTTCAGGTAGATAAGCAAGCAAAAATATTATTTGCAACAGACATGGATTTTTGGTGAAGGGCAGCAAGAAAATAAAGAAGGGAGGAAATTCGGACCAGAAAATTAGAGAAATAATGAATCATCATCATCCGGTATCATGGCAGCTCCCGCCGTCTTCCGGAAACCAAACGCCATTCCTCTCTCTATCCATTGATCTTCCTCCATTCCTCTGATATCCATAGCTGCTTGTACCCCTTCTATCCAAGTTTTATTCGGTCTTCCTCTCTTCTTCCTTTCCATTGGGATCCATTCCATAACAATTTTAGGCAATCTTTGTTCTGGCATTCTTTTGACATGGTCATACCACTGTAATATTTTCTTTTCTATAATGTCTATGATGTCCGGCTCCTCTTGTCCACCCATAATTTCCCTTACTTCTTTATTTCGTATTCTATCCATTCTAGATTTTCCAGCTGATCTTCTTAAAACATCCATTTCTGTACTTAAAATTCTTTTCATTTCCCTGGTAGGAATTTGCCAGACTTCATGTTAAGCATAATATTATAGGAGTAATAGAAGAACGAAGATTGGAATGGTATGGAATGAGAATGGGGAGTACTTGAATCCTAAGAATTATCTGAAGGCAGGGGGAAGGGGGGGGGAACCCAGAGAACAATGGGTGGACGAAGTAAAAATAAACATGATCAGCAAAGACCTCAATGAAGAAGGTGCTGAGTATATAAATCTGTGCAGAGCAAAATACATTGGGCTGATGGGTAACTACTGTATTGTAGAGAAAATCCTTAATAATAGTATATTGCAATGCGAGGTTGGTAAGTGGTATTACAGACGTGAGGATATGATTAAAACCGAGCGATAACGAGGTTTTTAATTTCCGAGATTCTGTAAAACACTTCACAAACATGCGTTGTACATTATTTTTTGCTCGATGGTGTTTTCAAAATAATAAATAATACTAAAATAATAACACATTTGTTGGAAATATTTGCGTTCATTATAAACAACTAACTAGCGTTAATAGTGTGGGCAATGTTTATACAGTAAATGCCGAAAATAATTTAGTTGAGATTACAGCAGGCAGTGACACCAATCAGTCATAAAATGGCGGAAAGTACGAATTTTTTTGTTTTATATTGTTTCAAATAAAGTTCAGTTCACTTAAAATGCAGTGATTTGTATCGTATAATGTATATTAACACTACCTTTTGGATATATATTGTACGTAGTATACAAAAAGGGCAGTGGTTTTAATTCCCGCACGAGGTTGGTAATATGTAATATTGCAGTATAGTTATTTAGTTATTTAATGGTTGGCAACCCCGAAAAATTTAGGAAATCGAACTTTCAATCATGGTCGCCATTGCTGTAAGTACGACAGAACGCAGATCGTGCAAAACAATCATTATTGATATTATTATTATTATTATTATTATTATTATTATTATTATTATTATTATTATTATTATTAATATCATTGAATTCGGTAACCATATGTTTTGCGCGATAGTGCGTTTTGTCGTGCTTACAGAAATGGCGACCACGATTGAAAGTTCAACTTCCTACATTTCGGGATTGCCAACCTAAATAACTATACTGTATTACATTTACATCCACGTGCGAGAAGTAAAACCACTACCCTCTATGTATACTACGTACAATGTATATACAAAAAATATCCAAAGTGTTAATATACATTATACGAAACAAATCACTGCATTTTAAATGAACTGAACTTTATTTGAAATAATACAAAACAATAAAATGTACTTGCGACCATTTTATCAATAATAATGGTCTCGTGGCTTCCTGTACTTTCAACTAATAAACATTGCCCACACTGTTAACGTTAGTCAATTGTTTATAATGAACGCACATATTTCCAACAAAGATGTTATTATTTTACTACTACTTATTATCTTGAAAACAGCATCGCGGAAAAAATAATGTACAACGCACGTTTGTGAAGCGTTTTACAGAATCTCGGAAATTAAAACCTCGCATCGCTCGGTTTTTAAACATTTTCCTCGAGTCTGTAAATACCACTTCCCAAACTTGCATCGTAATATACTATTTGAATGCAGTAATTTTGAAAACAACAACAAGGATTAGTAAAAGATATTCTAAGTAATGGGCATTTAACCTCGAAGGTCGTCTATTTTTACTAAACATACCGAACAAATATTCATGCTAACGAAACAATGTTTGGAGCGTACTTTCACTGAATTGAAAATCAACTGAAGTAAATATTTAACTACATAAACAAGTCTGATATTTTCAATTAGTTGCTAATTATGCAAAACATAACAGAGAGATTGCTAACATAAATTATAACTCATAGTGGCTAATTGATCTGTCAGTACCGCCGTGCAGGACAGTTAACCTACGACCTCTAGCGTTCACACTATTTTGCAAGAAACATATTCTCCCATAAGTAAAATTGTAATCATTCTAGGGTTATTTTTCTTTTAAAGTGGTAGAGATTAAAATATTCAAAAATAAATGACAGAACGAAACAAACAATTTAAATAAAAGATACGGTAAAACACTAACGATCAAATTTAAAATATTTCCAGCGCTAGAAAAGTAGGAAAGTTTATAAAAATGTTTTTCTTTTAAAGTGGCAATGATTAAAATACTGATTAAATACATGAGAGAACGATAAAAAATACGGTAAAACACTAACCAACTAACTCACTGGCACTATCGAACCCGTAGGTTCAAGGCCGCGCTGGACATAAGCTCTCCATATATCTCTATCCTGAGCTATTGTTTTCCAATCATCCCCTATGTAAGTCTACTTCCCTCAAATCATAGTTAATATTAGTCTCTCACCTCATTCTTGATCTACCAACTGAGCGTTTTCCCTCTGCTTTTCCTACAAGAAAATTCCATGCACGTCTTTCTTTCCCCATTCGTGCCACATGGCCTGCCCATCGCTGTCTACGAGACTTAGCTGTTCTCATTATATCTAACTTCCTAAAAAGACCATGTAATTCACAGTTATGCACTCTTCTCCATTCATCTGTCTGCTCATATCTCAAAACACTAACGAACAAATTTAAATTATTTTCAACGACAGAAAAGTAGAGACGATTATAAAAAAATATGTTTCTTTCAAAGTGCAAAGATTAAAATATTGATGAAATAGATGAGAAAACGAAACAAAGAAATTAAAGAAAATATACAGTAAGATACTAATTAACAAATTAAAAAAAATCCAACGCTAGAAAAGTATAAAAGATTAAAAAATCAATATTTTGTCATAAAACTTGAATTAAATCAAATCAAAATAAAATAAATCTAAATTAAATTAATATTTTAAAAAAAGTAAAATAAATAACTGATTTTAACCTTGCTTTCCTTTCCAAACATATAGCGTCTAAAAACAATAAATTACTTTAAAACAATGTTACCATTTTAGACTCACGTACAGGATGTGTGTTAAGTCCTTAGGACTGTCGTTTTGAGGGGGTCGGATCTCAATAAATTTGCTCTGATATAACTCTATGCAGTAATCTTCCGTATCGGAAAAATGAGAACAACAGACTGCTCTCCGAAGATAACATACAAATTCCAAAGCAGCGATAAACATGGACTAATACACTCAAATTAAAACAAATCGCCAACAGGACAGGCCATTTGTCACGAATCTTGGGGTTAAAAATGCTTTTAAAATTTGCAATTTGTATATTTAAAATTAGTGGTAGACTATACTATATATAGACAGTATCATATTATTATTATTATTATTATTATTATTATTATTATTATTATTATTATTACAGGAATAAAATTACTGTAGGTTAAACGAAAAACTTCCATAGTGTATAAAAATTCCTAATACAAAATTAGTATCATTATTATTATTATTATTATTATTATTATTATTATTATTATTATTATTATATAGGATGATACGAAAAGTTGACCACAAAGTTAAGGAGTCAAAATACAGCAACTTTAGAATAGTAGATAGTAAGTAATCCTGAGTCAGTATAAGCCTGCGAATGTGAAGATTGACAAAAACGTCGTAAAAAAATCTAGAGTGCTCTACCATGCATCCATGACGAATCTCATGAGATGTTAAAAGAATCCTAGCGAGAAGCATTTACTTGTTGGGAATTAGTATCACATACACGATGCTTTTGATTTGCCTCCATAAGAAAAAATCAAGAGACATCATGCAATTAGACCTTTCCTTCCGATACAAGGACGATAATAAGAGTAATTTTGTAAGTCATGTACTTCAAGAGAGAACTGTACTGGTGCTCCGTCTAGTTACATCCATATCTGACAACGCACGAAAGCTGGTACATCCTCTAACAGTTATGGGAGAAGTTAATGCAAGAAGATTATATACCTCGCCCTATTTAAATGTTGTGATAGGAGGTACGGTCCGATCACGTGATCGTCAATAATATATTCCTAATCTTTCACTGACTCAGGGTAACTTCCTAGACCATAAGTTCTTATTCTAATGTTTTTTATATTTAAATCCCTCTGTAAGCTCCTTAAATTTGCGGGAAACCTTTTTTAATCGTCGTATATTGTTCTTACAGAATTTTATATTGTAATACTATATAATACTACATTGTGCTCCATTTGTGATTTGACACTGTTTATACATCACCCCTCATTAGCTTGATGATAAATAGGGAGGGGATTTTAAGGTGCAAATTTTGGCCGTAAAAGGCTAAAATAAGGTTCTGAAAATACATACAAAAATGTATAAAAAAAAATGTACCGCTGAAACAATTGAATTAAGGTTCAGACCAGTTATATGAACTCAGTTTACTGTATATAATATGCATATCATTTTGCACCAATTTTTTCTTGCTTATATAGAGCCCATAAGAGGTAATTCATAGTTATTTAGTTTATTGCAATATTTACCTCGCAGACGGAACATCGAAGAATGATGCCATCAGTTTCGATAAATTGCATTTTGAATTCTTCTGAAAGTGCATACAACTTATCCTTCTTAACATTCGCCATGTTATTGTTGTGAAAACCCAGATGTAACACTAATAAAATAAGTTGTGGTTCAGACTAGTAAAACACAGCCAACAAGAAGTCGATAGATATAAAACTATTAAATTACTACCAGTACTAACTGAACTTGTTTTAAACTGTTACAGCAACACTGTTGATATTTAAATTTTACTTCACAGCTGCAGATTGGTCATTTTTGCTGGGATATAAATTACTGGTGGTTTTCATAAATTATATTTTAATATTTATTATTTACTATTGTTGACTTCACACTGTAGAGGTCATTGTTTCTGGGGTATAGATTACATAATTTATATTTTAATATTTATTTAATATTGTTGACTTCTGATTGATATTTAAAAAGCTGTTCAAGAAGGGGAAAAAAAAAAACATTTTTGTGTTCTATCTTTTAAAAACGCGGAGGAAAAGGTTCTGAAGTATAATAAAGAGGGAAAAGGGGCGAAATGTAGTAATCTCACGAAAATATTAAAAAAGATGCACAAATTGTGTACATTTCGCTTCATTTAATCTCCCCAAATACATATATTGAACTATTGGTATGAAAACAGCTTTCCCAATGATAACAAAGAAGCCAGTATCATGATTGCAGCATCATATCTATGTAGGTCAATGCTGAAGGTCCCTGCATTTGATTAGAATATTGATTCCCAATTTGTATACAGTTTCTTATAGTGGTTCTTCATAGCACCCCCGGTAGCTATGTCGACGCATGCACTAAACTAGATGCCTTTGTGGCGAAATAGGATTTCAAAATATTTAGAGATTCAATAATAATAAAAACTAGATGATGACAGTATCCTTACAAGGTGCTTACTTTCAAACGCGGAAGCATCAAATGCTAAGAGTGAAAGAACCCAGAAAGAAAGCTATAAACTCTAATTATAGGCTGTAAGGTGGTACATATGCCATATGACTTGCTTCTAGAATGACCTCATATCTTGAGAAGGATATACGTATCAAATAAAAACTATTGAAAATGCCGAAATTATATTATTTTATGAACAGATGGTTATAGACTTACAGACAAATAAGAAAATAACTTAATACATACGTGTAATAAAAGACACGATCCAGGAATACAGAATATACAATATAATCATATCAATAGAAAGGAATTCATAAGAGTACCAAAGAAAAATTTGAAATATGTCCCTCTTAACAAGAGAAATTTGGGTCGCCCCAAGGAGATACGGCTTGAGACCGGATCAGGCCATGTGGCTTATATCCCTGACAGGATGATTGCTATGACAGTGACGGCTGGAATATATACTTGTTTTCTTCAGTCGTCAATCCAAATTTTGATTTGTGATTTTATTACTAGGAGCTGTATCATCATAATCACCAATCCATATTATTTCAAATAAATCAATGAGAGTCTCTAAAAACACGCGAAAAATAATGTAATATAAATACACAGCTTATTGAATACAACCAAATACTCTAGGCTTAATGGAACTCTGGATATTAAAGCATCTATAAATACTGAAGAATTAGAAAAACAAGGCTTAAGTAATGCCAAAAATAAAATAAAACAAAATTTTAATGCAGTCTGTAATTGTAAAGCGGCACTAAATCGACCAATAGGAATTTTCACATTAATTAAAACAGGTGTCTTGCAGACGGATTTTTTACGATTTTCTGTAAAACTGGAAATTTGTTTTTGCATATTCTAAAACTGGTATCATAAAATTTCTGAGTATCCTTTACAAGCTTACATATTACACTTCAGTAAGTAATTAAATTTTTAAAGAAAGAAAGTAAATCAATATCATAGTTTTAAACTACTAGAGTAAAAATAATAACTTAAGAAAACGATTCTGTGCAAATTTGCTCACGTAATTGTAAATTGAGGTCCGGGATTTAAATTTAAATATCACCCAAACTAACTAGGAAATTCCACAGCTTTTCTCAGTCGTCAAGGCTAAAACTAAGTTCTAGGTTTTATTTTAGTCAAACTATGACTAGGAAAGATATTTCTTGACATCTTCTTCTTCATCCTACCAAGTCTTAGGCCTATAGGCCTGATCCGATCTCACTGATGAATTTTGTAAAAATATCGTCATTGCGTTTGTGATCTCATTTGGTATATCCTGCTGTATACTTCATGAATCTCATTTCACTAGAAGTTATCCTGCTCTCTTCTCCTTTCCTTAAAGTCCGTGCCTCACTGCCGTAGCAAAGTGCAGGTCTTGCTAAGGTTTTGCATAACCGTACTCTGGCATCTCTCTGGACTAGCGAATGTTTCATTACTGAATTTATGATTCCCATTGTTTTATTAAAATTTCTTGATAATCGAAATTTAATCACTGAATTTTCTATTATTTTTTATGCATAGCTGTTTTAAATATTGCTACTGAAGTCATAAATCCTGAAAATATATCTTCAGTTAATATAAAAAACATTAAAGTCATATGTAGAACCTACCGGTACATAATTTTATTAAATAAATACATGATCGATAGACCAAAATCTCACATTAATATGAACTATTGTTAAAATAATTACCGGTATTTAAATACAGAAAACAACAAATAAAAAATCGATCAACTTATGGTACCTCAAGGAAAAAGACAATTTAGTTCATGTCATTTTTAATTTCAACAACTTCTTAACAATTATTAAGTTTTTTTTTTTTAATTTTGAGGTAGCTTTGGAGATTTATTTCTATATGTTTAAGTAATAAAAAATCCGTGATCGCATGTTAGGAGTTTTCCCGTTCTCCATAGGTAGCTAAACTCTGAGACGAATATTTTATAATAAAATTACCATAAACATTCGAGTAACTTGTATGAAATATTTATGGAGTCTTAGGAAGTGATAATGAGTTGTTAATGCTGATGGAATTCGAAGTTTTTTTAAATCAAACAATACATTTTATTTAATCGACTTGGGGGTTTCGGAAATTGAATAGTTCTTTTGATACTTGGGGGTCTCGAAATGACCTTCCTACGAATAAATAATATAACAAAAATAGAATGCTATATTTAATCTTTTATTTACCTTATCAATATTAGCTATATCCACGTTATTATTATATAAAACTTTCCTCATTAGAGGATTGCCTCAAGGACGAAGTGATACAGATAATTAATTTTTGTAATTGATGAATTACATTTTGTAAATACATAAAAAAAATTCAACTTGTAGGCCTAATTGAAGTATACATACTATAAAGCAATTTTGTAAATATGGTTTCTTAAAATTGAAATTGATCCTCTAATGGCAGTGATGGCAATTCTAGAAAGATACACCCTGTCCAAATCTAAGGAATTCCAAAATTTGGCTA